>CM059556.1:36746963-37174306 GCA_030386875.1 Morinoia aosen
CCCCTAGAACAGCCCCCTAGAACAGCTCCCCTAAAACAGCCCCCTAGAACAGATCAAATAAAACAGCCCCCCTAAAACAGCCCCCCTAAAACAGCCCCCCCCCCTGAAACAGCCCCCCTAAAACAGCACCCCTAAAACAGCACCCCCCCTAAAACAGCCTCCCTAAAATAGCCCCAAGTAAAACAGCCCCCCTAAAACAGCCCCAAGTAAAAAAGCCCCCCCTAAAACAGCCTTACCCCAGCAGACATCAGAGGTTGACCTTCCAGGGCAATATCAGCCTCCGCTCCCAGAGCCTACCGCAAACAAACTGCAAATTGAAACCTGGAGCTGGAAAGTGGTAAATCCTGCCTGGCCTACAGCTGCCTCGCTGGCTATATGGCCTGGCCTACAGCTGCCTCGCTGGCTATATGGCCTGGCCTACAGCTGCCTCGCTGGCTATATGGCCTGGCCTACAGCTGCCTCGCTGGCTATATGGCCTGGCCTACAGCTGCCTCGCAGGCTATATGGCCTGGCCTACAGCTGCCTCGCTGGCAATGTGGCCTGGACTACAGCTGCCTCACTGGCTATATGGCCTGGCCTACAGCTGCCTCGATGGCTATATGGCCTGGCCTACAGCTGTCTCGCTGGCTATATGGCCTGGCCTACAGCTGCCTCGCTGGCAACGTGGCCTGGACTACAGTTGCCTCACTGGCTATATGGCCTGGCCTACAGCTGCCTCGCTGGCTATATGGCCTGGCCTACAGCTGCCTCGCTGGCTATATGGCCTGGCCTACAGCTGCCTCACTGGCTATATGGCCTGGCCTACAGCTGCCTCGCTGGCTATATGGACTGGACTACAGCTGCCTCGCTGGCTATATGGCCTGGCCTACAGCTGCCTCGCTGGCTATATGGCCTGGCCTACAGCTGCCTCGCTGGCAATGTGGCCTGGACTACAGCTGCCTCGCTGGCAATGTGGCCTGGCTTACAGCTGCCTCGCTGGCAATGTGGCCTGGCCTACAGCTGCCTCGCTGGCTATAGGGCCTGGCCTACAGCTGCCTCGCTGGCAATGTGGCCTGGACTACAGCTGCCTCGCTGGCAATGTGGCCTGGCCTACAGCTGCCTCGCTGGCTATATGGCCTGGCCTACAGCTGCCTCGCTGGCAATGTGGCCTAGCCTACAGCTGCCTCGCTGGCAATGTGGCCTGGCCTACAGCTGCCTCGCTGGCAATATGGCCTGGCCTACAGCTGCCTCGCTGGCTATATGGCCTGGACTACAGCTGCCTCGCTGGCAATATGGCCTGGCCTACAGCTGCCTCGCTAGCTATAGGGCCTGGCCTACAGCTGCCTCGCTGGCAATGTGGCCTGGCCTACAGCTGCCTCGCTGGCAATGTGGCCTGGCCTACAGCTGCCTCGCTGGCTATATGGCCTGGACTACAGCTGCCTCGCTGGCAATGTGGCCTGGCCTACAGCTGCCTCGCTGGCTATATGGCCTGGCCTACAGCTGTCTCGCTGGCTATCTGGCCTGGCCTACAGCTGCCTCACTGGATATATAGCCAGGCCTACAGCTGCCTCACTGGCAATGTGGCCTGGACTACAGCTGCCTCGCTGGCAATGTGGCCTGGCCTACAGCTGCCTCGCTGGCTATATGGCCTGGCCTAAAGCTGTCTCGCTGGCTATATGGCCTGGCCTACAGCTGCCTCGCTGGCAATGTGGCCTGGCCTACAGCTGCCTCGCTGGCTATATGGCCTGGCCTACAGCTGTCTCGCTGGCTATATGGCCTGGCCTACAGCTGCCTCGCTAGCTATATGGCCTGGCCTACAGCTGTCTCGCTGGCTATCTGGCCTGGCCTACAGCTGTCTCGCTGGCAATGTGGCCTGGCCTACAGCTGCCTCGCCGGCTATATGGCCTGGCCTACAGCTGTCTCGCTGGCTATATGGCCTGGCCTACAGCTGCCTCGCTGGCAATGTGGCCTGGCCTACAGCTGTCTCGCTGGCTATATGGCCTGGCCTACAGCTGCCTCGCTGGCTATATGGCCTGGCCTACAGCTGTCTCGCTGGCTATATGGCCTGGCCTACAGCTGCCTCGCTGGCTATATGCCCTGGCCTACAGCTGTCTCGCTGGCTATATGGCCTGACCTACAGCCGCCTCACTGGTTATATAGCCAGGCCTACAGCTGCCTCACTGGCAATGTGGCCTGGACTACAGCTGCCTTGCTGGCAATGTGGCCTGGCCTACAGCTGCCTCGCTGGCTATATGGCCTGGCCTACAGCTGTCTCGCTGGCAATGTGGCCTGGACTACAGCTGCCTCGCTGGCTATATGGCCTGGCCTACAGCTGCCTCGCTGGCAATGTGGCCTGGCCTACAGCTGCCTCTCTGGCTATATGGCCTGGCCTACAGCTGTCTCGCTGGCTATATGGCCTGGCCTACAGCTGCCTCGCTGGCTATATGGCCAGGCCTAGAGCTGCCTTGCTGGCAATGTGGCCTGGACTACAGCTGCCTCGCTGGCAATGTGGCCTGGACTACAGCTGCCTCGCTGGCAATGTGGCCTGGACTACAGCTGCCTCGCTGACAATGTGGCCTGGACTACAGCTGCATCGCTGGCAATGTGGCCCGGACTACAGCTGCCTCGCTGGCAATGTGGCCTGGACTACAGCTGCCTCGCTGGCAATGTGGCCTGGACTACAGCTGCCTCGCTGGCAATGTGGCCTGGACTACAGCTGCCTCGCTGGCAATGTGGCCTGGACTACAGCTGCCTCACTGGCAATGTGGCCTGGCCTACAGCTGCCTCGCTGGCAATGTGGCCTGGCCTACAGCTGTCTCGCTGGAAATGTGGCCTGGACTACAGCTGCCTCACTGGCAATGTGGCCTGGACTACAGCTGCCTCACTGGCAATGTGGCCTGGACTACAGCTGCCTCACTGGCAATGTGGCCTGGCCTACAGCTGCCTCGCTGGCAATGTGGCTTGGACTACAGCTGCCTCACTGGCAATGTGGCCTGGCCTACAGCTGCCTCGCTGGCAATGTGGCCTGGCCTACAGCTGCCTCGCTGGCAATGTGGCCTGGCCTACAGCTGCCTCGCTGGCTATATGGCCTGGCCTACAGCTGCCTCGCTGGCTATATGGCCTGGCCTACAGCTGCCTCGCTGGCAATGTGGCCTGGACTACAGCTGCCTCGCTGGCAATGTGGCCTGGCTTACAGCTGCCTCGCTGGCAATGTGGCCTGGCCTACAGCTGCCTCGCTGGCTATAGGGCCTGGCCTACAGCTGCCTCGCTGGCAATGTGGCCTGGACTACAGCTGCCTCGCTGGCAATGTGGCCTGGCCTACAGATGCCTCGCTGGCTATATGGCCTGGCCTACAGCTGCCTCGCTGGCAATGTGGCCTAGCCTACAGCTGCCTCGCTGGCAATGTGGCCTGGCCTACAGCTGCCTCGCTGGCAATATGGCCTGGTCTACAGCTGCCTCTCTGGCTATATGGCCTGGCCTACAGCTGTCTCGCTGGCTATATGGCCTGGCCTACAGCTGCCTCGCTGGCTATATGGCCAGGCCTACAGCTGCCTTGCTGGCAATGTGGCCTGGACTACAGCTGCCTCGCTGGCAATGCGGCCTGGACTACAGCTGCCTCGCTGGCAATATGGCCTGGACTACAGCTGCCTCGCTGACAATGTGGCCTGGACTACAGCTGCATCGCTGGCAATGTGGCCCGGACTACAGCTGCCTCGCTGAAAATGTGGCCTGGACTACAGCTGCCTCGCTGGCAATGTGGCCTGGACTACAGCTGCCTCGCTGGCAATGTGGCCTGGACTACAGCTGCCTCGCTGGCAATGTGGCCTGGACTACAGCTGCCTCACTGGCAATGTGGCCTGGCCTACAGCTGCCTCGCTGGCAATGTGGCCTGGCCTACAGCTGCCTCGCTGGCAATGTGGCCTGGACTACAGCTGCCTCACTGGCAATGTGGCCTGGACTACAGCTGCCTCACTGGCAATGTGGCCTGGACTACAGCTGCCTCACTGGCAATGTGGCCTGGCCTACAGCTGCCTCGCTGGCAATGTGGCTTGGACTACAGCTGCCTCACTGGCAATGTGGCCTGGCCTACAGCTGCCTCGCTGGCAATGTGGCCTGGCCTACAGCTGCCTCGCTGGCAATGTGGCCTGGCCTACAGCTGCCTCGCTGGCTATATGGCCTGGCCTACAGCTGCCTCGCTGGCTATATGGCCTGGCCTACAGCTGCCTCGCTGGCAATGTGGCCTGGACTACAGCTGCCTCGCTGGCAATGTGGCCTGGCTTACAGCTGCCTCGCTGGCAATGTGGCCTGGCCTACAGCTGCCTCGCTGGCTATATGGCCTGGCCTACAGCTGCCTCGCTGGCTATATGGCCTGGCCTACAGCTGCCTCGCTGGCAATGTGGCCTGGACTACAGCTGCCTCGCTGGCAATGTGGCCTGGCTTACAGCTGCCTCGCTGGCAATGTGGCCTGGCCTACAGCTGCCTCGCTGGCTATAGGGCCTGGCCTGCAGCTGCCTCGCTGGCAATGTGGCCTGGACTACAGCTGCCTCGCTGGCAATGTGGCCTGGCCTACAGCTGCCTCGCTGGCTATATGGCCTGGCCTACAGCTGCCTCGCTGGCAATGTGGCCTAGCCTACAGCTGCCTCGCTGGCAATGTGGCCTGGCCTACAGCTGCCTCGCTGGCAATATGGCCTGGCCTACAGCTGCCTCGCTAGCTATAGGGCCTGGCCTACAGCTGCCTCGCTGGCAATGTGGCCTGGCCTACAGCTGCCTCGCTGGCAATGTGGCCTGGCCTACAGCTGCCTCGCTGGCTATATGGCCTGGACTACAGCTGCCTCGCTGGCAATGTGGCCTGGCCTACAGCTGCCTCGCTGGCTATATGGCCTGGCCTACAGCTGCCTCGCTGGCAATGTGGCCTGGACTACAGCTGCCTCGCTGGCTATATGGCCTGGCCTACAGCTGCCTCGCTGGCGATGTGGCCTGGCCTACAGCTGCCTCTCTGGCTATATGGCCTGGCCTACAGCTGTCTCGCTGGCTATATGGCCTGGCCTAGAGCTGCCTCGCTGGCTATATGGCCAGGCCTACAGCTGCCTTGCTGGCAATGTGGCCTGGACTACAGCTGCCTCGCTGGCAATGTGGCCTGGACTACAGCTGCCTCGCTGGCAATATGGCCTGGACTACAGCTGCCTCGCTGACAATGTGGCCTGGACTACAGCTGCATCGCTGGCAATGTGGCCCGGACTACAGCTGCCTCGCTGGCAATGTGGCCTGGACTACAGCTGCCTCGCTGGCAATGTGGCCTGGACTACAGCTGCCTCGCTGGCAATGTGGCCTGGACTACAGCTGCCTCGCTGGCAATGTGGCCTGGACTACAGGTGCCTCACTGGCAATGTGGCCTTGCCTACAGCTGCCTCGCTGGCAATGTGGCCTGGCCTACAGCTGCCTCGCTGGCAAGGTGGCCTGGACTACAGCTGCCTCACTGGCAATATGGCCTGGACTACAGCTGCCTCACTGGCAATGTGGCCTGGACTACAGCTGCCTCACTGGCAATGTGGCCTGGCCTACAGCTGCCTCGCTGGCAATATGGCCTGGCCTACAGCTGCCTCGCTGGCTATATGGCCTGGACTACAGCTGCCTCGCTGGCAATATGGCCTGGCCTACAGCTGTCTCGCTGGCTATATGGCCTGGCCTACAGCTGCCTCGCTGGCTATATGGCCAGGCCTACAGCTGCCTTGCTGGCAATGTGGCCTGGACTACAGCTGCCTCGCTGGCAATGTGGCCTGGACTACAGCTGCCTCGCTGGCAATATGGCCTGGACTACAGCTGCCTCGCTGACAATGTGGCCTGGACTACAGCTGCATCGCTGGCAATGTGGCCCGGACTACAGCTGCCTCGCTGGCAATGTGGCCTGGACTACAGCTGCCTCACTGGCAATGTGGCCTGGCCTACAGCTGCCTCGCTGGCAATGTGGCCTGGCCTACAGCTGCCTCGCTGGCTATATGGCTTGGACTACAGCTGCCTCGCTGGCAATGTGGCCTGGCCTACAGCTGCCTCGCTGGCTATATGGCCTGGCCTACAGCTGCCTCGCTGGCAATGTGGCCTGGACTACAGCTGCCTCGCTGGCTATATGGCCTGGCCTACAGCTGCCTCGCTGGCGATGTGGCCTGGCCTACAGCTGCCTCTCTGGCTATATGGCCTGGCCTACAGCTGTCTCGCTGGCTATATGGCCTGGCCTACAGCTGCCTCGCTGGCTATATGGCCAGGCCTACAGCTGCCTTGCTGGCAATGTGGCCTGGACTACAGCTGCCTCGCTGGCAATGTGGCCTGGACTACAGCTGCCTCGCTGGCAATATGGCCTGGACTACAGCTGCCTCGCTGGCAATGTGGCCTGGACTACAGCTGCCTCGCTGGCAATGTGGCCTGGACTACAGCTGCCTCGCTGGCAATGTGGCCTGGACTACAGCTGCCTCGCTGGCAATGTGGCCTGGACTACAGGTGCCTCACTGGCAATGTGGCCTTGCCTACAGCTGCCTCGCTGGCAATGTGGCCTGGCCTACAGCTGCCTCGCTGGCAATGTGGCCTGGACTACAGCTGCCTCACTGGCAATGTGGCCTGGACTACAGCTGCCTCACTGGCAATGTGGCCTGGACTACAGCTGCCTCACTGGCAATGTGGCCTGGCCTACAGCTGCCTCGCTGGCAATGTGGCTTGGACTACAGCTGCCTCACTGGCAATGTGGCCTGGCCTACAGCTGCCTCGCTGGCAATGTGGCCTGGCCTACAGCTGCCTCGCTGGTAATGTGGCCTGGCCTACAGCTGCCTCGCTGGCTATATGGCCTCGCCTACAGCTGCCTCGCTGGCTATATGGCCTGGCCTACAGCTGCCTCGCTGGCAATGTGGCCTGGACTACAGCTGCCTCGCTGGCAATGTGGCCTGGCTCACAGCTGCCTCGCTGGCAATGTGGCCTGGCCTACAGCTGCCTCGCTGGCTATAGGGCCTGGCCTACAGCTGCCTCGCTGGCAATGTGGCCTGGACTACAGCTGCCTCGCTGGCAATGTGGCCTGGCCTACAGCTGCCTCGCTGGCTATATGGCCTGGCCTACAGCTGCCTCGCTGGCAATGTGGCCTAGCCTACAGCTGCCTCGCTGGCAATGTGGCCTGGCCTACAGCTGCCTCGCTGGCAATATGGCCTGGCCTACAGCTGCCTCGCTGGCTATATGGCCTGGACTACAGCTGCCTCGCTGGCAATATGGCCTGGCCTACAGCTGCCTCGCTAGCTATAGGGCCTGGCCTACAGCTGCCTCGCTGGCAATGTGGCCTGGCCTACAGCTGCCTCGCTGGCAATGTGGCCTGGCCTACAGCTGCCTCGCTGGCTATATGGCCTGGACTACAGCTGCCTCGCTGGCAATGTGGCCTGGCCTACAGCTGCCTCGCTGGCTATATGGCCTGGCCTACAGCTGTCTCGCTGGCTATCTGGCCTGGCCTACAGCTGCCTCACTGGTTATATAGCCAGGCCTACAGCTGCCTCACTGGCAATGTGGCCTGGACTACAGCTGCCTCGCTGGCAATGTGGCCTGGCCTACAGCTGCCTCGCTGGCTATATGGCCTGGCCTACAGCTGTCTCGCTGGCTATATGGCCTGGCCTACAGCTGCCTCGCTGGCAATGTGGCCTGGCCTACAGCTGCCTCGCTGGCTATATGGCCTGGCCTACAGCTGTCTCGCTGGCTATATGGCCTGGCCTACAGCTGCCTCGCTGGCTATATGGCCTGGCCTACAGCTGTCTCGCTGGCTATATGGCCTGGCCTACAGCTGTCTCGCTGGCAATGTGGCCTGGCCTACAGCTGCCTCGCCGGCTATATGGCCTGGCCTACAGCTGTCTCGCTGGCTATATGGCCTGGCCTAGAGCTGCCTCGCTGGCAATGTGGCCTGGCCTACAGCTGTCTCGCTGGCTATATGGCCTGGCCTACAGCTGCCTCGCTGGCTATATGGCCTGGCCTACAGCTGTCTCGCTGGCTATATGGCCTGGCCTACAGCTGCCTCGCTGGCAATGTGGCCTGGCCTACAGCTGCCTCGCTGGCTATATGGCCTGGCCTACAGCTGTCTCGCTGGCTATATGGCCTGACTTACAGCCGCCTCACTGGTTATATAGCCAGGCCTACAGCTGCCTCACTGGCAATGTGGCCTGGACTACAGCTGCCTTGCTGGCAATGTGGCCTGGCCTACAGCTGCCTCGCTGGCTATATGGCCTGGCCTACAGCTGCCTCGCTGGCAATGTGGCCTGGACTACAGCTGCATCGCTGGCTATATGGCCTGGCCTACAGCTGCCTCGCTGGCAATGTGGCCTGGCCTACAGCTGCCTCTCTGGCTATATGGCCTGGCCTACAGCTGTCTCGATGGCTATATGGCCTGGCCTACAGCTGCCTCGCTGGCTATATGGCCAGGCCTACAGCTGCCTTGCTGGCAATGTGGCCTGGACTACAGCTGCCTCGCTGGCAATGTGGCCTGGACTACAGCTGCCTCGCTGGCAATGTGGCCTGGACTACAGCTGCCTCGCTGACAATGTGGCCTGGACTACAGCTGCATCGCTGGCAATGTGGCCCGGACTACAGCTGCCTCGCTGGCAATGTGGCCTGGACTACAGCTGCCTCGCTGGCAATGTGGCCTGGACTACAGCTGCCTCGCTGGCAATGTGGCCTGGACTACAGCTGCCTCGCTGGCAATGTGGCCTGGACTACAGCTGCCTCGCTGGCAATGTGGCCTGGACTACAGCTGCCTCGCTGGCAATGTGGCCTGGACTACAGCTGCCTCGCTGGCAATGTCGCCTGGACTACAGCTGCCTCGCTGGCAATGTGGCCTGGCCTACAGCTGCCTCGCTGGCAATGTGGCCTGGCCTACAGCTGACTCGCTGGCTATATGGCCTGGTCTACAGCTGCCTCGCTGGCAATGTGGCCAGGACTACAGGTGCCTCGCTGGCAATGTGGCCTGGCCTACAGCTGCCTCGCTGGCAATGTGGCCTGGCCTACAGCTGCCTCGCTGGCAATGTGGCCTGGCCTACAGCTGCCTCGCTGGCTATATGGCCTGGATTACAGCTGGCTCACTGGCAATGTGGCCTGGCCTACAGCTGCCTCACTGGCAATGTGGCCTAGCCTACAGCTGCCTCGCTGGCAATGTGGCCTGGCCTACAGCTGCCTCGCTGGCAATATGGCCTGGCCTACAGCTGCCTCGCTAGCTATAAGGCCTGGCCTACAGCTGCCTCGCTGGCAATGTGGCCTGGCCTACAGCTGCCTCGCTGGCAATGTGGCCTGGCCTACAGCTGCCTCGCTGGCTATATGGCCTGGACTACAGCTGCCTCGCTGGCAATGTGGCCTGGCCTACAGCTGCCTTGCTGGCTATATGGCCTGGCCTACAGCTGCCTCGCTGGCAATGTGGCCTGGACTACAGCTGCCTCGCTGGCTATATGGCCTGGCCTACAGCTGCCTCGCTGGCAATGTGGCCTGGCCTACAGCTGCCTCTCTGGCTATATGGCCTGGCCTACAGCTGTCTCGCTGGCTATATGGCCTGGCCTACAGCTGCCTCGCTGGCTATATGGCCAGGCCTACAGCTGCCTTGCTGGCAATGTGGCCTGGACTACAGCTGCCTCGCTGGCAATGTGGCCTGGACTACAGCTGCCTCGCTGGCAATATGGCCTGGACTACAGCTGCCTCGCTGACAATGTGGCCTGGACTACAGCTGCATCGCTGGCAATGTGGCCCGGACTACAGCTGCCTCGCTGGCAATGTGGCCTGGACTACAGCTGCCTCGCTGGCAATGTGGCCTGGACTACAGTTTCCTCGCTGGCAATGTGGCCTGGACTACAGCTGCCTCGCTGGCAATGTGGCCTGGACTACAGCTGCCTCACTGGCAATGTGGCCTGGCCTACAGCTGCCTCGCTGGCAATGTGGCCTGGCCTACAGCTGCCTCGCTGGCAATGTGGCCTGGACTACAGCTGCCTCACTGGCAATGTGGCCTGGACTACAGCTGCCTCACTGGCAATGTGGCCTGGACTACAGCTGCCTCACTGGCAATGTGGCCTGGCCTACAGCTGCCTCGCTGGCAATGTGGCTTGGACTACAGCTGCCTCACTGGCAATGTGGCCTGGCCTACAGCTGCCTCGCTGGCAATGTGGCCTGGCCTACAGCTGCCTCGCTGGTAATGTGGCCTGGCCTACAGCTGCCTCGCTGGCTATATGGCCTCGCCTACAGCTGCCTCGCTGGCTATATGGCCTGGCCTACAGCTGCCTCGCTGGCAATGTGGCCTGGACTACAGCTGCCTCGCTGGCAATGTGGCCTGGCTTACAGCTGCCTCGCTGGCAATGTGGCCTGGCCTACAGCTGCCTCGCTGGCTATAGGGCCTGGCCTACAGCTGCCTCGCTGGCAATGTGGCCTGGACTACAGCTGCCTCGCTGGCAATGTGGCCTGGCCTACGGCTGCCTCGCTTGCTATATGGCCTGGCCTACAGCTGCCTCGCTGGCAATGTGGCCTAGCCTACAGCTGCCTCGCTGGCAATGTGGCCTGGCCTACAGCTGCCTCGCTGGCAATATGGCCTGGCCTACAGCTGCCTCGCTGGCTATATGGCCTGGACTACAGCTGCCTCGCTGGCAATATGGCCTGGCCTACAGCTGCCTCGCTAGCTGTAGGGCCTGGCCTACAGCTGCCTCGCTGGCAATGTGGCCTGGCCTACAGCTGCCTCGCTGGCAATGTGGCCTGGCCTACAGCTGCCTCGCTGGCTATATGGCCTGGACTACAGCTGCCTCGCTGGCAATGTGGCCTGGCCTACAGCTGCCTCGCTGGCTATATGGCCTGGCCTACAGCTGTCTCGCTGGCTATCTGGCCTGGCCTGCAGCTGCCTCACTGGTTATATAGCCAGGCCTACAGCTGCCTCACTGGCAATGTGGCCTGGACTACAGCTGCCTCGCTGGCAATGTGGCCTGGCCTACAGCTGCCTCGCTGGCTATATGGCCTGGCCTACAGCTGTCTCGCTGGCTATATGGCCTGGCCTACAGCTGCCTCGCTGGCAATGTGGCCTGGCCTACAGCTGCCTCGCTGGCTATATGGCCTGGCCTACAGCTGCCTCGCTGGCTATATGGCCTGGCCTACAGCTGCCTCGCTGGCTATATGGCCTGGCCTACAGCTGCCTCGCTGGCAATGTGGCCTGGCCTACAGCTGCCTCGCTGGCTATATGGCCTGGCCTACAGCTGCCTCGCTGGCTATATGGCCTGGCCTACAGCTGCCTCGCTGGCTATATGGCCTGGCCTACAGCTGCCTCGCTGGCAATGTGGCCTGGACTACAGCTGCCTCGCTGGCAATGTGGCCTGGACTACAGCTGCCTCGCTGGCTATATGGCCTGGCCTACAGCTGCCTCGCTGGCAATGTGGCCAGGACTACAGGTGCCTCACTGGCAATGTGGCCTGGCCTACAGCTGCCTCGCTGGCAATGTGGCCAGGACTACAGGTGCCTCACTGGCAATGTGGCCTGGCCTACAGCTGCCTCGCTGGCAATGTGGCCAGGACTACAGGTGCCTCACTGGCAATGTGGCCTGGCCTACAGCTGCCTCGCTGGCAATGTGGCCAGGACTACAGGTGCCTCACTGGCAATGTGGCCTGGCCTACAGCTGCCTCGCTGGCAATGTGGCCAGGACTACAGGTGCCTCACTGGCAATGTGGCCTGGCCTACAGCTGCCTCGCTGGCTATATGGCCTGGCCTACAGCTGCCTCGCTGGCAATGTGGCCAGGACTACAGCTGCCTCGCTGGCTATATGGCCTGGCCTACAGCTGCCTCGCTGGCTATATGGCCTGGCCTACAGCTGCCTCGCTGGCTATATGGCCTGGCCTACAGCTGCCTCGCTGGCAATGTGGCCTGGCCTACAGCTGCCTCGCTGGCTATATGGCCTGGCCTACAGCTGCCTCGCTGGCAATGTGGCCTGGCCTACAGCTGCCTCGCTGGCAATGTGGCCTGGCCTACAGCTGCCTCGCTGGCTATATGGCCTGGCCTACAGCTGCCTCGCTGGCTATATGGCCTGGTCTACAGCTGTCTCGCTGGCTATATGGCCTGGCCTACAGCTGCCTCGCTGGCTATATGGCCTGGTCTACAGCTGTCTCGCTGGCAATGTGGCCTGGCCTACAGCTGCCTCGCTGGCTATATGGCCTGGTCTACAGCTGTCTCGCTGGCTATATGGCCTGGCCTACAGCTGCCTCGCTGGCTATATGGCCTGGTCTACAGCTGTCTCGCTGGCAATGTGGCCTGGCCTACAGCTGCCTCGCTGGCTATATGGCCTGGTCTACAGCTGCCTCGCTGGCTATATGGCCTGGCCTACAGCTGCCTCGCTGGCAATGTGGCCAGGACTACAGGTGCCTCGCTGGCTATATGGCCTGGTCTACAGCTGCCTCGCTGGCTATATGGCCTGGTCTACAGCTGTCTCGCTGGCTATATGGCCTGGCCTACAGCTGCCTCGCTGGCTATATGGCCTGGCCTACAGCTGCCTCGCTGGCAATGTGGCCAGGACTACAGCTGCCTCGCTGGCTATATGGCCTGGCCTACAGCTGCCTCGCTGGCTATATGGCCTGGTCTACAGCTGTCTCGCTGGCTATATGGCCTGGCCTACAGCTGCCTCGCTGGCTATGTGGCCTGGCCTACAGCTGCCTCGCTGGCAATGTGGCCTGGCCTACAGCTGCCTCGCTGGCTATATGGCCTGGTCTACAGCTGTCTCGCTGGCTATATGGCCTGGCCTACAGCTGCCTCGCTGGCTATATGGCCTGGTCTACAGCTGTCTCGCTGGCAATGTGGCCTGGCCTACAGCTGCCTCGCTGGCTATATGGCCTGGTCTACAGCTGTCTCGCTGGCTATATGGCCTGGCCTACAGCTGCCTCGCTGGCTATATGGCCTGGCCTACAGCTGCCTCGCTGGCTATATGGCCTGGCCTACAGCTGTCTCGCTGGCAATGTGGCCTGGCCTACAGCTGCCTCGCTGGCTATATGGCCTGGCCTACAGCTGCCTCGCTGGCAATGTGGCCTGGCCTACAGCTGCCTCGCTGGCAATGTGGCCTGGACTACAGCTGCCTCGCTGGCAATATGGCCTGGCCTACAGCTGCCTCGCTGGCAATGTGGCCTGGCCTACAGCTGCCTCGCTGGCAATGTGGCCTGGCCTACAGCTGCCTCGCTGGCAATATGGCCTGGCCTACAGCTGCCTCGCTGGCAATGTGGCCTGGACTACAGCTGCCTCGCTGGCTATATGGCCTGGCCTACAGCTGCCTCGCTGGCAATGTGGCCTGGCCTACAGCTGCCTCGCTGGCAATGTGGCCTGGACTACAGCTGCCTCGCTGGCTATATGGCCTGGCCTACAGCTGCCTCGCTGGCAATGTGGCCTGGCCTACAGCTGCCTCGCTGGCAATGTGGCCTGGACTACAGCTGCCTCGCTGGCTATATGGCCTGGCCTACAGCTGCCTCGCTGGCAATGTGGCCTGGCCTACAGCTGCCTCGCTGGCAATGTGGCCTGGCCTACAGCTGCCTCGCTGGCAATGTGGCCTGGCCTACAGCTGCCTCGCTGGCAATGTGGCCTGGCCTACAGCTGCCTCGCTGGCAATGTGGCCTGGCCTACAGCTGCCTCGCTGGCAATGTGGCCTGGCCTACAGCTGCCTCGCTGGCAATGTGGCCTGGCCTACAGCTGCCTCGCTGGCAATGTGGCCTGGCCTACAGCTGCCTCGCTGGCAATGTGGCCTGGCCTACAGCTGCCTCGCTGGCAATGTGGCCTGGCCTACAGCTGCCTCGCTGGCAATGTGGCCTGGCCTACAGCTGCCTCGCTGGCAATGTGGCCTGGCCTACAGCTGCCTCGCTGGCAACAACAATTTCATCGGTTTTGATTTTAGAAATTTCTGGTAGGAAGCTTTTAAAAATAGTCAGGGAAAGCTTTACTCCCTTATTTTTTATGAATACGCCGCTGAAGCCAAACTCTACTTTAAATTACACCACCAAAACTGAAATCCCCACACTTTCAAGTCGTGCAACCCTTCTCAAATGCTCATTCACATCAGTTCTGTTAAGTATGAAGCTGCAGTTATCTGTAATTGCATTAGTGAAAGTCCGGGAAAAAATCGACGCTTTTGACTACGCTTGTGGAGCTGCAATGTGATGTTGACGACGAATTCTGTGTATGTTATTCCGGTGACTTGAAAATGAAACAAATCTACTGAGCTACCATATCACATTTGGCATGTGTATCATCTACTATTTTATTTAGTCTCACTTAAAAATCCCAGCGTGTCATTGGCGACTTGTGAAGGAACAGAAGTTACTCCGTCACAACATGGAATTGTTGTCAAATTTTTTGCTAATTTCATTGGCTTCCAGCAGAAATTAGTAATCGATGACAATGCCGTGATATAAAATATGTTTGCAGCTTTGCTTTGTTCTTGCACTGATTATTTGAAAATACACAGGGCTACACTTGCAGAAAAATAAGCCAGCGCATAAACAGTTATAATAATCAAATATTTTAATTCCCTGAATAAGCCTTCTATCATTATTGTGTGACAGAAATTTGCTTTACATCGCTGACAATTCCTAATTCTTACGAGTTGTTTGATAAGAAACAAACCGCATCTAAATAACATACATCTAACTTATTCCGCACCTGAATGCTGGAAGTAGACTGACTCGTTAAACATCATATGTTAGAATGAAGGAAATTTTCGTCCGTACCACTTGAAAATCGTTGCAGTGTTTTCAGTGGTTTTCTCCAGTCCTGCGCAGTACCTATGGTCGATTTAGAGCAGTGCATTGCGTCAATATCTCTGATTGCAGCGAAGATCGACAGCAGCCGCCATGTATTTAGGGCCGTGATGTAGACACAACAGGTCAGTAGTCCGCACTGCAGTTTGTGCACCCGCTGCGGTTTGCTTCCAATCAGCGGGGTTATCTCTCCGTTTCCAGCGCAGTAGAGATGATTTCATCCATTTCCAGCGAAGCTATCCATTTCCAGCGCAGTAGAGATGATTTCATCCATTTCCAGCGATGCTATCCATTTCCAGCGCAGCAGAGACGATGTCATCCATTTCCAGCGATGCTATCCATTTCCAGCGCAGTAGAGACGGTGTCATCCATTTCCAGCGAAGCTATCCATTTCCAGCGCTGCAGAGACGATGTCATCCATTTCCAGCGATGCTATCCATTTCCAGCGCAGTAGAGACGGTGTCATCCATTTCCAGCGAAGCTATCCATTTCCAGCGCTGCAGAGACGATGTCATCCATTTCCAGCGATGCTATCCATTTCCAGCGCTGCCGAGACGATGTCATCCATTTCCAGCGAAGCTATCCATTTCCAGCGCAGTAGAGACGGTGTCATCCATTTCCAGCGAAGCTATCCATTTCCAGCGCTGCAGAGACGATGTCATCCATTTCCAGCGATGCTATCCATTTCCAGCGCTGCAGAGACGATATCATCCATTTCCAGCGTAGTAGAGACGATGTCATCCATTTCCAGCGGTGCTATCCATTTCCGGCGCTGCAGAGACGATTTCATCCATTTCCAGCGATGCTATCCATTTCCAGCGCTGCAGAGACGATATCATCCATTTCCAGCGTAGTAGAGACGATGTCATCCATTTCCAGCGATGCTATCCATTTCCAGCGCTGCAGAGACGATGTCATCCATTTCCAGCGTAGCAGAGACGATGTCATCCATTTCCAGCGATGCTATCCATTTCCAGCGCTGCAGAGACGATGTCATCCATTTCCAGCGTAGTAGAGACGATGTCATCCATTTCCAGCGATGCTATTCATTTCCAGCGCAGCTGAGACGACGCCATCCATTTCCAGCGCAGCTGAGATGACGCCATCCATTTCCAGCGCAGCAGAGACGAAGCCATCCATTTCCAGCGATGCCATCCATCCCACAGCCACCTCGAGACCAGGACCGTCGGAGGCTCACCAGTCAATCAAAGAGTCGCCGCGCCTCGTAAACTCGGCCAACATATCGCCGCCGGACCGGAAAATTGTGCGGTCTCGGCAATAATCGGATTTGGTCTGGCGAAATGATGACGTTATGAGTCCCAGAGGTAAACTATAGCTCCTGTAAATTAGAGCTCTGGGAATTATAGGCCTGAAATATTAGGATTGTTGAAAATGCCAGATAAGCTTAACCCTACTGGGTGTGATTCCAGCACCTTCAATTTCGTTAACTTCCATACTGTGGTTGTCTTTAGTTCATCTGTAATGTGGTTGACTTGAAATTTTTGGGCTGCGGTTTATCTTGAATTTCCCCGTAACTAGTGTTATAAGTTCCTGGTAATGAGTGCACATGGTAAAATTTGTAGCGACTATACCTCGAAATCACATTCCGCAGACGATGAGGCTGGTTTTCAAAAGTTTACGTCGTCGAAACGAAGCAGCAAGTAGCTTAATTAAGTTTTCTGTCGGCTTGGCTATTTTAAGTGTGGGACTACGTAACGTAGCCGAGTCGTCGTATAAGAACTTACGCTATCAGCTGTGAATAAGGAGTTCTAAGCATGTCATATATATACGAAGCAACCTCAGCGGCGTATCTGCTTCTGACACCTCGTGAACGCTCTACAAAGTTCCAGCATGACTACGCTCAATGCCACGTCTCCAAACACACGAAGAGCTTCTTCCAATTATGAAAATCACGGTGCTGGAATCTAGAAATGACTTTTCCGAGTGTCTTATCTTTTCCAGCCGAGAAAATCTAGATACTGGAATGACCTAGAATTGACTTCTCTGAATGTCTGTTTCAGCGCAGAAAATCACGGAACTGGAGCGACCTGGAAATGACTTCTCTAAATGCATACCTGTTTCATGCAAGAAACTCTCAGTACTGGAATGACCTAGAAATAATTTCTCTAACTGAATGTCTGTTGAGCGAGAAAACCGTGGAACTGGAATCTGGAAATAACCTCTCGAACTGAGTATCTTTTTTGTTCCAGCCGAAAAAACCACGGAACTTGAATCTGGTTCTGACCTCTCATACTGTGTATCGTTTTTGTCCCTCGCGAAAAGATGATGGTACTGGAGTCTTGAAACGACCTCTTCAACGAAGTGTGTTAGAGATCATCAGGCTTAGACGCGTAGAGAAAGCTAACCGACAATAATGAATCAGATGGTTGTAATTACTCAGGATAGGTTTCAGGATAAGAGGTCTGGAATATGTGTCATAGTTAATGGGACCCACTTCAAATCGGATTGTTTTGGGCTTAGCCCAATGGGAGGGGGCGTTTCTTATCGATTCTCTGCACTGAAATGGTAAGGACTCGGTGATTTGAAGAATAATCGATGACTGCGTTCAACATGCTGTCAACTCTGAAGTAATTAGTGCTTTGTGATTTAAAGAATAATACGTATAATAGAATTAGAAGGGCGCTTTTTAGGAAATCTAATAGGTTAAATGAAAAGAAGAACCAATATGAAAGGGAACATTCTTAATACGTGAATGTTGAATTTACTATCTTTCTACCCCTGCCTTAACTAATTTGCTTAGTGCTAAGTCAGATGTTCAGTTGATTACCCATTGAAAGAATTTGCACCCTTCTCATTATAAAGAAATAAATCTTTCGGTCTCAGTTCACAAGGTACAGCCTGTGTGGAGAGAGGTTTTCCATTGCAGTGACTATTTAAATTTTTTACACGTTCTATTTTAATTCCTTCCCCCTAAGCTTATGTAAGTGTTATTGAGCATCTCTCAGTTCTAATTAACAAGCAGTAATGGTGACTTGAATCCTTGTCCCAGCTGAGCTATACAATGGTGATTTACAACCGTAGGTCCCAGTCCCAGCTGGCAGCATGGTGACTAGGACCCTTGTCCCAGCTGAGATATACGATGGGGATTTGCGACCGTATGTCCTAGTGCCAGCAGGCAGCAAAAGTGACCAGGAACCTAGTTTCCCCATGTGAACAGTTTATTTACAACAAACGATACAGTAGTAGGTTGTTTTTAAGTCAAGTCTAGTACAATGCTCACATTTAAGTATAGCTACTTGTGGGGTCGAATGAGTTCAGTAACTTCTAGGGCATCCTATCATCAACACTATTCTAAGGTGTACAATTATGTTTAACCTAATTCAACTAACCTATTTACGGACTAGATAGATTAATGAATTAATTCACTCGAGATTCGATGCCTAATTTTGCAATAGCAGTTTTTATAGGCTAGATGTTAAGGGTATATTTTATACATTAAAATGCTCTGACATACTGGTCGGTAAGTTCGTTCCCAAGTAGTGGTGCTGCTTGTCTTAGATTCTCTTCAAAATGAAGCTCATCTGTTTGATAATTGCTGTTGACTGAACATAGATGTATTTTTAACACACTAACCAATCACTTGCATGGAAATATGTAACTAGTCGTGAAACGTAGTTTGAGGGAATAATATTGACGCGGTGGTATTTCTATTCCATAAACGGTGCCTATTTGATGAATAAGTAGACGCGATTTATTCTTCATGGCAAAACAGAAACGCTTTTTCTTGATATCAAAATAGAAACGGTTTCTTCTTGATGGCAAAATGGTTTCTCCTTGACAAAACGGTTCTTCTTGATGGCAAATCGGTACTTCTTGATGGCAAAACGGTTCTTCTTGACGGCACAACGTTTTTTTCTTGATGCCAAAATGGAAACGGTTTCTTCTTGATGGCAATATGGAAACTTTTTCCGACATGGCAAAATAGAAATGTTTCTCCTTGATGGCAAAATAGAATCAGTTTTTTTGCTGACCAAATACAAACGGTTTTTCTTGAGGGCAAAATAGAAACATTTTTTCCTTGATGGCAAAATATAAATGTTTCTTCTTGATGGCAAAATAGAAACGCTTTTTCTTGATGACAAAATAGCAACGTTTTTTCTTGATGGCAAAATAGAAACTTTTTTTTATGGCAAAATAGAAACGCTTTTTCTTGATGACAAAATAGAAACGCTTTTTCTTGATTACAAAATAGAAACGTTTTTTTATGGCAAAATAGAAACGCTTTTTCTTGATGACAAAATAGAAACGTTTTTCTTGATGGCAAAATAGAAACGTTTTTTTACGGCATAATAGAAATGTTTCTTCTTGATGGCAAAATAGAAACGTTTTTTTAATGGCAAATTACAAACGTTTTTTCTTGATCGCAAAATGGAAACGGTTCTTTCTTGATGACAAAATGGAAACGGTTCTTTCTTGATGGCAAAATGGTAACGGTTCTTTCTTGATGACAAAATGGAAACGGTTCTTTCTTGATGACAAAATGGTAACGGTTCTTTCTTGATGGTAAAATGGAAACGGTTCTTTCTTGATGGCAAAATGGAAACGGTTCTTTCTTGATGGCAAAATGGAAACGGCTCTTTCTTGAAGGCAAAATGGTAACGGTTCTTTCTTGATGACAAAATGGTAACGGTTCTTTCTTGATGGCAAAATGGAAACGGTTCTTTCTTGATGGCAAAATGGAAACGGTTCTTTCTTGATGGCAAAATGGAAACGGTTCTTTCTTGATGGCAAAATGGAAACGGCTCTTTCTTGATGGCAAAATGGAAACGGTTCTTTCTTGATGGCAAAATGGAAACGGTTCTTTCTTGATGGCAAAATGGTAACGGTTCTTTCTTGGTGACAAAATGGAAACGGTTCTTTCTTGATGGCAAAATGGAAACGGTTCTTTCTTGATGGCAAAATGGTAACGATTCTTTCTTGATGGCAAAATGGAAACGGTTCTTTCTTGATGGCAAAATGGTAACGGTTCTTTCTTGATGAAATTATGGAGGGAATGTCTCTTTGATGACTGAATGTCTGAAATTGGGTTAAAAATGCCGCTATGACCACGTAGAAATATACCCATGCAGAGCGCATGTCCTCGAACCCTGCTGAAAAATTTATTCTTTTGTACCAGGTTCTGTAAAGAAATTTTCATGAAGTTTAATCGTCATAACACCAATACATCATAAACAAAATAACTACAAAACCCATTTGCACACTAAATATTCTGATTGTCTTTGTTTATGACACCTCTCTTGATATTTAGAAAAAACCGCTGGACCTCTCAAATTAATTCTATTTTATCGATCTGTGCAGCTTGATATAGAGACCAAATAATTACAGGACACGTTACGACGATGGTCAAAAGTGTCCAAACTCCTAAATTTATCAAAGAAGACTCCATTTCACAAACCCTGTGCGTTTGGCTGGCCTTCGTGTGTGTATGTGCGTGTGCGCGTGTGTGTGTGTGTGTGTGTGTGTGTGTGTGTGCGTGGAGCAATGCCGCACACACACACACACACCTCTCCCACTGCAGCTGATCGATATGATGGCCATATCTCAAGAACTTCATATCTCCCGTGAAAACGCGCTCCGCCGGAAGATTAAAATACGAGATATTGAATTGGCGTCTGACGATCGCCAGGCAAGGAGAATTTAGCCATTGCTGTCGTACTGGAGCGAGGAGCCCACCCGGTGTTTACCGGCGGTACGGCGGCCGGCCGGGCGCGCGGAGGGATTTTTTTGATCAAGCGAAAATCCCATTCCTGCTCAATGAAGGTCTATTGGGGCCGAAAATATTGGTTAAACATTTAGATGAAATGAGAGAAAAGCGATCCAATCTCACCCAACGACTCCTTAAGTGAGAACTCAATTGGAGGTGGCCAGTGCGTCTGGGCGTCGTGCTGAGCGATCCGATGAATGCGGCCGCGCTCAAAACGAGATTCGTGGAGTGCGCAACTCGGCGTTGTTATGATGGACTGTGGCGGGGGACCTCGTGCTACTTGATGGGATTGTCATGTTCCCTGAAGGATTGAGACGTTCCGAGGACCTTTGTTACTTGATAGGATTGAGACGTTAGTAGGACCTCTGCTACTTGATGGGATTGTCTTGGGCCTTGATGCATTGAGACGTTCGGAGGACCTTTGTTACTTGGTAGAATTGAGACGTTAGTATGACCTCTGCTACTTGATGGGATCGTGGCGTGAGAAAAGTGTCTTGTTACTTGATGGGACTGTCCCATGAGGGAGGTTTTTGTTCCTTGATGGATTGAGACGTTAGGAGGACCTCCGTTATTTGATGGGATTGTGATGTGAGAAAAGTGCCCTGTTCCTTGATCAAACCTTGCGTGCCTAACATGAAATATATTCTAATATGCTCCCACGTGCTCTCTGGTGAACTGCCACGTACAGTCTAGTGCACTCCCACGTACATTACAGTACGCTCCCTTAGAGCACAAATAGATTCCCTGTTCTTCTAATTCCATCCTTATCGATGTCATCCTCCATTCTTTCCTGAGAAGACTTTTCTTGTGGTTGGGGAGGCTTAAAACCAAATGTTGACTTCATTCCAATACCCAAAATCTTGACTTCATTTTATAAACCAAAACTTCACTTTATTCAAAAAACACAACTTCACTTCATTCCAAAAACGAAAACTTCACTCCATCCCAAAAACGAAAACTTCACTTCATCCCAAAAACCAAAACTTCACTTCATCCCAAAAACCAAAGCTTCACTTCATCCCAAAAACCAAAACTTCACTTCATCCCAAAAACCAAAACTTCACTTCATCCCAAAAACCAAAACTCACTTCATCCCAAAAACCAAAACTTCACTTCATCCCAAAAACCAAAGCTTCACTTCATCCCAAAAACCAAAACTTCACTTCATCCCAAAAACCAAAACTTCACTTCATTTCATAAACCAAAACTTTAAACTAACTCATTCTTGAGCATGAGTACTTTCTCATGGACGCTTTTCTCCGCTTCAGCGCACTCCGTAGCGCGGCTCTCCTGTACGCTTCTGTCATGTCAGTCCACACAGCACCCACGTCGTGCTGCACGCGGCTATGCGCGACGTGTACGTGGCCATGTCACTGCACACGTCAACCTTCAGAAGGGAGCAACTTAGAACAACTTGAGAAAAGCTAGAGAAGAACTTAGAGAAACTTGTCCAGAACTTGAGAAAACTTGAGAAGTTGAGAACAACTTGAGAAAAGCTAATAATGAACTCAGAGGAACTTGTCCAGAACTTCAAAACAACTTAAGAAAAACTTTAGAAAACATGCGAACTTGAGAACAACTGGCGTAGAATTTCAGCAGAACTTGAGAAGAGAAAAAGAAAAACTTGAGAAAAATTTGAAAAGAGCGTGAGAAGAGCACGAGAAAAATTTGAAAAGTGCGCGTGAGAAGAACTTGACGCATCAAAACCTTGGGCCACAAAGCAAATACGCTCACAAATGATCCAATGCCACAAACATGAATTACAATATAGGAATTAATGTGAAGCGAACCCAACAGTTATCACCAATGTAAGCCCTACATAGCCCTGATGCAGGCCTGATGCAACAACACCACCACACCCCCACACCCCCACAGAACCACACCACCACACCACCACACTCCACACCCCCACAGAACCAGACCACCACACCACCACACCCTACAGAACCACACTACCACACCCCGGCACACTACCACACCCCCACACCCCCACACCACCACACCACCACACCACCACACCACCACACCACCACACCACCACACCCTACAGAACCACACCACCACACCACCACACCCTATAGAACCACACCCCCCCCACCACACCACCACACCACCACACCACCACACCCCCACACCACCACACCACCACACCCCCACGCCACCCCAGAACCAGACCACCACACCCTACAGAACCACACCACCACACCACCACACCACCACACCATTACACCCTACAGAACCACACCACCACACCCCCACACCACCACACCACCACCTCACCACCACACCCCCACACCCCCACACCCCCACACCACCACACCACCACACCCCCACACCCCCACACCCCCACACCCCCACACCCCCACACCCCCACACCCCCCACACCCCCACACCCCCACACCACCACACCCCCACACCCCCACACCCCCACACCCCCACACCCCACACCCCCACACCCCCACACCCCCCACACCCCCACACCCCCACACCACCACACCACCACACCCCCACACCCCCACACCCCCACACCCCCACACCCCCCACACCCCCACACCCCCCACACCCCCACACCCCCCCCACACCCCCACCACCCCCCACCCCCACACCCCCCCACCCACCCCCACACCCCCACACCCCCACACCCCCACCACCACACCCCCACACCCCCACACCCCCACACCCCCACACCCCCACACCCCCACACCCCCACACCACCACACCCCCACACCCCCACACCCCCACACCCCCACACCCCCACACCCCCACACCCCCACACCCCCACACCCCCCACACCCCCACACCACCACACCCCCACACCCCCACACCCCCACACCCCCACACCCCCACACCCCCACACCCCCACACCCCCACACCCCCACACCCCACACCCCCACACCCCCACACCCCCACACCCCCACACCCCCACACCCCCACACCCCCACCACCCCCACACCCCACACCCCCACACCCCCACACCCCCACACCCCCCCACACCCCCCACACCCCCACACCCCCACACCCCCACACCCCCACACCCCCACACCACCCACACCACCACACCCCCACACCCCCACACCCCCACACCCCCACACCCCCCACACCCCCCACACCCCCACACCACCACACCACCACACCCCCACACCCCCACACCCCCACACCCCCACACCCCCACACCACCACACCACCACACCACCACACCCCCACACCCCCACACCACCACACCCCCACACCACCACACCACCACACCACCACACCACCACACCCCCACACCCCCACACCCCCACACCCCCACACCCCCACACCCCCACACCCCCACACCCCCACACCCCCACACCACACACAAGCACACCAGTACGTCTGTAGTAGATACATTTCAATATGCTGCAGAGCTATCATATTTAGCCTAACCTAGTTTTGGCCTTTTCCGTCCTTTTTTCTCCGTTTGTATAATTGTAGACTTTGAAATCGTGTTCGATCTGCCATAACTAGTCAGGACTTCTTCAATATTCAAATGTACTTCACAAATTTTGCAGACATAAATCACTTTGCAAGGGTTTGAACTCATCGCAATTTTCCAACACTGCAACTGGCAACGTTTAATTAAGGTGAGTCTTTTTAGCGCAGTGTAACTTGCAGTAAATTATAATAGTTACGCAGGTGTTGTCCTCACAAGTAAATGTCCTCAAAAGCTTAGCCATGGCATAGTTCTGCTCACAAACAGTTTATTTTATTTTATTCAAAACTTGCTTTCATCGACACTTTGACTGCGACGTGAGCCACATTTGGTCACTGAGGGAGTTTTCACCATGTAGCGAACCAACCGGTAGCCACAAACTCAATTTCCAAGAATATTAAATCAAAATTAAATAAAAATATGGACCTTTTAATATTTGTTATTTCAATATTGCTTCACTAAGATTGGCTTTAAATTTGAACTGAACATTAAACTTCAGTTTTATCAGCCAAAGTCAAAGTGTTAATGCATAATTTCATGCCTTTTTGCATGAAACCTGCCCTCAAACCTGGGGGCACGATTCTTTTTACCAAAATTTCCGTTCATTTATTCATTTTATCGAGGAATAATTTTATCGAGGAATAAACCTTTCAAAAGCATCACATCTGCCCTCAAACATGGTATCTTTTTACCAAATTCCCATTCATTTATTCATTTTATCGAGGAATAAACCTTTCAAAAGCATCACATCTGCCCTCAAACATGGTATCTTTTCACCAAATTCCCGTTCATTTATTCATTTTATCGAGGAATAAACCTTTCAAAAGCATCATATCTGCCCTCAAATATGGTATCTTTTTACCAAAGCCACTGCTGAAGGAATAAGTTCATGGCAAGCACCTTTCAAAAGCATCACATTTGCCCTGCTCAAATACCTGCAACCACGAGCACGGGAGTGCAGTGCTGGCACCAACAGGGCTGCAGTGTTATTCAATAGGCCCTCGGCTTGAGATATATCGAATTAACTTCTGGCCGAGATAACGAAGAGACAAGGTGCTCTTTACGAGGGTTTTACTTTCAGCGCCAGAAAAAGTTCAGAGAAATAGGGCAGCGCACCCAAGCCTACGGCCGAGCTGGCCTACGATATATTCAACAGCAAAGTCCTTGAAGAAATTCTCCGGGCTAAACGAAGGTGCAGCTGCTGTCATCACGGTCGCTCTTGCGTCCAAAATGGATTTGAATTTATTTGAACATTGCCTGAAATGCATTTGTAGGTATCATGTATACGCCAGCGCTGTACTTGTAGGTATCATGTATACGCCAGCGCTGTACTTGTAGGTATCACGTATACGCCAGCGCTGTACTTGTAGGTACATCATGTATACGCCAGCGCTGTACTTGTAGGTATCATGTATACGCCAGCGCTGTACTTGTAGGTATCATGTATACGCCAGCGCTGTTATGTTTGCACGAGGGTGACGACGGTGAACAGCTGATCGTACTGAGGGTAGCCTTTCAATTCGAACTTCCACAATTCTCGTTGGTGCTTTATGCAGAGCATAAAAGGATTTTTTCATGAGAAGAAAGTAACATAAAATGTGGCGGCTTTTTAAGGAGACCTGGGGCTGAAACTATTTATTTTTAAACGATAATCTATTTATGAAAGTATGCCTGATCTACACTCGAGCATACAAATCAGTAAACGCTCTGTAAATTAGGATATCGTTCCAGCAAAAGGGCGATGGAATGAAATAGAGCACTGTACAGCATGTCCCACCAAAACCCGGGCCGACTATTTATTTTCCCGTATCAGTAATACCATCATATGAATGAATACTATAAGCATTTAATTTCTTGCAAAATTATCCATAAAGATTAGCATATAGAAAAGTATTAGAAGTAGTAGTAACATAGGTTTGCTAGCGCTAACCTATAGAAAAGGTACTACTGATTATGATAGCACTTGTATATACAAGATTAAAACTTGGAAAGAATAAATACTTTTTTACTTTTACTGATACGGGAAAATAAATACTGGGTTCAGGTTTTTATGGGACATACTGCATACATAACTTGATCACTGCCATGGGTTAAACTGAAGTTCAATATTCAACTCAAATGTGCAGTCAAAAGTTGTTGGCAATCTTACAACCTTACAAATCCGAGCGGTAACAAATCCGAACGGTAACAAATCCGAACGGTAACAAATCCGAACGGTAACAAATCCGAACGGTAACAAATCCGAACGGTAACAAATCCGAACGGTAACAAACCCGAACGGTAACAAATCCGAACGGTAACAAATCCGAACGGTAACAAACCCGAACGGTAACAAACCCGAACGGTAACAAATCCGAACGGTAACAAACCCGAACGGTAACAAATCCGAACGGTAACAAATCCGAACGGTAACAAATCCGAACGGTAACAAATCCGAACGGTAACAAATCCGAACGGTAACAAATCCGAACGGTAACAAACCCGAACGGTAACAAACCCGAACGGTAACAAATCCGAACGGTAACAAACCCGAACGGTAACACATCCGAACGGTAACAAATCCGAACGGTAACAAATCCGAACGGTAACAAATCCGAACGGTAACAAATCCGAACGGTAACAAATCTGAACGGTAACAAATCCGAACGGTAACAAATCCGAACGGTAACAAATCCGAACGGTAACAAACCCGAACGGTAACAAACCCGAACGGTAACAAACCCGAACGGTAACAAATCCGAACGGTAACAAACCCGAACGGTAACACATCCGAACGGTAACAAATCCGAACGGTAACAAATCCGAACGGTAACAAATCCGAACGGTAACAAATCCGAACGGTAACAAACCCGAACGGTAACAAATCCGAACGGTAACAAATCCGAACGGTAACAAATCCGAACGGTAACTCGGTCCATTAAATATCATCAATTGTGAAAGTTAGCTAAAAACTTTTCAAACGGCCCATCGATGGGTCATTCCATGCAGCGTGTGAAAATTAAGTGTGCTGGGTAAAATTAAGTATGCAGGGTAAAATTAAGTGTGCAGGGTAAAATTAAGTATGCAGGGTAAAATTAAGTGTGCAGGGTAAAATTAAGTATGCAGGGTAAAATTAAGTATGCAGGGTAAAATTAAGTATGCAGGGTAAAATTAAGTATGCAGGGTAAAATTAAGTATGCAGGGTAAAATTAAGTGTGCAGGGTAAAATTAAGTATGCTGGGTAAAATTAAGTATGCAGGGTAAAATTAAGTATGCAGGGTAAAATTAAGTATGCAGGGTAAAATTAAGTATGCAGGGTAAAATTAAGTATGCAGGGTAAAATTAAGTATGCAGGGTAAAATTAAGTGTGTAGGGTAAAATTAAGTATGCTGGGTAAAATTAAGTATGCAGGGTAAAATTAAGTATGCAGGGTAAAATTAAGTATGCAGGGTAAAATTAAGTGTGCAGGGTAAAATTAAGTATGCTGGGTAAAATTAAGTATGCAGGGTAAAATTAAGTATGCAGGGTAAAATTAAGTATGCAGGGTAAAATTAAGTATGCAGGGTAAAATTAAGTATGCAGGGTAAAATTAGGTATGCAGGGTAAAATTAAGTATGCAGGGTAAAATTAAGTATGCAGGGTAAAATTAGGTGTGCAGGGTAAAATTAAGTATGCTGTGTAAAATTAAGTATGCAGGGTAAAATTAAGTGTGCAGGGTAAAATTAAGTATGCTGGGTAAAATTAAGTATGCAGGGTAAAATTAAGTATGCAGGGTAAAATTAAGTATGCAGGGTAAAATTAAGTATGCAGGGTAAAATTAAGTATGCAGGGTAAAATTAAGTATGCAGGGTAAAATTAAGTATGCAAGGTAAAATTAAGTGTGCAGGGTAAAATTAAGTATGCTGGGTAAAATTAAGTATGCAGGGTAAAATTAAGTATGCAGGGTAAAATTAAGTATGCAGGGTAAAATTAAGTGTGCAGGGTAAAATTAAGTATGCTGGGTAAAATTAAGTATGCAGGGTAAAATTAAGTATGCAGGGTAAAATTAAGTATGCAGGGTAAAATTAAGTATGCAGGGTAAAATTGAGTATGCAGGGTAAAATTAAGTATGCAGGGTAAAATTAAGTATGCAGGGTAAAATTAAGTATGCAGGGTAAAATTAAGTGTGCAGGGTAAAATTAAGTATGCTGGGTAAAATTAAGTATGCAGGGTAAAATTAAGTATGCAGGGTAAAATTAAGTATGCAGGGTAAAATTAAGTATGCAGGGTAAAATTAAGTATGCAGGGTAAAATTAAGTATGCAGGGTAAAATTAAGTGTGCAGGGTAAAATTAAGTATGCAGGGTAAAATTAAGTATGCAGGGTAAAATTAAGTATGCAGGGTAAAATTAAGTATGCTGGGTAAAATTAAGTATGCAGGGTAAAATTAAGTATGCAGGGTAAAATTAAGTATGCAGGGTAAAATTAAGTATGCAGGGTAAAATTAAGTATGCAGGGTAAAATTAAGTATGCAGGGTAAAATTAAGTATGCAGGGTAAAATTAAGTGTGCAGGGTAAAATTAAGTATGCTGGGTAAAATTAAGTATGCAGGGTAAAATTAAGTATGCAGGGTAAAATTAAGTATGCAGGGTAAAATTAAGTATGCAGGGTAAAATTAAGTATGCAGGGTAAAATTAAGTATGCAGGGTAAAATTAAGTGTGCAGGGTAAAATTAAGTATGCAGGGTAAAATTAAGTATGCAGGGTAAAATTAAGTATGCAGGGTAAAATTAAGTATGCGGGGTAAAATTAAGTATGCTGGGTAAAATTAAGTATGCAGGGTAAAATTAAGTATGCAGGGTAAAATTAAGTATGCAGGGTAAAATTAAGTATGCAGGGTAAAATTAAGTATGCAGGGTAAAATTAAGTATGCAGGGTAAAATTAAGTATGCAGGGTAAAATTAAGTATGCAGGGTAAAATTAAGTATGCAGGGTAAAATTAAGTATGCAGGGTAAAATTAAGTGTGCAGGGTAAAATTAAGTATGCTGGGTAAAATTAAGTATGCAGGGTAAAATTAAGTATGCAGGGTAAAATTAAGTATGCAGGGTAAAATTAAGTATGCAGGGTAAAATTAAGTATGCAGGGTAAAATTAAGTATGCAGGGTAAAATTAAGTGTGCAGGGTAAAATTAAGTATGCTGGGTAAAATTAAGTATGCAGGGTAAAATTAAGTATGCAGGGTAAAATTAAGTATGCAGGGTAAAATTAAGTGTACAGGGTAAAATTAAGCATGCTGGGTAAAATTAGGTATGCAGGGTAAAATTAAGTATGCAGGGTAAAATTGAGTATGCAGGGTAAAATTGAGTATGCACGGTAAAATTAAGTATGCAGGGTAAAATTAAGTATGCAGGGTAAAATTAAGTATGCAGGGTAAAATTAAGTATGCAGGGTAAAATTAAGTATGCAGGGTAAAATTAAGTATGCAGGGTAAAATTAAGTATGCAGGGTAAAATTAAGTGTGCAGGGTAAAATTAAGTATGCTGGGTAAAATTTAGTATGCAGGGTAAAATTAAGTATGCAGGGTAAAATTAAGTATGCAGGGTAAAATTAAGTATGCAGGGTAAAATTAAGTATGCAGGGTAAAATTAAGTATGCAGGGTAAAATTAAGTATGCAGGGTAAAATTAAGTGTGCAGGGTAAAATTAAGTATGCTGGGTAAAATTAAGTATGCAGGGTAAAATTAAGTATGCAGGGTAAAATTAAGTATGCAGGGTAAAATTAAGTGTGCAGGGTAAAATTAAGTATGCTGGGTAAAATTAAGTATGCAGGGTAAAATTAAGTATGCAGGGTAAAATTAAGTATGCAGGGTAAAATTAAGTATGCAGGGTAAAATTAAGTATGCAGGGTAAAATTAAGTATGCAGGGTAAAATTAAGTATGCAGGGTAAAATTAAGTGTGCAGGGTAAAATTAAGTATGCTGGGTAAAATTAAGTATGCAGGGTAAAATTAAGTGTGCAGGGTAAAATTAAGTATGCTGGGTAAAATTAAGTATGCTGGGTAAAATTAAGTATGCAGGGTAAAATTAAGTATGCAGGGTAAAATTAAGTATGCAGGGTAAAATTAGGTATGCAGGGTAAAATTAAGTATGCAGGGTAAAATTAAGTATGCAGGGTAAAATTAAGTGTGCAGGGTAAAATTAAGTATGCTGGGTAAAATTAAGTATGCAGGGTAAAATTAAGTATGCAGGGTAAAATTAAGTATGCAGGGTAAAATTAAGTGTGCAGGGTAAAATTAAGTATGCTGGGTAAAATTAAGTATGCAGGGTAAAATTAAGTATGCAGGGTAAAATTAAGTATGCAGGGTGAAATTAAGTATGCAGGGTAAAATTAAGTATGCAGGGTAAAATTAAGTATGCAGGGTAAAATTAAGTATGCAGGGTAAAATTAAGTGTGCAGGGTAAAATTAAGTGTGCAGGGTAAAATTAAGTATGCTGGGTAAAATTAAGTATGCAGGGTAAAATTAAGTATGCAGGGTAAAATTAAGTATGCAGGGTAAAATTAAGTATGCAGGGTAAAATTAAGTATGCAGGGTAAAATTAAGTATGCAGGGTAAAATTAAGTGTGCAGGGTAAAATTAAGTATGCAGGGTAAAATTAAGTATGCAGGGTAAAATTAAGTATGCAGGGTAAAATTAAGTATGCTGGGTAAAATTAAGTATGCAGGGTAAAATTAAGTATGCAGGGTAAAATTAAGTATGCAGGGTAAAATTAAGTATGCAGGGTAAAATTAAGTATGCAGGGTAAAATTAAGTGTGCAGGGTAAAATTAAGTATGCTGGGTAAAATTAAGTATGCAGGGTAAAATTAAGTATGCAGGGTAAAATTAAGTATGCAGGGTAAAATTAAGTATGCAGGGTAAAATTAAGTATGCAGGGTAAAATTAAGTATGCAGGGTAAAATTAAGTGTGCAGGGTAAAATTAAGTATGCAGGGTAAAATTAAGTATGCAGGGTAAAATTAAGTATGCAGGGTAAAATCAAGTATGCGGGGTAAAATTAAGTATGCTGGGTAAAATTAAGTATGCAGGGTAAAATTAAGTATGCAGGGTAAAATTAAGTATGCAGGGTAAAATTAAGTATGCAGGGTAAAATTAAGTATGCAGGGTAAAATTAAGTATGCAGGGTAAAATTAAGTATGCAGGGTAAAATTAAGTATGCAGGGTAGAATTAAGTGTGCAGGGTAAAATTAGGTATGCTGGGTAAAATTAAGTATGCAGGGTAAAATTAAGTATGCAGGGTAAAATTAAGTATGCAGGGTAAAATTAAGTATGCAGGGTAAAATTAAGTATGCAGGGTAAAATTAAGTATGCAGGGTAAAATTAAGTATGCAGGGTAAAATTAAGTATGCAGGGTAAAATTAAGTATGCAGGGTAAAATTAAGTATGCAGGGTAAAATTAAGTATGCAGGGTAAAATTAAGTGTGCAGGGTAAAATTAAGTGTGCAGGGTAAAATTAAGTATGCAGGGTAAAATTAGGTATGCAGGGTAAAATTAAGTATGCAGGGTAAAATCAAGTATGCGGGGTAAAATTAAGTATGCTGGGTAAAATTAAGTATGCTGGGTAAAATTAAGTATGCAGGGTAAAATTAAGTATGCAGGGTAAAATTAAGTGTGCAGGGTAAAATTAAGTATGCAGGGTAAAATTAAGTATGCAGGGTAAAATTAAGTATGCAGGGTAAAATTAAGTGTGCAGGGTAAAATTAAGTATGCAGGGTAAAATTAGGTATGCAGGGTAAAATTAAGTATGCAGGGTAAAATCAAGTATGCGGGGTGAAATTAAGTATGCGGGGTAAAATTAAGTATGCTGGGTAAAATTAAGTATGCAGGGTAAAATTAAGTATGCAGGGTAAAATTAAGTATGCAGGGTAAAATTAAGTATGCTGGGTAAAATTAAGTATGCAGGGTAAAATTAAGTATGCAGGGTAAAATTAAGTATGCAGGGTAAAATCAAGTATGCGGGGTAAAATCAAGTATGCGGGGTAAAATTAAGTATGCTGGGTAAAATTAAGTATGCAGGGTAAAATTAAGTATGCAGGGTAAAATTAAGTATGCTGGGTAAAATTAAGTATGCAGGGTAAAATTAAGTATGCAGGGTAAAATTAAGTATGCAGGGTAAAATTAAGTATGCAGGGTAAAATTAAGTATGCAGGGTAAAATTAAGTATGCAGGGTAAAATTAAGTATGCGGGGTAAAATTAAGTGTGCAGGGTAAAATTAAGTATGCAGGGTAAAATTAGGTATGCAGGGTAAAATTAAGTATGCTGGGTAAAATTAAGTATGCAGGGTAAAATTAAGTATGCAGGGTAAAATTAAGTATGCAGGGTAAAATTAAGTATGCAGGGTAAAATTAAGTATGCAGGGTGAAATTAAGTATGCAGGGTAAAATTAAGTATGCAGGGTAAAATTAGGTATGCAGGGTAAAATTAAGTATGCTTGGTAAAATTAAGTATGCAGGGTAAAATTAAGTATGCTGGGTAAAATTAAGTATGCAGGGTAAAATTAAGTATGCAGGGTAAAATTAAGTATGCAGGGTAAAATTAAGTATGCAGGGTAAAATTAAGTATGCTGGGTAAAATTAAGTATGCAGGGTAAAATTGAGTATGCAGGGTAAAATTAAGTATGCAAGGTAAAATTAAGTATGCTGGGTAAAATTAAGTATGCAGGGTAAAATTAAGTATGCAGGGTAAAATTAAGTATGCAGGGTAAAATTAAGTATGCAGGGTAAAATTAAGTATGCAGGGTAAAATTAAGTATGCAGGGTAAAATTAAGTATGCAGGGTAAAATTAAGTATGCAGGGTAAAATTAAGTATGCAGGGTAAAATTAAGTATGCGGGGTAAAATTAAGTATGCAGGGTAAAATTAAGTATGCAGGGTGAAATTAAGTATGCAGGGTAAAATTAAGTATGCGGGGTAAAATTAAGTGTGCAGGGTAAAATTAAGTATGCAGGGTAAAATTAGGTATGCAGGGTAAAATTAGGTATGCTGGGTAAAATTAAGTATGCAGGGTAAAATTAAGTATGCAGGGTAAAATTAAGTATGCTGGGTAAAATTAAGTATGCAGGGTAAAATTAAGTATGCAGGGTAAAATTAAGTATGCAGTGTAAAATTAAGTATGCTGGGTAAAATTAAGTATGCTGGGTAAAATTGAGTATGCAGGGTAAAATTGAGTATGCAGGGTAAAATTAAGTATGCAGGGTAAAATTAAGTATGCTGGGTAAAATTAAGTATGCAGGGTAAAATTAAGTATGCAGGGTAAAATTAAGTATGCTGGGTAAAATTAAGTATGCTGGGTAAAATCAAGTATGCTGGGTAAAATTAAGTATGCTGGGTAAAATTAAGTATGCAGGGTAAAATTAAGTATGCTGGGTAAAATTAAGTATGCTGGGTAAAATCAAGTATGCAGGGTAAAATCAAGTATGCAGGGTAAAATTAAGTATGCATGGTAAAATTAAGTATGCTGGGTAAAATTAAGTATGCAGGGTAAAATTAAGTATGCAGGGTAAAATTAAGTATGCAGGGTAAAATTAAGTATGCTGGGTAAAATTAAGTATGCTGGGTAAAATTAAGTATGCTGGGTAAAATCAAGTATGCAGGGTAAAATCAAGTAAGCAGGGTAAAAATTAGTCCGGACGTCACAACCAAATACACCAACAAGATGATCAGATTTTTATTAGTGTGTACATTATGAGTCCTGCATATTTTGTGGTGAGAGTAACAGGTACAATTTTATACGCCTAGTTGTTCAACGGGAACATCTTATTCCACAAACTCCAGTCGTTTAAGAAGAAACATCTTATTCCGCCAACACTTGTCATTTACCCGTTTACCGCGCTTCTACGGTCATTAACGGTTTGTTTGGTTAGGTTTTGTAAAGCTAAAATGACAAATCGACTTTACTGCTCGAATAAATTTTTATCCTTCCTATGAAATTTGAAAAAATAACTTTAGCCTTTCACCGAGTATGAAAACGGATATTTTTGGAACAGGTCAAGTAAAAGAATAAATGTTATTCCTTGGAACCGGTACGTGAATGAGCAATTACCCTATTGGTACATATACGACCCAATGCGTGGGGAACGTGACAAAGAAGAAACATCTAATTCCACTAAGTCTAGTTGTAAAGAAAGAGACAACTCATTTTGCAAACCCTAGTTATTAAAAAAGACATCCAATGCCTCAAACTTTGGTTGTTAAGAAAGACGCATCGTACTTCGCAAACACTAGTTATCAAAAAAGACTTGTGCTAATCCCTACATACCCTAAAATCCACAAAAGAAATTCCCAATTCAAGGAACATAAAGACCCTCCTCACCTCACCGTGTCCCAGCCTTAGGTGTTCGAAATGATCCGTCCAAATTCATTGAGTCGGCACCAGAGTACAGGAAACAAGGTAGGGTCATTTCTATGGGGGAAAATACGCTTCTTTTTTTCGGATAGCCAATAGCACGAATTATTTCAAATCAACTTTATAACGTCACTATTACGACATGTCGCTAGGCTAGTAGTGGAGCCAGATTTAGGGGTAGCAGTGTTGACTGATGGAATATGAGCGTTGCTATTGGTTGCTACCATGACATCAGCATTGCACGGTCGACGAAAAAAACACTGATTTATGCCTACCTTGTTTCTTCTGCCGTAATCGGCACTGAACAGAGCCTCATAACTCCTTATGCGGACTTAAACTCTGAAAAGGGCCGCGTATTGGTGCTGAGACCCTCATTCTGAGAGGGGTCATTTGCTCCCGCTGGGGTTGTGTGGAGGGGAGGAGTACTGAGTGTATAGCCCAGCGGAGCCCAGCGTAGCCCAGCGTAGCCCAGCACTGCCCAGCGTAGCCCAGCGTAGCCCAGCGTAGCCCAGCGCATCCCAGCGTAGCCCAGCGCCGCCCAGCGTAGCCCAGCGTAGCCCAGCGCAGCCCAGCGCAGCCCAGCGTAGCCCAGCGTAACCCAGCGTAGCCCAGCGTAGCCCAGCGTAACCCAGCGTAACCCAGCGTAACCCAGCGTAGCCCTGTCACCTAACACCCACAAGCGTCACCTAATGTAAAATCTATGTTTAACGTCATTAAATGTTTTAATTGATAAATAAACCAATTAGTCAACTTTAGTTAATAAATTCATTAACACACAAACCAATTGAAACTTCAAACAGAAGCACTAGCTTTGTGTTTCCCATTGAATAATCCACTTTTATGTTGCTATTGCTAAGTAAGTCAATACAGTAAGTAATATCACGTCAATTTATCGTAAAACGAACAAAAGAAGGAAAGGATAGGAGGTGTGACACAAGATACATTTAATGACTAGGACACCTGGTACCCGTACAGGCATAGGCAATAAAGAAACATCTGTGCAGAAGTTATGTAAAAAAGTAGCTGATAATCACATAGAAAAAATTAAGCCACTGCGAAGCTTAGTGAGTGCAATTTTCTTGAACAGAAATTTGAATGTAGGGATTATGACATACGCTCATCTTTGTGTTGAAAGCACATATACAGTATATACTACAGCAATTCTGACCTATAGTTTCTACGCTTAGTGGCCACTGGAGTTTCTACGCTTGATGGCCACTGGAGTTTCTACGCTTGATGGCCACTGGAGTTTCTACGCTTGATGGCCACCCGAGTTTCTACGCTTGATGGCCACCCGAGTTTCTACGCTTGATGGCCACCCGAGTTTCTACGCTTGATGGCCACCCGAGTTTCTACGCTTGATGGCCACCCGAGTTTCTACGCTTGATGGCCACCCGAATTTCTACGCTTGATGGCCACCCGAGTTTCTACGCTTGATGGCCACCCGAGTTTCTACGCTTGATGGCCACCCGAGTTTCTACGCTTGATGGCCACCCGAGTTTCTACGCTTGATGGCCACCCGAGTTTCACGTTGCTGTCACTTACGCTTGCTGCGCATAACGCACTACGACTGAAGAGTGACAGATTTTTTGAGTTGATGAAGCTGTAGCGTGAAAGCCAAAATATCTAAGGCGACGCGATTGAAACTAATAATGCAACTCAAAACTAAGTCCGCGGTGCCGTTTACTGCTGCCCTCTTATGCATTTTTAACACTGCAGTGCATACTACAACAGTTCTTTGCGTCTTCATGTTTCTGGTGTCATGTGCTGCTGGAATAACCTTATCAAAAGCACCCTATTGTTTCTCACTCCCACCCTGACGGGCTTCTGCAATTCCTGCACTCGCACTCCGACGCACTCTCGATGCCCCAAAGTTAAGCAACAAACTTCCAGACTTGAATTCTGTGTTTGAAGCTGCCATATCTGGGCCGCTTCAAACGGCTGTCAATTGATGAAGAGGGTCTGTGATTTTAAGCCCCAATTAGGAGTTGAGAGTTCAGGTGGAGCTTTTCGCGTTGATATCAAGTGCTGCAGACATCGCTAACTCTGCCTTAGCTCTGCGAATGTTAACTCGGCTACGGAGGTAATGAGAAACTAGAAGAGGCTAAACCAATCGACATTAGCATTTTTACGCGTATATTACCGTCATTACAACCACCGCCATTACAACCACCGCCATTATAACCATCGCCGTTACAACCACTGCCATTACAACCACCGCCATTACAACCACCGCCACTACAACCACCGCCACTACAACCACCGCCACTACAACCACCGCCACTACAACCACCGTCACTACAACCACCGCCACTACAACCACCGCCACTACAACCACCGCCACTACAACCACCGCCACTACAACCACCGCCATTACAACCACCGCCACTACAACCACCGCCACTACAACCACCGCCACTACAACCACCGCCACTACAACCACCGCCACTACAACCACCGCCACTACAACCACCGCCACTACAACCACCGCCACTACAACCACCGCCATTACAACCACCACCATTACAACCACCGCCATTACAACCACCGCCATTACAACCACCGCCACTACAACCACCGCCACTACAACCACCGCCACTACAACCACCGCCACTACAACCACCGCCATTACAACCACCGCCATTACAACCACCGCCACTACAACCACCGCCACTACAACCACCGCCACTACAACCACCGCCATTACAACCACCGCCACTACAACCACCGCCACTACAACCACCGCCACTACAACCACCGCCACTACAACCACCGCCACTACAACCACCGCCATTACAACCACCGCCATTACAACCACCGCTATTACAACCACCGCTATTACAACCACCGCCACTACAACCACCGCCACTACAACCACCGCCACTACAACCACCGCCACTACAACCACCGCCACTACAACCACCGCCATTACAACCACCGCCATTACAACCACCGCCATTACAACCACTGCTATTACAACCACCACCATTACACTGACGCCGGCATCAGGTAGTCACTGATATCAGGATGAAGAAAGAGCTGCCATTCGGTCGTGAACTTCACAGAACGCACCGGGGAAAAATTAAACAAGAAGTATAATACTTCGAGACTATATTCGAAAAAGGACCGTGTATTCCTGTACGGTGCTAAAAGTGTTAATTGGACAACATGCCTCAAGACTGGCAGGAATTTACTGCTTCTTAAAGGATTCATAAAATAGAAGTATTTACAAATTGATGGATGACCTATTATTACCAACACCCAAGTGCGTTTGTGATACTGATCGCTACACTGTTACTTGGAATTACTGCGCAGTAGAAAATGAGAACTGTGTGGAGCTGTACACCGCTCATGTGCAGCTGTGCAGTGTAGTGTACAGTGTTTGTGTGGAGCTGTACACTGCTCATGTGCAGCTGTGCAGTGTAGTGTACAGTGTTTGTATGGAGCTGTACACTGCTTATGTGCAGCTGTGCAGTGTAGTGTACAGTGTTTGTGTGGAGCTGTACACTGCTCATGTGCAGCTGTGCAGTGTAGTGTACAGTGTTTGTATGGAGCTTTACACTGCTTATGAGCAGCTGTGCAGTGTGGTGTACAGTGTTTGTGTGGAGCTGTACACTGCTCATGTGCAGCTGTGCAGTGTAGTGTACAGTGTTTGTGTGGAGCTGTACAATGCTCATGTGCAGCTGTGCAGTGTAGTGTACAGTGTTTGTGTGGAGCTGTACACTGCTCATGTGCAGCTGTGCAGTGTAGTGTACAGTGTTTGTGTGGAGCTGTACAATGCTCATGTGCAGCTGTGCAGTGTAGTGTGCAGTGTGTGTGTGTGGAGCTGTACAATGCTCATGTGCAGCTGTAAAGGCACAACCTGATTAACAAATACATTTGCGTTTTAGTTTATTCTATTTTGTTTGTTTATTTGTATAGTTTCCTTTGACGTAACTCTGATTTTCTATTATTTTTAGCTTACATAGTTTTTTAACATATGTCGAAAGTTCGCTCACATGTTAGGAACACAACCTTTCTATTCCAACTACTGGAAGTTGTGAAGTTTTCCCTTGGCCTGTCGAGCTGTTGTTCAAACATTGAAGTTGTACAATTGTTCGGTGTCTGTTAAATAGGTCGGTGTCTGTTAAATAGGTCGGTGTCTGTCAAATAGTTCGGTGTGTGTTAAATAGTTCGGTGTGTGTTAAATAGTTCGGTGTGTGTTAAATAGTTCGGTGTGTGTTAAATAGTTCGGTGTGTGTTAAATAGTTCGGTGTGTGGTAAATAGTTCGGTGTCTGTTAAATAGTTCGGTGTGTGGTAAATAGTTCGGTGTGTGTTAAATAGGTCGGTGTCTGTTAAATAGGTCGGTGTCTGTCAAATAGTTCGGTGTGTGTTAAATAGTTCGGTGTGTGTTAAATAGTTCGGTGTGTGTTAAATAGTTCGGTGTCTGTTAAATAGGTCGGTGTCTGTTAAATAGGTCGGTGTCTGTCAAATAGTTCGGTGTGTGTTAAATAGTTCGGTGTGTGTTAAATAGTTCGGTGTGTGTTAAATAGTTCGGTGTGTGTTAAATAGTTCGGTGTGTGTTAAATAGTTCGGTGTGTGGTAAATAGTTCGGTGTCTGTTAAATAGTTCGGTGTGTGGTAAATAGTTCGGTGTGTGTTAAATAGGTCGGTGTCTGTTAAATAGGTCGGTGTCTGTCAAATAGTTCGGTGTGTGTTAAATAGTTCGGTGTGTGTTAAATAGTTCGGTGTGTGTTAAATAGTTCGGTGTGTGTTAAATAGTTCGGTGTGTGTTAAATAGTTAGGTGTGTGTTAAATAGTTCGGTGTGTGGTAAATAGTTCGGTGTCTGTTAAATAGTTCGGTGTGTGGTAAATAGTTCGGTGTCTGTTAAATAGTTCGGTGTGTGTTAAATAGTTCGGTGTCTGTTAAATAATTCGGTCCCTGATAAATTGCGCAAATGTTCTGTCATTTATAAAGTACGCAAGTTAACAGCTGCAGGTTGGCCGCATAAATGTTGTGCAGAAGTTATGTGGCATACTCGATCTGTTACCAAAAGCTGTAGTTTTTCAGTAAATGCACCCCTACTGGCTTATGCAGGTGGCAAAAAAGCATGTACATGCGTGTGAATAGGGGCGTTTATTTAAATAAAAAACAAATAGGTAAAATACTACCTGAAATGCAGGCTTGTGCTAACATATAATTATCGTAGTAAGCTTAGAGGACAGCACCCTGTAATACGTTAGCGTTTAACATCGTATATATTTAATCATCACTTATGATAGCATTTACTATTGTAAAAGCCTATAAACTTCAGTTACGTTAGCATTTATTACTGTAAAAATTTAAACATCAGTTACGTTTACATTCAATATTGTGTTGAATCTAGCATTGAAACAAAACTCCACCACAACATTGCCCGCAGACGCAGCACTGAAACAAAACCCCACCACAACATTGTCCGCAGACGCAGCTTCGAAACAAAACCCCACCACAACATTGCCCGCAGACGCAGCACTGAAACAAAACTCCACCACAACATTGCCCGCAAACGCAGCACTGAAACAAAACTCCACCACAACATTGCCCGCAGACGCAGCACTGAAACAAAACTCCACCACAACGTTGTCCGCAGACGCAGCTTTGAAACAAAACCCCACCACAACATTGCCCGCAGACGCAGCCCTGAAACAAAACTCCACCACAACATTGCCCGCAGATGCAGCACTGAAACAAAACTCCACCACAACATTGCCCGCAGACGCAGCACTGAAACAAAACTCCACCACAACATTGCTCGCAGACGCAGCACTGAAACAAAACTCCACCACAACATTGCTCGCACGCGCAGCACTGAAACAAAACTCCTCCACAACATTGCCCGCAGACGCAGCACTGAAACAAAACTCCACCACAACATTGCTCGCACGCGCAGCACTGAAACAAAACTCCACCACAACATTGCCCGCAGACGCAGCACTGAAACAAAACTCCACCACAACATTGCTCGCACGCGCAGCACTGAAACAAAACTCCACCACAACATTGCTCGCAGACGCAGCACTGAAACAAAACTCCACCACAACATTGCCCGCAGACGCAGCACTGAAACAAAACTCCACCACAACATTGCCCGCAAACGCATCACTGAAACAAAACTCCACCACAACATTGCCCGCAGTCGCAGCACTGAAACAAAACTCCACCACAACATTGCTCGCAGACGCAGCACTGAAACAAAACTCCACCACAACATTGCCCGCAGACGCAGCACTGAAACAAAACTCCACCACAACATTGCCCGCAAACGCAGCACTGAAACAAAACTCCACCACAACATTGCCCGCAGTCGCAGCACTGAAACAAAACTCCACCACAACATTGCTCGCAGACGCAGCACTGAAACAAAACTCCACCACAACATTGCCCGCAGACGCAGCACTGAAACAAAACTCCACCACAACATTGCCCGCAAACGCAGCACTGAAACAAAACTCCACCACAACATTGCCCGCAGACGCAGCACTGAAACAAAACTCCACCACAACATTGCCCGCAGACGCAGCACTGAAACAAAACTCCACCACAACATTGCCCGCAAACGCAGCACTGAAACAAAACTCCACCACAACATTGCCCGCAAACGCAGCACTGAAACAAAACTCCACCACAACATTGCCCGCAGACGCAGCACTGAAACAAAACTCCACCTCCGAGAAGCCGCCGCTCCTCAGCGTCCAGACGCAGGCCCGACGCTTTAATTCTGTTTAAGCTGTGCGGCTCAAGGCGTTTCTCTTTGCTAACTTTTGGACCGCAGAAAATTGCTTCCAAGGTTAACTCGAGATTTGTTCTCGATGTAGTTGTTTTGGGTGGAGTTGTTGATGTATCGCTGTTTGATGTTGCCGCAGTGTTTGGTGTTCTGAAGCTGTTGTTGCTGCAGCTGTGGTTGTCCTTGCCGCCGTCGTTGATGTTGCTGTTGTTGTTGATGTAACAGTGATTATTTTTGTTGCAGATGTCATTGCTGCACTTTAGCGGTGGTTAATGTTGTTGCAGTAGTTTTTGCTGTAACCGTGATTTTTATTGTTGCAGCTCTTATTGCTGCAGCAGTGGTTGATGTTGCCGCAGCTATTGATGTCGTTGCTTCTGTGTTACTGAAGTGTTGTACCTGTGTCTGATACTGGTTTAAATATCTGGTGTAACTAATCTTTGTGGTAGTATGAGATCTACATATCTCAATGCTACGAAGGATTAGGAGGGTTGGTATTAAATAATTTAAATTTCGCTTCCAGAACTGTGATTTCGTTGGCATTGTTTCATGGTATTTCACAAACTCATCGTACCGCAATACATCAGAACCTGACTACCGACAGCCCTGCCAACACAACTTAGTCTTGTTAGTTTACAAGTCCGCATGTAGAGCCAATTAGAACGCTTCGCCTAGAAAAGATCCATTATACCCATTGCGCATTCAGCGGAGTATATCACATGCGAGTAAGGTGTCACACCACTCAAAAATTTTTGACACACGTCATACGGTAGTTCAGTGAAATCTTGCTACCTGTTTTTGCATCACTTCCGACCATACCTTCAAGGGAACAGAAAACTAAAATTCCATATTCTCGTTTCTTATTAGGAATATTTTCGTTGAAAATGGGAATTCCAAAAATTAATATTTTAAATTTGTAAAACGAATATAATTCTCTATTGAAATCTCAGGGTTATGCCAAGTTTTCCTAACAACTATTGAATGTTGTCAGTCATTATACGCGCACCCACAGGCTAGTCTGAGAAATGAAACATCCATGTGAATTAATGCTGACTTTTGCTAAATATGACATGGTTGAGACACTTATTTTGTGTCGTGTCGCCCCTCGACACAATTCTCATGTGTGCCATAATACCTTCATTAATGTTGTATATTGATCACATATTTTTGTGTGACGGTTTTTGTGTGGCGAGTGGACGCATAAAACTTTTGTGTGTCGAGTGGACGCATAAAACTTTTGTGTGTCGAGTGGACGCATAAAACTTTTGTGTGGCGAGTGGACGCATAAAACTTTTGTGTGGCGAGTGGACGCATAAAACTTTTGTGTGGCGAGTGGACGCATAAAACTTTTGTGTGGCGAGTGGACGCATAAAACTTTTGTGTGGCGAGTGGACGCATAAAACTTTTGTGTGGCGAGTGGACGCATAAAACTTTTGTGTGGCGAGTGGACGCATAAAACTTTTGTGTGGCGAGTGGACGCATAAAACTTTTGTGTGGCGAGTGGACATGCAAAACAACTGTGTTGGTGTTATGGTGAAAAAAAATTCTGCGTAATGTCGTTCGGTGTCTTACATTGACAGACTGCATGTTCTGCGCAATGCTAAATATTCATTAGCATATTAATGAGCAGTTGCTAAAGCAGTTCGAAGAAGTTATTCTTGACTCCTCTACACAACAGCGGCCTCCATATTTTAGCTCTCAAATTCAGCCGACGTCATTACGTTCAGCGAAGCGTTGCTATGAGCTGGCTTGTTAAGTTCCGATGCGCAGGCTCATGTAGCGAATTCCTAATTAAATATTTCTTCAGACTCGAGGCAGCAAGTCAAAAAATTCTGCAATATTGAACGAAGCCTCGAGCTCCGGCGAAAGGAGAGCTTCAGTATCCGGAAAAATAGGCACCAAATTGATGGTTAACAAAGCGCTTCAATTAGAACGCTTCATGAAAGCGTCCTCAGAACAAGCTTCCTCACTTTTCAGTCTCCGAGATCGCCTGCCAAATGATCAAGGGTTCGCAAAAACAGGTCTCCTAATTGGCTAAGCAGAACTCCTTTTGTGTCGCGAGGGCTCGAGTTTTGCTGCGGTGTTTGCTGAGCTTCATTTGCTCTTCAAAACTTCGCAGGGAGTCAAGTTTCTCGCTCTTGAGAACGAGGCTCTTGCGCGCATAGAATTCTACCAGATTTATAAATCTTGATTGGCTTTGACTTTTCTCAATTAAATAAGCATCTCGTTATGCCAGGGTTTTTCTGGAGTTTTTCACTATCTGCTTTTGTTTTTTTTCACCGTGCTTGCCACTTCCACATTGGGAATATCATTTATGGATTTTGTCACGAAACTAAGGCACAGTAAGATCAGCCCTGAGAATTTTGTTCTGACTTCTTTAAATCATCTGCAATAGACTCCTGTGACTGCACTTATAACAAGAAGCTTCACTGCACTAAAAGTGGACAAAATTCACTCCCCATTCACTCCACCATCACTGTTGATTTAAGCCGGGCAGAAAACTCCGGCATGAAGAATTTAATTGTTTCCCTTTACCAGGAAGAAATATTGCGCGGGCATAAAAATAAGGGATGAGAAGAGTGCAGGGAGTTCATTAGAAGGCATGCGTGCGTCCGGCCGTGCAGGCCAGCACGCACTTGTTGGTAACTTGTCTGACTCGAACAGTGCGTTAAACTTGTTTCTTTTACGCCAGTTTTGATGAACAAAACTTATGAACTTTAAATTTTAACTTGTTTCAAATTTATGTTGCAACTTAAACTTTTTCTTTTTTGAACTTAAATTTCATCTTGTTTCAACCTAAGCTTTATCTCGTTTCAACCTAAATTTTATACTGTTTTAACATAAACTTTATCTTGTTTCAACTTGAACTTTATCTTGTTTCAACTTGAACTTTATCTTGTTTCAACTTAAATTTCATCCTGTTTCAACTTAAATTTCATCTTGTTTCAACTTAAATTTTATCTTGTTTTAACTTCAACACAATTTTTTGAGCTTCTTTCTCGACTTGCTATTTCTATGCACCTTGTGCATAGATTCCGCTATCCCATAACTCCATGCTAAATGGCACCTTCCTCTCTGCGGAACGCCTTTGTTGTGGTTATAGAGACAAACTAACATCTTATCTGATACCCAGAATGTCGCGAACGAATTTTAATTGGAATTTAATTCGTCCTGAATGAAGTTCAGAAAATCGTAAATTATATTCAATTTGCATTTAATTTGTTTTAAATAACAATCTTAAAGCCGTCATTAAATTTTATTTGCCCTTACCTAAAGTAAAGAAATTTTTTTGCCGGGACTTATCCAATTGCAATGTATTTTCGCTAGATGGGTGCAGCATATATGGACACGTGGGACTTGTGCTTTGTGTGATGTTGGTCCTTAACGAATCTTCTTAGTTGTGAAAATACATGAAAGCCACAGCGAAGGGACGAAACTTTAAGTTATTGGGATCATTATGGTCGTAAGATCATTTAGTGTGTGAGATCGTTTAGTTTATGAGATCATTTGGTTTATGAGATCGTTTAGTTTATGAGATCATTTGGTTTATGAGATCATTTGGTTTATGAGATCGTTTAGTTTATGAGATCATTTGGTTTATGAGATCATTTGGTTTATGAGATCGTTTAGTTTATGAGATCATTTGGTTTATGAGATCGTTTGGTTTATGAGATCGTTTAGTTTATGAGATCATTTAGTATATGAGATCACTTGGTCTAGGAGATTCTTTTTATGAGATTGTTTAGTTTATGAGATCATTTAGTTCTTGGGATCTTATGCTTTATAGTATAAATAATTTTTGTACAGTCATTTTTTCGTAAATTACCGATTTCATGAAGATCATTCGGTTCATAAGATCAACTAGTTCCAGAGATCGTGTGGATTAAAGAGTTATTTGCTCAATAGGATCACTAACTTCCTGAAATCTGATTAGAAGACCAAAATTTTGTCCCAGAAATATCGTAAGTTTGCTCAAAATAATCACATACAATGAACATCGTTCATTTATTTTCACTTTTTGTTCGTTTGCTGCAGCACTGAATGACCGCATAAAAATATGCGTTTTTAAAATCATCATTTTCTTTGAGAGATAATTGAGCTAATAACGCTCATTCAATTCACTTCATTTCAAGGTAAGCTCATCGTGGGAATGCGCACACAAAAATAGCGTTAAACTTTTCCCAATTCTAAGAAATTAATTTTAAAATAGATTCACTCGTTTGCGTCGCTTAAAAAATCTTTTTCAGAGTCATTAACAGATGTTGTGTAGAAAAAATAACTAGGAACTGTTACATGAGATTTGAAAACCAACGCAAGCGCGAGATGTTATGCACCAGGCTTGATTGAAATGAAACAGCCTTTTGTGCGTTCCAATGATTTTGCATCACTGATGAAAACAATGCTAATGTTGACCATTGTTATCATCAGTGGTGTGCGGATGCTTCTTTGATAGCAGACGGTTGTTCACAGCCTGCACTCCAGGGTGCCAGGTGTGAGAAACGCGAGGCCGCATGTGGTCTGCTTTGTGCTTTGTTCGTAATGAAGCGACTTGTCTTGTGTAACTAACTGAGCTTTGAAGCATCCGTGAGTCTGTTCTTTGAGTATTGTGCAGGGGGTAAATTTCTTGATTATAAAGCGTTGTGTCTAACGTAACAAACTGAGCATTAAAGATAGCAAATCTGTTTTGTTTTGTGCGTATTGTACGGTCGGGTGACGTCTTAACGCATCTTGCTTAACGCAACTAACTGAGCGTTACAGAATTAGTGAGTCTGTTCTGTAAGTATTGTACGGTATGTGACGGTAAATTCATTGATTATAAAGCGTCGTGTCTCACTTATCAAACTGAGCATCAAATAATTAGCGAATCCATTTTTTTTGTGTGTATTGTACGGTCGGCAAACTTGGTAATGAAGCATCTTGTCTAACGTAACTAACTGAGCATTAGAGCATCAGTGAATCTGTTCTGTGTGTATTTTGCGGTCGGGCGACTTGTTGATAACAATGCATCTTGCTTAACGTGACAGCGTTAGAGAATTAGCGAATCTGTTCTGCCACTAATTCTGTTCTGTTAAGTGGGTAGATTTCTAGACAATAAACCATCTTCTCTAACGAAACTAACTGATCATAAGAGAATTAATGAATCTGTTCGGTATTGTGCAGTGGATAGGTTTCTTGATCATGAAGCGTCTTATCCTCTACCCAGGTGTCTGAAATGGGTACCGTCTTGACCGGGGGAAAACGTCATGGCGTCCTGGTGTTAGTTATAAGGCATTTGAAAATCCAATGTACAAGATGATATGTATCAGGCTTGAATTTGAAATAAATACAGCATCCTTAGAGGCCGATGTTTGTTTTTTTGTCTAACTAAACTGAGCATAAGAGAATTAGTGAAAGAGTGCTGTGTGTAATGTTCCGTTGGCGAAACATATTCACCATATAATTTATAAACTATTTTTAGGCCTACATGTACGCATGCCTTTGCATTTAAGCAACAATTACCTAACAGTCACAACATTAAATCTTAGGTCATCGTTAAGAAAAGCTTCTATTGCGGCAATCAGAAGGGGCTACAGAACTCGTTGTGAAAATAAAATGAAATGAACTATTTTTACATGACTATCCGCCAAACTAGACTAATACGCGATGTGATCGACTAGTTTTAGTTTAGGATTACAATGTGAAATATTAACAAACACAATTTTGTTTATTTTTTTAATAAAATTTCCATGCATTGCGCCTAACAGTAGCGCCAAAAATGGTACCGTTGGTGGTGTGTGACGGTACCGTTGGTGGTGCGTGACGGTACCGTTGGTGGTGTGTGACGGTACCGTTGGTGGTGCGTGACGGTACCGTTGGTGGTGCGTGACGGTACCGTTGGTGGTGTGTGACGGTACCGTTGGTGGTGCGTGACGGTACCGTTGGTGGTGTGTGACGGTACCGTTGGTGGTGTGTGACGGTACCGTTGGTGGTGTGTGACGGTACCGTTGGTGGTGTGTGACGGTACCGTTGGTGGTGTGTGACGGTACCGTTGGTGGTGTGTGACGGTACCGTTGGTGGTGTGTGACGGTACCGTTGGTGGTGTGTGACGGTACCGTTGGTGGTGTGTGACGGTACCGTTGGTGGTGCGTAACGGTACCATTGGTGGTGTGTGACGGTACGATTGGTGGTGTGTGACGGTACCGTTGGTGGTGCGTGACGGTACCGTTGGTGGGGTGTGACGGTACCGTTGGTGGTGTGTGGCGGTACCGTTGGTGGTGTGTGACGGTACCGTTGGTGGTGTGTGACGGTACCGTTGGTGGTGTGTGATGGTACCGTTGGTGGTGTGTGACGGTACCACTGGTGGTGTGTGACGGTACCGTTGGTGGTGTGTGACGGTACCGTTGGTGGTGTGTGACGGTACCATTGGTGGTGTGTGACGGTACCGTTGGTGGTGTGTGACGGTACCGTTGGTGGTGTGTGACGGTACCATTGGTGGTGTGTGACGGTACCGTTGGTGGTGTGTGACGGTACCGTTGGTGGTGTGTGACGGTACCGTTGGTGGTGCGTGACGGTACCGTTGGTGGTGTGTGACGGTACCGTTGGTGGTGTGTGACGGTACCGTTGGTGGTGTGTGACGGTACCGTTGGTGGTGTGTGACGGTACCGTTGGTGGTGTGTGACGGTACCGTTGGTGGTGTGTGACGGTACCGTTGGTGGTGTGTGACGGTACCGTTGGTGGTGTGTGACGGTACCGTTGGTGGTGTGTGACGGTACCATTGGTGGTGTGTGACGGTACCATTGGTGGTGTGTGACGGTACCGTTGGTGGTGTGTGACGGTACCATTGGTGGTGTGTGACGGTACCGTTGGTGGTGTGTGACGGTACCGTTGGTGGTGTGTGACGGTACTGTTGGTGGTGTGTGACGGTACCGTTGGTGGTGTGTGACGGTACCGTTGGTGGTGTGTGACGGTACCATTGGTGGTGTGTGACGGTACCGTTGGTGGTGCGTGACGGTACCGTTGGTGGTGTGTGACGGTACCATTGGTGGTGTGTGACGGTACCGTTGGTGGTGCGTGACGGTACCGTTGGTGGTGTGTGACGGTACCATTGGTGGTGTGTGACGGTACCGTTGGTGGTGTGTGACGGTACCATCAAAGAGTGGGACAAAGAAACATCCTTTCACATTTGTCATAATATTTCATAAAATTAAATCAATGAGGAAAAAATTGACAGAAGAATGTTATGACCTTTAAGTTTTTCCTCAGATTGGGGAAAAGAAGAAAGAATACACGCCAAATCTAAAAGAAAGTATAATCAAATGCGGACAAAAATTCATGATGAAATATGAAACGCGAATGAAAACTTCAAAAGATCGCCACACTAATTGCAACAAGAGGGAACATTGATTACATGTCATTTGAGATAAATTCCTCTTTAAAATGAATAAGGATTTTAGGGGGACGGTATTTATTGGACCAGATATAAAAGAAATGACTTTGAAATCATCTCAACACTTTGACTGCGACGTGAGCCATATTTGGTCACTGAGGGAGTTGTCATTGTGCTTCCGACCAACTAATGGTCACAAAGTCAATTTAAAAAAAATACTTGATCATAACTAAATGAAAACATGATCCTGTTATAGTTTTGTATATTTAATTTTGCGTACTACAATTACGTTAAATATGAATGGGATCTTAAACTTTACTTTTACCAGCCGCTGTCAAAGTGTTAACCGAACTGGGAGGTCGCACTTCTCTGCATGAGAGCGGACGGCTGAATGAGAAGGAATGGAAAGGCGCTACTTCAGGGTCTTTTCACCTTTCATGCACCATTTAAAAATAGTACTGAAGAACTTTTCCTTTGAAAAGTACACTAATATGAGGCCTGAAGTATGAAATAAGGTACTTCCATTAACAAAGTAAAATATCGGGAAAAAGGTGTTAATCACGTAACACAAATACGATATGGCGCGTAAGCGTAGTAATTCGGTATTTTGCTTGCTCTCTCTGTTATTTGGTCTGTGCCATATCTGGCACGCGGTATAGGAAATGCTAAAGCAGCTGCCGGTATGCTCTGCAACGCGAACAGTGGGAGCTCGCGCAGTTAAGCCTACGTACTCAGACGCACACTGTGCGCAACTGTGTTTATAAATGATAAAGGAGAGAATATGTTTTTATTTTTTCTTTATCTTTGCACTGTGATGCTATCCTGTACATATTAAGTAACGCCATTTTAAAATCAAACTGTGTAATAGACTTTGACTGAAGAATGTTAAGTTTCCTTTTGAGTTTCTCGGACTGTTTCCTAAATAATGGAAGAGCAAAAAAGTAATTGTTTTCTACCAATAGCAAATGTTGGCTGGGTGAGATAAAATCATTTACTTGGACCTCTCAGAGGGAAAGGACAGTTGTATTTGAGGGAATTAGAACTTTTACAATGTCCCAGCTTAACAATTCGATTGTCATTCCTTTTTTTTAAGATGAAATAATACTTCTTTTTTTGTGAACAACCCTTTCTGCTTCATTGCTATCTTTCTTTTCAGTACCTATATCTTTTTCTAGAATTTTTTCTTGCTGCAAACACTTCTATTTACCGTGTTGTTCCTCTGCGTTAAGTGTAAGGATTACACTTAACGTAAAGATTACACCTTGTATTAAGTGTAAGGATTACACCTTGTGCCTAACTTCCCCTTTCCCTTAATTTAGTTCTGTGAGGTGCTTCCCTCTTTTCTTCCTTGGGAACACTTAAGTTTTACAAAGCGAGGCTTAAGCTGACATTATCTATTCTAATCTATTGTTTGTAAGATAATTAATACAAGAATCTGCCTCTCTCACCAAAAGGTATATCGGATGCAGCGGTTGTGGTCAAACGCTTAGGTTTAACTAGGACTTCGATTATGTAACAAAGACCTAATTTCAACTCAAAATTCTAACTCCAAAGTTCAAACCATCTGAGATTTTTAAGCAAAAATTTTTTTATTTATAGTAAAAGTCGTCATTAAAATTGTCCTTAAAAATTTTTGGAAAATTGTTTGTTATTAGCATTGGTAATTACTAGTGATTATCAGTAAAGTTGAACAATTTTTTTTTTTGTTCAAAAATATTTACTACGTAAGAAATTAGAAATATTTTCGGTATTTCTATTGATGTCTCAATACTTTCTCCTCTGTAGCCTCTTGGCTTCTGTAAAATCACACTAGTCTTATTACCAACATTGAAAAGTAGTTATTTTGAGTTTTGGTATTGGTTATATTGATTAAATAGTTTTATCTTGAATTTCAGGAAATTCTTTCAATCATTTTGGTCATTTCCTTCAACGCTAAATTTTTATGACTATTCCTTAGCTTTATATTAGAAAATTAACAGGATTTATTGCTGGCTTTTATAATTTTTTCTTGTACTATCAGTTTTGCAGTAAACTTAAGGGAGATACTTAAATTCTGGTAGTAAACTCCGCAGACTTTATACTATTTTTCCAAATGTTTAGTAGAGGGTCAAGTGCGTCAAAGATAATAACGCTACGAGGAGGGTAAAACCATCAAATATTAGCACTTTTTTCTCATCTCAAACTCAAAAAATACTTTTTGATCTTTATAGTTGCTTGTGGTACCTGTGCCCGAAGTTTAGTTTTATCTATGCCAATTGTAATTATATTTTTGTGATAATTTTAACAAAAATATTACTTGAAACCGCAGCATTGAAAACCTTATTGACAGTGAAAAATATGCAGAAGGAGAACTCTTATAATTAAATGCGGCGGTAAAACCATACGAGAAAAATTGCTTCGAGCAGCACAGATTTTTTAGAGTCAAGTTTGAGGCCATATGGTGGAGTAATAATTTCGAGTAGCGGAATACATCTTTGCAAGAAAAGTTACACGTATTCCCACTGGAAAAATTTTACTTCTAAATTGATATTTCCCTGAAATAAGTTTAGTCAACGATGAAAATTTCAATTCAGAAATTCACGGCTTGTATTTTTATTGTGCCTTGAAATACTGCTCTTCTGTCTCTGTACTATATCTTTTTTCAGAGACCCATAAACTGATAGATCTTGGCATATTTACTTCTTCTATCTCAAATTCTTCCATCTGTTGAATTTCAAAAACATACTGATAGTTTTAAATCTTGTAAAACTGAAACTGAAGTTTTTTAATCCTAGTAAAAATTTTCTTGTCAATTTTTAAATTCTGAAATGTTGTACCAAAATTTTCCTTTGTTAAATCTTTTTCCGTAATATATCCTAGAGTGATAATGCGATAATATAAGTTTTGCTTCGTTCAAAGCTGCATTGCTCCTCCTTGACGCACTGACAACTGATACAATTTCTGTTCCAGTACAACACGTGTTAAAATGCGAAGATAATTAATCACTTATTTTCTTTACTAAAAGAACTCTCAATTGGTAAAATTCTAAATCCGTCAATCTCTAAAGGCAACGTTTCGATGTTACTAACATCATCTTCAGGCTGATTTAGAATTTTAACAATCGAGTGTTATTTTAATAAAGATAAGTGATTATCTTCGTATTTTAACACGTGTTGAACTGGGACAGTTTCACAAGGTTAAAAAATTGGAAAAAAATGATACAATTTATTTGATGATTTTTCTCGCCGGGGTTTTAATTGCAGCATGTCTCTCCTGAGCACTGACTGTTACACTCTACCCTCACGTTGTGCTTGGTCGTGACGCTCTTCTGTACAGCGGTACTCACATCCCAGCTACGGTCTACCCTCACTGGTTATATCTGATCGCAAGACTCTTTAGTTGTAGTATCCGCTCACCAGTTACAGTCTACCCTCACTGGTTATATTTGATCGTGAGACTCTTTAGTTGTAGTATCCGCTCACCAGATACAGTCTACCCTCACTGGTTATATTTGATCTTGAGACTCTTTAGTTGTAGTATCCGCTCACCAGTTACAGTCTACCCTCACTGGTTATATTTGATCGTGAGACTCTAGTTGTAGTATCCGCTCACCAATTACAGTCTACCCTCACTGGTTATATTTGATCTTGAGATTCTAGTTGTAGTATCCGCTCACCAGTTACAGTCTACCCTCACTGGTTATATTTGATCGTAAGACCCTTTATTTGTAGTATCCGCTCACCAGTTACAGTCTACCCTCACTGGTTATATTTGATCTTGAGACTCTTTAGTTGTAGTATCCGCTCACCAGTTACAGTCTACCCTCACTGGTTATATTTGATCGTGAGACTCTAGTTGTACTATCCGCTCACCAATTACAGTCTACCCTCACTGGTTATATTTGATCGTGAGACTCTAGTTGTAGTATCCGCTCACCAGTTACAGTCTACCCTCACTGGTTATATTTGATCGTGAGACTCTAGTTGTAGTATCCGCTCACCAGTTACAGTCTACCCTCACTGGTTATATTTGATCGTAAGACTCTTTATTTGTAGTATCCGCTCACCAGTTACAGTCTACCCTCACTGGTTATATTTGATCTTGAGACTCTTTAGTTGTAGTATCCGCTCACCAGTTACAGTCTACCCTCACTGGTTATATTTGATCTTGAGACTCTTTAGTTGTAGTATCCGCTCACCAGTTACAGTCTACCCTCACTGGTTATATTTGATCTTGAGACTCTTTAGTTGTAGTATCCGCTCACCAGTTACAGTCTACCCTCACTGGTTATATTTGATCGTGAGACTCTTTAGTTGTAGTATCCGCTCACCAGTTACAGTCTACCCTCACTGGTTATATTTGATCGTGAGACTCTAGTTGTAGTATCCGCTCACCAGTTACAGTCTACCCTCACTGGTTATATTTGATCTTGAGACTCTTTAGTTGTAGTATCCGCTCACCAGTTACAGTCTACCCTCACTGGTTATATTTGATCGTGAGACTCTTTAATATCCGCTCACCAGTTACAGTCTACCCTCACTGGTAATTTTTGATCGTGAGACTCTTTAATATCCGCTCACCATTTACAGTCTACCCTCACTGGTTTATATATATTCGATCTTGAGACTCTTTAGTTGTAGTGTCCGCTCACCAGTTACAGTCTACCCTGACTGGCTATATTTGATTGTGAAACTCTTTAATATCCGCTCACCAGTTACAGTCTACCCTCACTGGTTATATTTGATCTTGAGACTCTTTAGTTGTAGTATCCGCTCACCAGTTACAGTCTACCCTCACTGGTTATATTTGATCTTGAGACTCTTTAGTTGTAGTATCCGCTCACCAGTTACAGTCTACCCTCACTGGTTATATTTGATCGTGAGACTCTTTAGTTGTAGTATCCGCTCACCAGTTACAGTCTACCCTCACTGGTTATATTTGATCGTGAGACTCTAGTTGTAGTATCCGCTCACCAGTTACAGTCTACCCTCACTGGTTATATTTGATCTTGAGACTCTTTAGTTGTAGTATCCGCTCACCAGTTACAGTCTACCCTCACTGGTTATATTTGATCGTGAGACTCTTTAATATCCGCTCACCAGTTACAGTCTACCCTCACTGGTAATTTTTGATCGTGAGACTCTTTAATATCCGCTCACCATTTACAGTCTACCCTCACTGGTTTATATATATTCGATCTTGAGACTCTTTAGTTGTAGTGTCCGCTCACCAGTTACAGTCTACCCTCACTGGCTATATTTGATTGTGAAACTCTTTAATATCCGCTCACCAGTTACAGTCTACCCTAACTGGTTATATTTGATCTTGAGACTCTTTAGTTGTAGTGTCCGCTCACCAGTTACAGTCTACCCTCACTGGCTATATTTGATTGTGAAACTCTTTAATATCCGCTCACCAGTAACAGTCTACCCTCACTGGTTATATTTAATCGTAAGACACTTTATTTGTAGTATCCGCTCACCAGTTACAGTCTACCCTCACTGGTTATATTTGATCGTAAGACTCTTTATTTGTAGTATCCGCTCACCAGTTACAGTCTACCCTCACTGGTTATATTTGATCGTAAGACTCTTTAGTTTCAGTATCCGCTCACCAGTTACAGTCTACCCTCACTGGTTATATTTGATCGTAAGGCTCTTTATTTGTAGTATCCGCTCACCAGTTACCGTCTACCCTTACTGGTTATATTTGATCGTAAGGCTCTTTATTTGTAGTATCCGCTCACCAGTTACAGTCTACCCTCACTGGTTATATTTGATCGTAAGGCTCTTTAGTTTCAGTATCCGCTCACCAGTTACAGTCTACCCTCACTGGTTATATTTGATCGTAAGACTCTTTATTTGTAGTATCCGCTCACCAGTTACAGTCTACCCTCACTGGTTATATTTGATCGTAAGACTCTTTATTTGTAGTATCCGCTCACCAGTTACAGTCTACCCTCACTGGTTATATCTGATCGTAAGACTCTTTAGTTGTACTATCCGCTCACCAGTTACAGTATACCCTCACTGGTTATATTTGATCGTAAGACTCTTTAGTTTCAGTATCCGCTCACCAGTTACAGTCTACCCCCACTGGTTATATTTGATCGTAAGGCTCTTTAGTTTCAGTATCCGCTCACCAGTTACAGTCTACCCTCACTGGTTATATTTGATCGTAAGGCTCTTTATTTGTAGTATCCGCTCACCAGTTACAGTCTACCCTCACTGGTTATATTTGATCGTAAGGCTCTTTAGTTTCAGTATCCGCTCACCAGTTACAGTCTACCCTCACTGGTTATATTTGATCGTAAGACTCTTTATTTGTAGTATCCGCTCACCAGTTACAGTCTACCCTCACTGGTTATATTTGATCGTAAGGCTCTTTAGTTTCAGTATCCGCTCACCAGTTACAGTCTACCCTCACTGGTTATATTTGATCGCAAGACTCTTTAGTTTCAGTATCCGCTCACCAGTTACAGTCTACCCTCACTGGTTATATTTGATCGTAAGGCTCTTTAGTTTCAGTATCCGCTCACCAGTTACAGTCTACCCTCACTGGTTATATTTGATCGTAAGGCTCTTTAGTTTCAGTATCCGCTCACCAGTTACAGTCTACCCTCACTGGTTATATTTGATCGTAAGACTCTTTATTTGTAGTATCCGCTCACCAGTTACAGTCTACCCTCACTGGTTATATTTAGTCGTGAGGTTCTTTCGTTTTAGTATACGCTCACTACAGCTTTTTAACTTTAATTTAAAAAAGATCCAGTTCAATTTAAAAACGCTCAAGTTTAATTTAAAAAAGTTCAAGGTCAATTTAAAAAAGCTCAAGTTTAATTTAATAAACATCAAGTTCAATTTGAAAAGTTGACTTTTAGATCAATCCATTACTGCCATAACACCCAGGCTATGACTACGCTCTAACAATCATATACAGAAGCATTTTGCTCGAATACTTGCGTTAGAAGATTTAAAGATGTAAGATAACCTATAAATGCACTTAGCTATGGTATAAAGGGGTAAAAATTAAATTATTAGTTGAGAGATTAGCCTTTAATTTGGTATACATTTTATGTGTAATACTATGATACATAACATGATATAATAAGTCATTATTTTAGCGCATTATTTGTAAATATAATTTTGAAGCTATGTAATGTTCAACTTTTCAGTCAGTGCAGTTTGCTAATTGTCACACAGTTACTTATTGCATAAAATTTATTTGAAATTTTTTGTCAATAATAATAAATACCGATGATCTGTTTATCAAATGATTTACCAAATGATTCATAGGTAAAACTTGAAAAATGTCAAATTAAGTACAAAATCACAACAGCTTGGTTTGTCTGATATTCGATTTACTCTATTTTCAGTGCCAGTACTTTTAAATATATGCATTCTCAAAAATGAACTTGACTTATATTATTATTACATAGGTATAAAATTTTTGAAACATAAGCTTTTCAAAATTGAAATTCTTTTTTATTTAAATATAGCCTGCTTGAGACTTCTTAAATTGAACTTGAATTATTTTTAAATTAAACTTAAGCTTTTTTAAATTGACCTTGAACTTTTTTAAATTTTAACTTGAGCTTTTTTAAAATGAACTTGACCTGTTTTAAATTAAACTTGAGCTTTTTTAAATTGAACTTGACCTTTTTTAAATTAAACTTGAGCTTTTTAAATTGAACTTGACCTTTTTTAAATTAAACTTGAACTTTTTTAAATTGAACTTGAGCTTTTTTAAATTAAAGTTAAAAAACTGTAGTTACAGTCTACCCTCACTGGTTATGTTTGAACGTGAAACTCTTTAGTACAATGTCTACTTACCGGTGCTTAACGCGTTCACCGCAACGTGCTCCACCGGTGGCCCCGGAGGGGATATTCATATTGCTGCTCACCGACCAGTAGCAATAGTCAGTAGTCACAAACTTAATTTTCATAAATACTTAATTAATGCCAAATGAAAGCACGATCCAGTTAATTTTTGCGTTTTTAAAAGTTTCGCACTACAATTCACTTTAAATTTTGGTTAAATATTGAACTTCAGTTTAACTAATTTTGGTTGAAATGTTAACGAAGCATTTCAGCGGGTAAACGCTGCTTATCAGCTCTGCGCGCTGCAATCCATCGTCTTATGTCGGATCATGGGTGCACGATAGCATCCTGGGTAAACTATAGCTGATATAAAAAAAATTGCCACCGTCTTCTCGCACACACATTACATCTAATGCAACCATTTTTGGCTTCCGTACAATCATTGAGAAGCTTCAAGACTTCATTTTCTGTCGTTCTAACATGATGTTTTAGTAAGACGATGCTAATTTCAGTTAAAATAATTAGCTAGGTTAATTTCAGCGCAAAAATTAAAAACTCACCTATCTTCAACGTAAAATTCCTAATTCACCTATCTTCAACGTCTACTTGCTCAGTTGTGTGTGGCTAAAAGCCCCATACAGCTGAGCCAGTAGATGAAAATATAAAATTTGTATACCCTTACCGTTATATATCTTCATTCTCATTAACGAAGGCATAATTCAGAATAAATGCCACCTCAAACAGCTTCACTAACGGCACCATCCATAAACTCAGAATTTTGCGTTGAAATTAGGTGAATTTTAAATTTTGCGTTGAACTTTGAATTTTTCGTTGAAAATAGGTAAATTTTGAATTTTGCACAGAAATAAGTCTAGCTAATTAGTTTCCCTGAAATTAGCACCGTCTTACTCATGGTAGCTTGTTCTTCATCTCGCATTGCCACTAACTGCTCGCGAGCGTCCTGTTCTGACTGCCCAGTACTATTCCCTGCAAGTGTGCCGCCTCGACCGTGAAATGCCGGAAAATAACGAGGTTGAAGTTCCGTAAACAACACCAAAGATCCTTACTTGTGTCCATAAATCCGTGACAACGTTTCTGTTGCCTGGAAGGATTTCAAACATTTTATTATTAGCGATCAGATCATAGAGTTTCGCTTTTCTCGTTTGTTAAAAAAGGCATTTGCTCAATTAATTCCGCTACGTCTGAAAAATATTATAAAATGTGGAGCCAATTAGGAAGTACGGAACTGATGTAAAGGTCAATGCAATTTTATCGAATTTGTCAGAGTTTTCCAAGTCGGGTTGTACGGGAGAGATGCTGTAAAAATAAATAACAGAAAAAACTTGAGTTGCATCCAAGAACAATGCAAATTATCAAATTTAACAGGAAATGGCAAAAGGTTCGCGATGAGTTTCAAGTTCTATCGAGAATGTCATCAAAAATTTAATTCATGTTTGTACATAATTTGAACAACGCCATGTGCTACCAATGTCAAATTTTTAGAATGTTTTCTCGCCCGCTAAAATAACGCCATGCTTCTATAGTTTTATAACCCATTGAAAATGAGAGAAATACGTGAACAATATAAGTTACATCATGTGCGCTCGTCAGTACAGGAATAGAGGAAAGTACAACAAACATGAATATTTGTCCGGCTGGTGTCTGAGAGCTCTCTGTAGAGAATGCTATTGCTGCTGCCAGTTGCCTCCGTAAGTGCAGAAACAGCGATTCCTTCCATCTGGTAAAGATACTTTGCGTAATAGATAGAAATACCACTAACCAGCTGCCATTTGTATTATTAAAAGCTGGAAGTGTCCCTCACCAGCTGCTATAATGTCTCCCTCACAGCAGGAAGTGTCCCTCACCAGCTGCCATAATGTCTCCCTCACAGCTGGAAGTGCCCCTCACCAGCAGCCATAATGTCTCCCTCACAGCTGAAAGTGCCCAAGACCAGCTGCCATAATGTCTCCCTCACAACTGGAAGTATCCCTCACCAGCTGCCATAATGTCTCCCTCACCAGCTGCCATAATGTCTCCCTCACAGCTGAAAGTGTTCCTCACCAGCTACCATGTCTCTCTCACAGCTGGAAGTGTCCCTCACCAGCTGCCATAATGTCTCCCTCACAGCTAAAAGTGTCCCTCACCAGCTGCCATAATGTATCCCTCACAGCTGGAAGTGTCCCTCACCAGCTGCCATAATGTATCCCTCACTGCTGTAAGCGTCCCTCACCAGCTGCCATTATGTCTCCCTCACAGCGGTAAGCGTCCCTCACCAGCTGCCATAATGTATCCCTCACAGCTGGAAGTGTCCCTCACCAGCTGCCATAATGTCTCCCTCACAACTTTAAGTGTCCGTATCAGTCTCCCTGAGCACCGAAAGTTAGCGAATATATCAAAGGACCACTGTGTTACTGCGTGATATATTTACAGAGAGGTTAAAACTCAACTTTTCCGTCCCAGCTTTCAATGGCTACTGGAGACCAGCTTTGATGCCGTACGGATGCACGGACCCGCTGTGTACGAACTGCCTTCTCATCGATGTTCTCATTTTTTGGGGCGGCCTAAATCAATAGTCTCCGGCAGTTACACGTGTTGACTCTCGTGACTTTTAGACTCAGTGTTGTCTGCCGGGCCCCTACTTGAGATGGAGTATTCTATTCCCTGCCCAATATTGACTCCTTGTCTGCCAAGAGCCCATCTCGGCTCTCCTTCCACGGAGATTATTGATTTAGCTTAGGAAGCGCGTCTCGCCTCGTGAATCGTTAAGCTGAGGTGGCCAGTCTGAAGTGATATTACAAGTGAATCTTGGGTTCTGATCTTGTGTGACATTACAAGTAGCGACGTTAAAAGTAAGCCTCGGGATGTGATCTGGAGTGACATTACAAGTAGCGACGTTAGAAGTAAGCCTCGAGATGTGATCTGGTGTGACATTACAAGTAGCGACGTTAAAAGTAAGCCTCGGGATACGATCTGGAGTGACATTACAAGTAGCGACGTTAGAAGTAAGCCTCGGGATACGATCTGGAGTGACGTTACAAGTAGCGACGTTAGAAGTAAGCCTCGGGATACGATCTGGAGTGACGTTACAAGTAGCGACGTTAGAAGTAAGCCTCGGGATACGATCTGGAGTGACGTTACAAGTAGCGACGTTAGAAGTAAGCCTCGGGATACGATCTGGAGTGACGTTACAAGTAGCGACGTTAGAAGTAAGCCACGGGATACGATCTGGAGTGACGTTACAAGTAGCGACGCTAGAAGTATATCTCGGGATGTGATCTGGAGTGGTACAGAATGGAAATCTCAGTCTTTGACCCGGATTAATATCTCAATATAATATCGGTAGGTAGCAAAAAAGATATCAAAATAGAAGTCAAGTTTGAACTGTTATCTAGAGTGGTTTTACAGCCTAATATCAGCCATTATCTAAAGTGGCATTGTAAATTATTCTTACGCTGTCATGGGGAAAGACATCACGAGTTCATCTTAGTCTTTTCTCATGAACTGTATCACAAGCTGAAAAAAAAGATTCCATGAAAGAAAAGTGTCTCCTGATAATCATGGAATTTAACCTGATCGGAATCAGAGTTCAATTCGACGATACCATCAATATGAATTTTCTAATTAATGCTAGCGTATGCAAGTAGATGAACGCAGATGTGTTGCGTTGGTGCCTGCGCGTGACTGGTGCCTGGCAGTACGGGACTGGAAGGCAACCAAGAATTGCCATTTTGCTCGTCTTCACTTTGTGGACATTTTGCAAAGAATGTTGTCCATTTTCTGATCTATTGATCAAGGTTTTTCAAAGATAGATGTACATGAACAGCACTCAATAGGTTACTTAATGTAATACTTAACGCATTATTGTAGGCTAACGAAAATGGCCACTTGGCTCGTTGTTGGTGTTGCCATTTTCTGATCAATTGATCAAGGTTTTTCAAATATAGATGTACATGAACAGCTCTCAATAGGTTACTCAATGTAATGCTGGACGCACTAGTCAGTAAGGAATAAAAATTCTAGAACACGCACACAAACTACGCAATCTGAACGCCTCAAGAACCCGAACGCTTTGCCGGCAGGTTTTTTTTCAATTTGTCGGCATCGCTGAAAATAAATTACTTCTAGTTACGATTACACAAAAATTTTCAACAAAGAGCCTGTACACAACTCTCTGCGATCTCAGAAAATGTTGTGAGAATAAAGACACACAGACACAGCAAGTGTTCATTTAGTGCTTTACAAAAATATAATAAATATTCTATGGAAGGCTAAGTTATCCACTTATAACGCCACAATTTTCATTATAATCCTATCTTTCTGAGCATATTTATCCTTGAACGTAAGAACTTTCTTTTACTCGCGTGAGGAGCGAGGACTGCGCGCGTGTGACCAGACTTGTATAACCTCGCGCTACCTTTCTGTGATACTTAGATTTCTGAAATGAACGTTTCTGTTGCTCTGGAAGGATTTCAAACCTTTTAACCTGAAAGGATTTCAAACCCTTTAGCCTGGAAGGATTTCAAACCTTTTAACCTGAAAGGATTTCAAACCTTTTAACCTGAAAGGATTTCAAACCTTTTAACCTGAAAGGATTTCAAACCCTTTAGCCTGGAAGGATTTCAAACCTTTTAACCTGAAAGGATTTCAAACCTTTTAACCTGAAAGGATTTCAAACCCTTTAGCCTGGAAGGATTTCAAACCTTTTAACCTGAAAGGATTTCAAACCTTTTAACCTGAAAGGATTTCAAACCCTTTAGCCTGGAAGGATTTCAAACCTCTTAACCTGAAAGGATTTCAAACCTTTTAACCTGAAAGGATTTCAAACCCTTTAGCCTGGAAGGATTTCAAACCTTTTAACCTGAAAGGATTTCAAACCTTTTAACCTGAAAGTGTTTCAAGCATTTTCTTTCAAAAACAAATGTTAATTAAGCTGTAAAATAAAGTATCTGTGAGCTTTGAGTTATTGAATGATTGTTTACCTCTCAAGTCGAGTGTGCGACCTAAATCTCTTCACGGCAATTTTTAGCGCGTTGCCACGCGAATTATTTGCAAGGTCAGTTTTTTATTCAGTTCCGTATTGGATTTTACGCTCATTTGAATATTCTGAATTTTGTTTAATTTCATGTTCAGTTTTACGTTCAGCTTAGAACGGAAGGCAGCGACGTTGCGTGAACGTTTGGTGGAACATTAGTTTTGTAATTGAGTGTTGCGCTTGTTGCTTTTGTCTGTTCCTATATCATCGAAATATCACCACTCACAGAGCCGAGAGGCTGCTCCCCCTCACCCCACCCCTCACCACACCACTCACCACACCACACAACACCACACCACACACCACACCACACCACACCACCCACCACACACCCTCACCACTCACCACACCCCACCACACCATACACCATACCACACCACACCACACCACACCACAACACACCACACACCACACCACACCACACCACCCACCACACCCCCTCACCACTCACCACACCCCCTCACCACTCACCACACCCCACCACACCACACACCATACCACACCACACCACACCACAACACACCACACACCACACCACACCACCCACCACACCCCCTCACCACTCACCACACCCCACCACACCACACACCACACCACAACACACCACACACCACCATACCACACACCACCACACCACACACCACTACTCACCACACCACACTACTCACCACACCACACCACTCACCACACCACACCACACCATACCATACCACAACACACCACACCACACACCACCACACCACACTACTCACCACACCACACCACTCACCACACCACACTACTCACCACACCACACACCACTCACCACACCACACCACACCACACCACACACCACACCACTCACCACACCACTCACCACACCACACCACACCACACCACACACCACTTACAACATCACCACACCACCCCACTCACCACACCACACCACACACCACTTACCACATCACCACACCACAGCCACCATGCATACCCACGTTTGCTCGGCCGTCGGAGGCCGTCAGAAGCTCCATGGCATAAATATTCAAATTTCTCAATTAATTTCTGCTTTTAGTTCGTCGCTCGCCCCGCAGACCGCCTCGTCGCCCTGGTCCGCTGCTGGGGGGGAGGCTGGGGACGTGTTCTTGCTGGGTCGTGTTGCTGCCTCGTGTTCTGTGTGTTCTGCTACTGCGTCATAATGTGTGTGTTCTTATTTGGTCAAGTTACTGCCTCGTGTTCTGTGTGTGTGTTCTGTGTGTTCTGCTACTGCGTCATGATCTGTGTGTTCCTATTTGGTCAGGTTACTGCCTCGTGTTCTGTGTGTGTGTTCTGTGTGTTCTGCTACTGCGTCATGATCTGTGTGTTCCTATTTGGTCAGGTTACTGCCTCGTGTTCTGTGTGTTCTGCTAATGCGTCATGATCTGTGTGTTCTTATTTGGTCAGGTTACTGCCTCGTGTACTGTGTGTTCTGCTACTGCGTCATGATCTGTGTGTTCTTATTTGGTCAGGTTACTGCCTCGTGTTCTGTGTGTTCTGCTAATGCGTCATGATCTGTGTGTTCTTATTTGGTCAGGTTACTGCCTCGTGTACTGTGTGTTCTGCTACTGCGTCATGATCTGTGTGTTCTTATTTGGTCAGGTTACTGCCTCGTGTTCTGTGTGTTCTGCTACTGCGTCATGATCTGTGTGTTCTTATTTGGTCAGGTTACTGCCTCGTGTTCTGTGTGTTCTGCTACTGCGTCATAATGTGTGTGTTCTGTGTGTTCTGTTACTAGAACATATTCACGTGTTCAGTGTGCTCTGTTACTGGCTTATTTTGAGCGTGTTCTGGCTCTGCATCACGTTCAGCGTGTTCACTGTGCTCTGGCTCTGCAACACGTTCAGCGTGTTCCATACCCGCCTCATGCTCAACACGTTCTGCTACGCCTCATGTTGAAACCAGTTTATGCAGCAGTATAACCCTGTATGAGCTGCAATAATTGAACCCAGTACGTAACAGAGTAGGAGCCAGCATTTAGAATAGAAGAGGCCAATATGTAGAATAGTAGGGTCAGTATGTAACACATTACGGGCCAGTATGTACCACATTAGGGGCCAGTATGTATCACTTTAATGTATCTTCGACAACGGCTGGAACAAAACCAATCTAAAATATGGGTTCAAACCACACAGTTTTATTTTGCAACGCCCTACAAAAAAAAATACTGAAAAAGTCCAGCGTTAACTACGGTGGTTGCCAGCTTTGCGCGCCTGAATGCACGGAACGCCATCTTTGATTCCTGTTTTTCTGTTGAGTTTACAACTGTAAAGTTCATAGTGATTAAAATTACCAAGTCGCATGCCAAAAAATTCTATTCATGTCGTAGTGTTTTCATCGCTGAAAATAAGACGCTTCTCGTTGTCTAAGTTCTACATTTTCTAATCGTGATAACTTTTTTATTGATTTGGAATCCTAAATTTTGAGAAATAGTAAATCTTTACTATCAACAATGGTCTTATCTAATCCCAAAAACTTTTAATTATTTGATATTCTATACAGGATAATCTCATTTTCCAATAAATTAAATCGCACCGCAAAAACGAACGCTCGCCAAGAACCAGAAGTTTGAGAGCGCAGCAAACGACGTCCAGTGGTAATTTTTGCGCCGGAATAAACTTGTGCAACATTACAAGTTAAAATTAGAATAGAATTTTCTCTTTTTTTGCGGTTCTCTTTTTATGTTCTGAATCCTTTAATAAGTGCATATTTGATTCTTTGCAGGTGTCCTCAGTTCTCTCGTAATGGAGAGTATTTGACTATACAGGTGTCTTCAGTTTTTTTATAATGGAAAATATTTGACAATACAGGTGTCTACAGGTCTTTTGTAATGGAGAATATTCGACTAAACAGGTGTCTTCAGTTCTTTCGTTATGGAGAATTTTTGACTTCCGATATTAAACCAATGCCTGACTGTGACGAATGGCTCGTTTTAGCGTTGTACTGCCACCGTGAGACTGCATGCGGCGATCACACACACGTATAAATAAACACAACCTCTTCTAACGCACTCTTCAGTCATGCCGGTTCCAGTCATTTTTTCTCTTTTAATTTGTAGGATTTGCCAGCAAATTGACGGATTAGCAATGAGATCCAGCCACTTTACCCTCCGAGTAAATTTCCACGGTTCATCCCCTTCGGATCATCTAGAAAAATGTTTGATAGATTTATCCCCTACAAAGTTATAACCCGTTTATTACGCCAGACTTAGACGGTACTTCCGTTTTTTCGCTCCCAGTATGAGGTTTGTCGGTATATTTAAAGTGTTGATGACTTCCCCTGTAAGATAAAGTCTGCAACGATGGCATAATGATCAAATCGTGCTTTTTAAATCCTCTTGTAAGAAGTTTACTATGTATTTATTACCTCTGTAATTGAACCAAACGATAAAGTAATTTCGTATATTCTTTTCACATGCAATGTTGAATTCATTACATTTATAATAGAATTTAATAACCAAATGATTTTGCGTATTCTCGTGCAAAAAAAAATCTGAATGCGTGAGCTCCGTAGTAGAATATAATTATCAAACGACTTTATCGTTATTGGAAGAAACGATTTCGAAATCATTGCCTCCGCAATAAAACAAAATGTTCAACAAAGAATTTTGCATAATTATGTGAGAAACAAACTGAATTCATCACCCCTCAGGGGGATATAACTGTTGTATTTATGGGAACTAGCGCTCCCAGGGGGACTATGTGAGGGCCCAAGCTGAGAGTTAGGCCTTTTTTTGTTAAAATAAAATATTTTTTCTATGCTAAGAACCACCTATTTCGGTTCACTGCTGTCCTGTTTTCAGGACCTACTACTTTCTTCTTCAACTTTTATCTTGTTCCATGAACTTCTTCTCCAACTTACTGTTTCTATGCCTTTTCTTCTTAGATTCCACATTCCCTAATATCCATACTAAATGGTGTCTTCCTCCTACCTCTCTTCGATACGGTCTTTTTTTTTTTTGTAGCGGTTAGGGAGTCTTAAACTAACTTATAATTTAATCTGAATTCATCAGTTTTGCATGTGTACATCACCAACATCAAATGAGAGCTTAATTAAACTCAAATTTCTAAATTTCAGTTCCCATGTTACAGCGCGTATCAAATCTTCAGTTCTTACAAACCTAAATAAATTATTACCAACGAGTTACCAAATCTTCCATTCTCACCAAAGTTTTCATTGAGAAAACGTTTTCAACACAAATTTACTGGAACGCAATTAACGTTCAAACCCTCGTTAATTATCATGACAAGTGTACAGATAAAAAGTTTCCCCTCCTCGACCAATTCTAACTGCAGTAAAACGGCGAGTTTTTGTGGTGCTCCCTCCACGGATTATTTCAGTATTTAACTTCATTATAGAGATGAGGAGAGAACTGTTATTCCTTCACCGATTTTGCTTCTTCCACCAGCAGAAGTGTTTTAGAATTAGCTTAGGAATTGCTCGCTTTTCGGTCTGGAAGAACGACCGAAAGAGAACTCGAAAAAGGCTTTGTGTTGTCGTTCGGGTATGATTGCTGCCTGTAGTATACAGTATGCATGTACTGTACGTCCACAAAAAATGTATCCACTGACCGATGCATGAATCCCACGGTAGAGGAAACAAGGTAGTGTCATTTCTATGGGGAAAAATCCACTTGTTCTTGTTCGACTAGCCAATAAAAAGCTTTAGTTCAAATAAACTTTATGACGTCACTAAAATGCCATATCGTTAGGCCAATAGTTGAGACGGATTTGGGGGTAGCAGTGCTACCAGATGCAATATGAGCGATGCTAATCAAAGCTAAATCAAAGTGGCACACGGAACAGTGCATTCAAAATTGGCGCGCTGTGTAATAAAATTCGTGTCTTGTGTTAATTCGATATAAGGCGAGGTGTTCACGCAAAAAACGCAACGGCGAGGTGTTCACGTTTTTTTTTGGATACCTTGTTCTGAGTCAAGGTTAACCGTCGTGTATTGACATCATTGTTTTGTGCTTTGTGTTGCGTAGGGATTGCCTTAAATTTGTGCATTCGTGAATCGTTATTAGCGCCGCACCTTTTACTTGTTGCACTCATGCTCTTTAATCATGGCATTCAGATATTTGTGTGCTCATCCACGTGTTCTCAAAATAAACCCATTTCAATCTTTCGATTCTTTTACTTTCCATGTCTGTTATATAGGTGTACGCAAACACAAAGGTGTAATACGATTGATTTGCGGAGGTTGAGATTCCTCCAAGCGTACGGAAGGGGGACAGCAGCCGCTAGGCCGTAAACCGACCCTTTTCTCGTATCACGACAAGTATTGCACGAAATGATAATACATGCAACAAGTATTGCATGAATTGATTATACATGCATTAAGTATTGCATGAAATTATAATACATGCAATAAGTATTGCATGAAATGATGATACATGCAATAAGTATTGCATGAAACAATAATACATCCAATGAGTATTGCATGAAATGATAATAAATGCAGTAGGTATTGCATGAAATTTTAATAAATGCAATAAGTATTGCATGAAATGTCGATACATGCAGTAGCTATTGCATGAAATGATAATGCATGCAGCAGGTATTGCATGAAATGACAATACATGCAATAAGCATTGCACGAAATGACAATACATGCAATAAGTATTACATGAAATGATAATACATGCAGTGAGTATTGCATGAAATCATAATACATGCAGTAGGTATTGCAGGAAATGACTACTTCATGAAATGACTATTAAATGAAGTGAGTAATGCATGGAATGAGCATTGCTTAAAATGAGCATGGCATGAAATTATTTTTCCTTGAAATGAGTTTCCATGCAATGAGTCATATATTAAATGAGTATTCCATAAAATGAGTCTCTCATGAAATGGACATTCTGCGATATGGCAGCATTTGATACAGCACGGTTCATGCGATATAATTTCCAGGGTAGAAAACCTCGCATTTCAGATCACACCTGAAAAACGTGTTGACTTTTGAGTTCTTCACAGAAATCGCACTTGGATTTTAGCTTTGGGAAATTATGATGGTAAAGTATAAATTCAAGAAGAATCTTCGCTAGGAGATCAATTATTTTCGAACGAGGTAAATTCCCGTAATACGTATCGTGTAGTTTCACTTACAATTTGTGACATTTTACCAACCCAACGAGATACTAAGAGTTCAATGTTTTGAACTTTTGTTTGTAGTTGATTGCCAGTTTTCTCCATTGCTGAAATGTGTGAACACACACTACGACACGCAGCTTTAGTAAAGGCAGCTGTATGAAGCAGTCTTCAATGCTCTGTTGATAGAAGAAAGATCACGATGCCCTATATAAAATTTTATAGGCTTTTTTAGTTAATAAAAATAATGCGCAAGTCTCATAAAAATTTAAAGCATTTACCCAAAGCGAGCATGCTTGCACGCACCTCGCACGCTCAGCAAAACAATAAACTTATTTAAAGCACACGTGGTTTCCAAAAATTTTCTTTTTAAGTACCCCTCAAATTGTCTACACAAAATCTCCCAGTTCGTTCTGCTTCGTATTGAAGAGTTGACTCAAACCCGGCGCTTCAAAGTTCCCGAATTTCTAAAACCCTTATCAAATTAATAATTACCATATCTCTCTTTGCCTCTCTGCAGGTGGTAAGAACCTGAATGAATTTAGACCCGCGCCGGGGTCGTAACTCTGAGCGCATTCCTTGGAGATGCGCTCGCTCGACTAAATTGCTACATATCAGGCAAATTTAGAGCCCAACTTCCCTGAGATTTAGCATCGAAGATTGGGCTCTGAATTTTGCTCAACTTAGCGAGGTGATCTCTCGAGAACTTGTTCTTTGCTCGGCCGTAACAGATTGCCATGCTTTACGATGAGTCATAACTCCATGATGCTCTTGCATCGCGCTCGTGCGCACCTTGCGTTTTACTTTTATGTTAATGAAGAAGGATGGCTTCCACGGTTTAAAGAGCGGGAATAAGTGAATGTTCTTTTTTATCACGGCTTTCGGGTGATGGTAATTTCTGGGGAGCTTTGCGCATGAAGGAGAAAGAAGTAGCCAAGAATTTTGGTGTCTCGTACAGCAAATAAATATGTACGAATAGTCGGAAAAATTGGTTATTTCATTGTGATGACCGGGTCTCAGGAGCAAAAGACCTGAGAAACCTTTTCTTTTTTAACGGCCATATGTATACCGGTCGGTAAATTGCTCTTTCACGTCCCGATATAAATGAATGGCATTTCACCTGCTTCGCTACGTCTTTAAAAAAATAACTTCAATCATGCGAGGTAAAATGCATCGAGCAATTGTATTTTCCATATTTCTTAGGAAGGATGAAAATGAATTCGAGCGTTCAAGTGGCTTTCTATGTTCTCCTACTCACAACCTATCCAAACCGACCGCTTACAACCGCGGGAACGCGGTGAACGCGTCTTGCGGACAGCAGCCCAGTCTAACTTTTTCACCGGAGCATGCATGTTTTTCGCCACCTAAGCGATTTAATTACTTGGGCGGCGAAAAACATGCATGCAGGTGGTGAAAAAGTTAGACTGGGATATATATAAGCGTCTCTTATAAGATAGAGAAAAGCGACACTCCATATTATGTAAAATTTCCTGTGAAGGTCTCAAACCGATCCCTAATTGTGAAGGTATATAAAAAATGTGCTCAACGTCAGAGTTGATTGAAGAAAATTCGTTTTAATGTGAAAACAAGCCAAAGTAACGCGTCTTTCTCAACCACATGTGCTCTATTGACTGTAAATCCACGCAGAGAAATTTTCATGTTACATTCAGATAGATTTGATATTGTTAATTTATTTTATTTATTTATTTGTCTTCTTTATCAATTTATTTTAAGATTCGATATTGTTTTGCATTTTTTTGTTATTTTGACTGTAGCGTAGACCTACTTTCAATGCCACACAATGTTGTGTGCAAACAAACGCTGCACATCGAATGTCTTCACTGTTTGTAGATTACCGGTCTTTATCGTAATCAAAACGTTCTACCCTTAACACCAAGTTAGGGACAAAAACTAATTTATTTCTCAAAGCCTGTGGAATGAATTCGAGCAATTCAGAAAACCTTCTTGGATTTTCCTCATTTCAAATACTGTAGAAAAATTACTATTCTTTTAAATTACTTTTCTCTCAAGTTACTGTTCTTCAAGATGAATAAACAGGAAAAAAAATTCTCATAATAGTGTCTCTTATGGAGCAAAATTCCGATGTAAAATCGCCAGATAAATTAAGATATTGCGATTATACTCTCTCAAGTTCTCCTTGCGACGAATATAAACGATAAAAAAAATACCTTAGATTGTCTCGTGTGGCCCCCTCTGGGGGATACAACTATTCTATCTATGGGAACTAGCGCTCCCAGGGGGACTATGTGAGGGCCCGAGCTAAAGGTTAGGTAGGCTCTGTTTTTGTTAAAATAACGTAGGTTTTTGTTTTGTTAAGGAGCAGCTTTTTTCGGTTCACTGCTGTCCTGTTTTTACAGCACCTATTACTTTCTTTTTCAACTTTTGTCTTGTTTCATGAACTTCTTTCTCATCTTACTGTTTCTATGCCCTTTCTGCATAGATTCTACGTTCCCTTAACTCCATACTAAATGGTGCCTTCTTCCTTCCTCTCTTTGGATCTCATTTGTTGAGGATAGGGAGGCTTAAACTACCTAATAATCAAATAATCTAATCTGTCTCGTGCGGAGCAAAATTCCGATCTAAAATTCCCCGATAAATTGAGATACTGCGATTACACTCTCTCAAGTTCTTCTTGCGAACTAACACACGCGAAAAAAATTCCCTAATATTTTCTTTCGAGGAGCAAAATTCCTGCCTAAAATCACCGGATAAATACGGATATTGGGAGAAGTGGCGTCTCTAAAACCTCTCATCAGAAGGACGAATTAAAACCCGTCGCAACTTGACTGTCTAATGGCTGTCCAATTTGTGGCGCAGCTGAGCAGCTTCATGGGCAGGCGGTGAGAGGGAGAGAGAGAGTTAATCCCGTCCTAATAAGGTCGTTAATGCGGCCATAATTACGCCGGCGCCATGTAGCTCATCTAAATACATCTAAAGGCATCCTGTTCCGCTGCTAATTGCAACTCAGCACTTGTTTATGATAGCGTTCGCAAATTGTGACCTTCCCGCGAAAGCTGCTTTTCGACTGAGATTTCCATTGCAAAACACTGAAGCTCGAGTTATGTAAGCTGGATGTTTAGTTTCATTTTCGCTCGGACGTATGTATAAGGGACTTCACACTTCAGAATTTTAGGAGCCGTATTTTTGAGCTACTTTCATCGTCGTGACGGCGCAGCTGGCTGCGTAGATTCAAGACTCTTCTAACAAGCGAAAGTCGTCAAGTGCATCGAATTATACAAACACAAACCACATTCTCCAAACAAACGTTCAGTTATTCTGAAAAAGCACACAGCACACACAGCACACACAACACACACCACACACAACACACACTACACAACACACACCACACAACACACACCACACACAACACAAACCACACAACACACACACCACACAACACCACACACACCACACACCACACACCACACAACACACAAGCCGCCGCTCAGCAAAAGCAGCGCTGCGAGATTCAGTTCTGTTTTCATTCCCACTCCCCCACAAGTTGCCGCTCAGCTCGCAGTCAGCGCGCCCGGCTGCGCAAGAGTCAACAGCTGGCAGATGCCCCCACTCTACCACCCCCACCCACCACCCATGCAGCACAGACGCCAATGGCGCCAGATCTACAGAAATGTTAGGTTAGGGTAATTTAGGGTAGGTTAAGTTAACTTAAGTTAGGTTAAGTAGGTTGGTTAAGTTAGGTTAGGCCAAGTTCAGTTAGTTTAAGGTTAAGTTGAAAAAGTTTAAAAATGCCTATTTTTGAGTGCCGAGATGGAGGGTCGAATGGCAAAACACCAGTGGTCGTTGTCATAATTTATTATAATGATTTAATGCAGGTTAACTTTGGTATTCCGGTGTACTATCCACTTACTAATTACTTGTAGTGTTTATAATGCAGTTATTAATAATAACTGAATAACGAACAGCTAGGTTAATAAACCTCAGTAATACTACATAGTTACAAAATTGGCGCGAATGGCAACTTTTAGAAGCAACATGGAGGTGGAGGGAGAGGGGTGGGCGGCGTCCAAATCTGGCGCATCACCCAGCTGTTGACACTAGCGCCGCCCGGCTCGGTCGCGTCTGTTGCTTGTGCTGAGTTTTGTGCTGGGGCGTCCGGGGCTGTGAAGTGCCACTGCAGCTGGGGTGCTGGTGCTGCTGTGCTGTGCTGTACTGGTACACAGATATCCAGTGCTGGTGCTGCTGCTGCTGTGCTGTGCTGTACCAGTACACACACATTCAGTGCTATAGCCAGTCAGGGCAGCGTCTAAAATTGCGGTTGAATTTACTGAACAAATTTCCCTTTCATCTTTAATGTAGTTATTTATGCACAATAGCTCCATTGTTGCGAGTGGAGGATAGAGAGAGGAACGCGTTTTGCAGGACTTAAGTTCGTAGAATTCATTTAATTTCGAAAACCAGGCCTCTAGGTTTGAACCCAATATGCATTGAAAATACAATCAGGAAAAGGAATTACAATATAATGTCAGTATCAGAATGATGGAACAAAAATTAAATTGAAAAAGATATAGAAAAAGAAAAAGGAATTACTTGTCATCACTGTAAGGTTGGAATAAAACCTGGATTTTAAAGAAAATACAATCTCGAAAAGGAATTGCATATGTCATCACTATGAGGATGAAACAAAATTTAAATTAAAAAAGAAAATACAAAGAGAAAAAGGTCAGATTGGATTTAGTGTTAGCTTCGTGTAAATTTGTTGCATCAAGTTCAAGTTACTGAAATGCCGTTGACATCACAGCTCCGGAGATGCCCAGACGCGCTCATATGTATTTCCATGTGCTTTATCTTCGTCATTGACGTTTTCCCATCGTTGCCTGAACATCAGGGAGGCTTAAACTAACAAATAATCTAATCTAATCTGCCAGTACATCGAGCCTTAAATAATTTAAACAATTTGGAACAATTTAAAATTTTTAGCCAATTCAAAAAATTTTAAACAATTTGAAAAATTTTCAGCAATTTAAAAAACATAGAGAATTTAAAAAATGTAAATAATTAAAAAATGTTTGAACTTTTCAAAATTTTTTAGAAAATTTTAAATTTTTTTCAACAATTTAAAATATTTTAAGCAATTTAATAAATTTTCATCAATTTATTTACCTTCAAGGATACAGAATTAGATCGTTTCTTAAGTTTACAAGTCTAGAAATATTTGAGTATAGCTACTTGTGGGCCCGAATAAGTTCAGCAACTTCTAGGGCATCCTATCATCACCGCTATTCTAAGGGAGAAAGTTATGTTTAACTTGATACACAGCACCCTTTTGAATATCCATGTTTGTTCTGGGTACTAAATGAGGTTCTTCATGTATACCCAAATTTAGATTATTGTTGGGGATGATTGTGGAAAGTGTTGGAAGACTGTTTATTTCATTTTGAAGAGTTTATGTAGGACTTCCTGAGCGAAGAGCTGTTGGCCTTTGTTGAATACATTTATTAGAATACCAACCTGCCATTTATTCAAAGTAATTTTTTAACGTTGTTTAGTATATTTCAATTAGAATAGTAATACAGCATGTAAATGCACATAGCAAGTAATAAATTCTTTCGTCCTTTCTCATCACATCAGAGGGAAGTACTGACGCTCGTGAGGGATTTTTCGTGCGTGCATCATGGAGTGCAGAGGAGACAGAGTAAAATACGCTGTGTTGAAATTTGATAAGTAATGTTGACGGAATTTTTTCACGGGTCCGCTTAGCTTATTGATGACAACGTCCATGGAATTTGCACGGGTCCTTGGAGTTCATATAAATGACATAAGTAATTCTTCTTTCTATTTGTAATAATTCTTAATTTAATATTTGCTCCGTCCGTATAGTGATGACACGTACAATTCCTTTTCTCTTTGCATTTGCTCCTACAATTTATTTTTTGTTCCATCCTTATAGTGTTGACATGAATAATTCCTTTCCTGATCGTAATTTCTTTCATCTCTGACTTTTGTTCCATCCTCAAAATGATGACTTGAGTAACTCTTTTTTGTATATGTATTCTCTTTTACAATTCAATGTTTGTTCAATCCATAAGCAATTCTTTCTTCGTTTGTATTTTCTTTTGCGATCGAATTTTTGTTCCATCCTTCTACTAAAGACGCAAGCAATTCCTATTCTCGGTTATACATTTTTTTCATACCTAACTATTTCTCCATTGGGACAGAGAGATCTTATCATAGTTATTTCTATCACATGCTACATTAGCCATGCACGGAACAAAGACTTCTTTAACGCGTAATTTCGCACGACCAAGGGTAGCACTCGGACCTCACGCAGTTTTATTAACAGGTCCTTGCACAGCAGCAGCTAATTGGTCCATAGTCCTGACAGCATTGCATTGTTACGCCCCATTGTTTCTCGGAATAATTGCTTTATGAATTACACTTTGCCTCATGGTTTCTTAGAATAACTGCATCATGAATTACACCTACCATTCCGACCGCTCTTTAGTGTGCTAGGAATGGTGCTTTTATACCATCTTGATCGAAGCTATCCGCTTCACTCGATCGATGTCAATCAAGAAGTGGAAGCAGTGAACTTGAATCGTCAGAACACCAAGATTTTTCTCATTTCAAGAGTTTTTTTATTCTATGGTTGCTGTGACAGAAAACGTGAACTTTTACGTCGTCGTCAACGAATTTTTAAAATATCCCAAAAGTTAGAAAATAGATTTACTTGAAGTTTACTTTAATACCTACAAAAACGGACACTCCATTAACGGCTTTGCAAATAATGTTTTTCCGATAACGGTTTTGCCAATGACGGTTTTTCCAATAATAGTTATGCCAATAACGGCTGTACCAATAACGGCTGTACCAATAACGGCTGTACCAATAACGGTTGAGCCAATAACGGCTGTACCAATAACGGTTGAGCCAATAACGGCTGTACCAATAACGGCTGTACCAATAACGGCTGTACCAATAACGGTTTTCCCAATTGCCAAATGCCGTTTTTTCCGATGCCGGTTTTGCTGCAGCGTGTCATGCATACGAAAGCCGGCCTGAGTGTAAAAAGGACTTAACATAAATACAAAAATCCTTCCTCACTTTAAGTATTAATGATTAACGATTACGCGATTGAAAACTGCTTAAATTTAAAGGACCAGAATTTACAAATTTAAATTTTCCTAGCGGTACAGTGGCTAGTGAAAGTTCTTTAATGGATTTGGAGACTACGCACTATGTTTTTTCTTTTCAATATTTTTATGTGTTAGGTTTCTTTTAATTAAATTGTTTTAATTGAACGCTGAACATCTGACAAGACGCTGTTTTTATTTTTTTTCGCCAAAATCTTTCTGTGTAAGATTTCTCCATTTGAAATGGTCTGAATTAAGCGCTGAGCATCTGGCAACCATTTAGAGTTGCCAGATGTTCAATGCCCAAAGTTCGTTTGGCAAAACCTCGGCTTCAAAGATTTTAGCCAGAAAAAAACAGCCCGCGGCGTCGTGAAGACGACAGCAGAAGTCTCACCGCCGACTGTACCCGCTACAGCGACTTTGTTTTGGACATCCGGCGTTTGAACTCGTGCCAAATTTCCGGCACAAAGTTGTAACTTTACGGCCGTAATAAAGGAGGTGCAAACAATGTTTCTTTATGTGTTTCTTTATTGATTGACAAAGACCCATCGGCATTTTTGTATTTTTAATTTTTGTTATATTTTTTATTCTTTGGTACTTTTTAAAGACCCGTTAGCACTGCAGGCCTTTATTTTTTATAATTATAGTTTTTATTAGTTTATATATCTTAAAGACCCGTCTGCTCTACACAGCTGAATTTTTTATATTTTTATATATGTGTTTCTAATTTTTCTTAATTTTTTAAATACCCGTCGGCACTGCACTGCCTGCTGCACAGAACGTTTGTGGCCTCCTAAGCCATTAGTGTGAGGCAAAAATAAGAATTAATGTATTAAATTATTAAGTATTAAGTACTTAAGTATTTACATTAATTAAATATTTATGAAAAATAGTGTGAGACACACAATGACAGAAAAAAAATGTATATTTCCAAGTTGTCACATGAGATACATGCCAACATATTGGCTTCTAAAAGTTTCTTAATATAGGATATCCTAAAACAAATGTTCCATACGAGGATTTTATTTTTCACATTCATGCAACTCAATGACGCGTGTCTCCCGCGTGTTATTGTTTCCAATATCATTGCGATATTTGTGCCAGTTACTGTATAGTTGCCCCGAGTTTATTTCCCACATTCATGCAACTCAACGCCACGTGTCTGAAGTGGGGCCACATGCTCATGTAGTCAACACGCTAACCACACAGTGGTGCATAAGAGTACCTCTTGCTAAATTGCACATTTCGTATATACCGGTAGAAATGCAAAACTTTTCAATTAGTTCACAGCTTTTCTCAAAATGAATTTTAGCGTGCAAGCTAAAATATTGGAATGAATCTTGAAAAAACATTGAAATGAACTCGAGCAGTGAAGCCAGTTCTTTAATTCTGCTACTTACAACTCAACTGAACCAACCGCAGCAGCCGCATAAGCGTAGTCAAGGTGTTAACGTAAGCAAGCATATTGAAATACCTTTGTTAAGAACAAAAAACAACATTTCATTCCAACCGATTTGATACGGTGCGTTGATTTTATAAATGCCCTATAAGTCGAGCCAAGATGCAGTACGGTTACCCCTGTTGAGCTGGTGCCCTGGCGTTGAGTAGGGAATTACATCTAATTTCTCCTTTTTCCCTTTGGGGAGAAACACCTTGTTGGCATGCATTGCCGGAGATGAAACCGATGACTCAACAAGTGAAAACTGAACACTCTTGACAAAGATCCTTTGATATTTGTTCGTTGATGATATTTGTTCGTTTCGTCCTTTGATCAGTTCGTTGTCGAACTATTACATTGGTTCGTTGTTGAACTATTACTTTGGTTCGTCGTTGAACAATTACTTTGGTTCGTCGTTGAACTATTACTTTGGTTCGTCGTTGAACTATTGCGTCGGCTGGCCTTTAGAGCACACTCTCTCCCACCCCCCTCCATCCATGTAATAAAACATCAATTTACAGTGGCTGTTCTACAGCGCTGTTCCATGTAATAAAGCCTCGCGTGCAGGTGTCTTGTACCAATGTACAGAAGCTGTTCCATGTAATAAAGTGCTCCCCTGTAATAAAGCCGCGGGTGCAGGGGTCTTGAACCAATGTACAGAAGCTGTTCCATTAATAAAGTGCTCCCCTGTAATAAAGCCGCGGGTGCAGGTGTCTTGAACCAATGTACAGAAGCTGTTCCATGTAATAAAGCGCTCCCCTGTAATAAAGCCGCGCGGGCAGGTGTCTTGCACCAATGTACAGAAGCTGTTCCATGTAATAAAGTGCTCCCCTGTAATAAAGCCGCGGGTGCAGGTGTCTTGTACCAATGTACAGAAGCTGTTCCATGTAATAAAGTGCTCCCCTGTAATAAAGCCGCGGGTGCAGGTGTCTTGTACCAATGTACAGAAGCTGTTCCATGTAATAAAGTGCTCCCCTGTAATAAAGCCGCGCGTGCAGGTGTCTTGTACCAATGTACAGAAGCTGTTCCATGTAATAAAGCGCTCCCCTGTAATGAATCCACGCGGGCAGGTGTCTTGTACCAATGTACAGAAGCTTTTCCATGTAATAAAGTGCTCCCCTGTAATAAAGCCGCGCGGGCAGGTGTCTTGCACCAATGTACAGAAGCTGTTCCATGTAATAAAGTGCTCCCCTGTAATAAAGCCGCGCGGGCAGGTGTCTTGCACCAATGTAAAGAAGCTGTTCCATGTAATAAAGTGCTCCCCTGTAATAAAGCCGCGCGGGCAGGTGTCTTGCACCAATATACAGAAGCTGTTCCATGTAATAAAGCGCTCCCCTGTAATAAAGCCGCGCGGGCAGGTGTCTTGCACCAATATACAGAAGCTGTTCCATGTAATAAAGCGCTCCCCTGTAATAAAGCCGCGCGGGCAGGTGTCTTGCACCAATATACAGAAGCTGTTCCATGTAATAAAGCGCTCCCCTGTAATAAAGCCGCGCGGGCAGGTGTCTTGCACCAATATACAGAAGCTGTTCCATGTAATAAAGCGCTCCCCTGTAATAAAGCCGCGCGGGCAGGTGTCTTGCACCAATATACAGAAGCTGTTCCATGTAATAAAGCGCTCCCCTGTAATAAAGCCGCGCGGGCAGGTGTCTTGCACCAATGTACAGAAGCTGTTCCATGTAATAAAGCGCTCCCCTGTAATAAAGCCGCGCGGGCAGGTGTCTTGCACCAATATACAGAAGCTGTTCCATGTAATAAAGCGCTCCCCTGTAATAAAGCCGCGCGGGCAGGTGTCTTGCACCAATATACAGAAGCTGTTCCATGTAATAAAGCGCTCCCCTGTAATAAAGCCGCGCGGGCAGGTGTCTTGCACCAATATACAGAAGCTGTTCCATGTAATAAAGCGCTCCCCTGTAATAAAGCCGCGCGGGCAGGTGTCTTGCACCAATATACAGAAGCTGTTCCATGTAATAAAGTGCTCCCCTGTAATAAAGCCGCGCGGGCAGGTGTCTTGCACCAATATATAGAAGCTGTTCCATGTAATAAAGCGCTCCCCTGTAATAAAGCCGCGCGGGCAGGTGTCTTGCACCAATGTACAGAAGCTGTTCCATGTAATAAAGCGCTCCCCTGTAATAAAGCCGCGCGGGCAGGTGTCTTGCACCAATATACAGAAGCTGTTCCATGTAATAAAGTGCTCCCCTGTAATAAAGCCGCGCGGGCAGGTGTCTTGCACCAATATACAGAAGCTGTTCCATGTAATAAAGCGCTCCCCTGTAATAAAGCCGCGCGGGCAGGTGTCTTGCACCAATATACAGTGGCTGCTCCAAAACGCTGTTCCTCTTTTTATGTCACCGCAGTTCTCGCGCGCAGTCATACTTTGACCTCACAAAATGTGCCTGCCAAGTTGTTCAGAGATCTCATAAGGACAGCTTTCAAGAGAACAAAGAGCTGAAATTGAAATTCTTGCCTGGGAAAGACGTTCATAAAGTGAATTGCGCGCGAGAGGAAAACTTGGAGGCGTGGGTGGGTGTAGAGGCTAACTTTGGGGAGCTAAGTTGCTCTGTGTTCTAGTTGTGTCGTGCTCCGTGTGTGGAGTTTGTGTCGTGCTCCATGTGTGGAGTTTGTGTCGTGCTCCATGTGTGGAGTTTGTATCGTGCTCCATGTGTGGAGTTTTTGTCGTGCTCCATGTGTGGAGTTTGTATCGTGCTCCATGTGTGGAGTTTTTGTCGTGCTCCATGTGTGGAGTTTGTGTCGTGCTACATGTGTGAAGTTTGTGTCGTGTTTCATGTGCGGTGCTGCACATGCTCCAGCTAAGGTGTTATTCCGTACGCCCTGGCTTATTCGCAAGATATTTTTACGGGAAAAAAAGAATTTCTTGCCTCCAAACATGTGTGGCTTCGCAACTGCAAAGGTGCCTGCGATCGTCATAGTTTGAACAACATCATGTTGGATCATCATGAACACAAGAACTGCCGCCTCTGAACACATAGTTTGAACAACATTATGTTGCATCATCATGAACACAAGAACTGCCGCCTCTGAACACATAGTTTGAACAACATTATGTTGGATCATCATGAACACAAGAACTGCCGCCTCTGAACACATAGTTTGAACAACATCATGTTGGATCATCATGAACACAAGAACTGCCGCCTCTGAACACATAGTTTGAACAACATCATGTTGGATCATCATGAACACAAGAACTGCCGCCTCTGAACACATAGTTTGAACAACATCATGTTGGATCATCATGAACACAAGAACTGCCGCCTCTGAACACATAGTTTGAACAACATCATGTTGCATCATCATGAACACAAGAACTGCCGCCTCTGAACACATAGTTTGAACAACATCATGTTGGATCATCATGAACACAAGAACTGCCGCCTCTGAACACATAGTTTGAACAACATCATGTTGGATCATCATGAACACAAGAACTGCCGCCTCTGAACACATAGTTTGAACAACATCATGTTGGATCATCATGAACACAAGAACTGCCGCCTCTGAACACATAGTTTGAACAACATCATGTTGGATCATCATGAACACAAGAACTGCCGCCTCTGAACACATAGTTTGAACAACATCATGTTGCATCATCATGAACACAAGAACTGCCGCCTCTGAACACATAGTTTGAACAACATCATGTTGGATCATCATGAACACAAGAACTGCCGCCTCTGAACACATAGTTTGAACAACATCATGTTGGATCATCATGAACACAAGAACTGCCGCCTCTGAACACGTAGTTTGAACAACATCATGTTGGATCATCATGAACACAAGAACTGCCGCCTCTGAACACATAGTTTGAACAACATCATGTTGGATCATCATGAACACAAGAACTGCCGCCTCTGAACACATAGTTTGAACAACATCATGTTGCATCATCATGAACACAAGAACTGCCGCCTCTGAACACATAGTTTGAACAACATCATGTTGGATCATCATGAACACAAGAACTGCCGCCTCTGAACACATAGTTTGAACAACATCATGTTGGATCATCATGAACACAAGAACTGCCGCCTCTGAACACGTAGTTTGAACAACATCATGTTGGATCATCATGAACACAAGAACTGCCGCCTCTGAACACATAGTTTGAACAACATCATGTTGGATCATCATGAACACAAGAACTGCCGCCTCTGAACACATAGTTTGAACAACATCATGTTGGATCATCATGAACACAAGAACTGCCGCCTCTGAACACATAGTTTGAACAACATCATGTTGGATCATCATGAACACAAGAACTGCCGCCTCTGAACACATAGTTTGAACAACATCATGTTGGATCATCATGAACACAAGAACTGCCGCCTCTGAACACATAGTTTGAACAACATTTTGTTGGATCATCATGAACACAAGAACTGCCGCCTCTGAACACATAGTTTGAACAACATCATGTTGGATCATCATGAACACAAGAACTGCCGCCTCTGAACACGTAGTTTGAACAACATCATGTTGGATCATCATGAACACAAGAACTGCCGCCTCTGAACACATAGTTTGAACAACATCATGTTGGATCATCATGAACACAAGAACTGCCGCCTCTGAACACATAGTTTGAACAACATTTTGTTGGATCATCATGAACACAAGAACTGCCGCCTCTGAACACATAGTTTGAACAACATCATGTTGGATCATCATGAACACAAGAACTGCCGCCTCTGAACACGTAGTTTGAACAACATCATGTTGGATCATCATGAACACAAGAACTGCCGCCTCTGAACACATAGTTTGAACAACATCATGTTGGATCATCATGAACACAAGAACTGCCGCCTCTGAACACATAGTTTGAACAACATTTTGTTGGATCATCATGAACACAAGAACTGCCGCCTCTGAACACAAACTCCTTGGCTTCAGGAAAACTTTTTTGTGCCCCATAGTTTGGTTTGCTAGTTGTTTTTTTTTTTTTGTTTAGGACTTTCATGATAATAAATGCTCAGAATGTAATTGGTTGTACAGTGATGCATGTTATTTAGGAACGTATTTTTTTTAAAATGACATTTTCTCATTTCTTTCTTCCTTTTTTCTTTTCTCATTTTTCGTTTTTTCTTTCTCTCTGCCTGTTCATCTTATTTTCTATTTATTTATTTCTGTCAGCCTTTCTCTTTCTTCTCATCCTTTTTTTCTTTCTTCCTTTTTCTTTTTGTGTCTCTCTCTATCTTTTACTCTTATTTTTTCTTTCTTCTGCGTTCCTTCACTCTTATTTTTCTTTCTTTTGCGTTCTTTCATTCTTATTTCTTCTCTCTTCTGCGTTCTTTCCCTCTTATTTTTCTTTCTTCTGATTTCTTCCTCTCTTATTTTACTTTCTTCTGCGTTATTTTACTCTTATTTTTCTTTCTTCTGATTTTTTCCCTCTTATTTTTCTTTCTTCTGCATTATTTTACTCTAATTTTTTCTTTCTTCTTCTTCTTCTTCTTTTGGTTCCTCTTTATTCCGTTTTCATCGCACGCCTCTCCCCTCGCTGCCCCGCCACGACTGCAGCCAATCGAGCAGCCTCAATTTTACCCTCAGTCTCCAAGACTTGTCAATGGCAGGAAATTAAACGTAAGCTTCGCTCCAGAAATTCTTCATAAAACTGCGCTGGTTACGAAGGTCATAAGTTGCAGCTCAGCTTCCTCAGGCCCTGAGCCCGAAATAACGTAGGATATAATTCCGTCACTCTCCGGGAAATGAGCTGCAATTCACTAAAAACGATGTTTACTCGACAGCTATTACGGGCCGCTTGCTCCTCTCAAAATCTCCTCATGAGCGGCACTCCAAAACTCAAGTCGCTGCTGCCAGAGTTGCGTCGAGAAGTCAATGCTAATTCGCTGCCCAAGTCCCGTGTTATTTAAATGACGGATCGTGAAATATGCACTAATTGGTCAAAAAAAGTCGAGTGGCTTAGAAATTTTTAGGTTTGCGATTGGACCTCCTTGAGCCCAAATCGCGGCTTTTATTCCCCTTTTTGATTCTATACGATTTTAGATCCTCTGCCTCGTTATTTTTATCTTAATTAGAGAATCCTATCTCCCAAAACTGTCAATGCACAAGGGAAGGACGACAAGTCACTCAGGTTACTCTCGTCTCATATTTTTAAAATCGGTTCAAATCAGGAGATTGTGGCGGCCAGTCCATGTGCTTATATGTTCCCTCATTCGCAAGGAAACAGATATTGAACACTTCTAGCCCTGTGAATGCGAGCATTGTCGCCCTGAAAGATCCCTTTTCAATTATGAAAACCAAAAAAATAAAGAGTGGATCCATGTCCATCACATTAAAAACAGCCCCAAAGCAGCACGCTGCCTCCATGCGCCTGAACATTTGGAATGTTGCTAGATAAATCCTTAGCTTCATGTAGCTTTCGCCATACCCTGCCACGACCAGAATTTTAGAAATGGATGAATCTGGAATCATCGGACCACATTACATGCTTCCATACCGTAGCAGTCCAATCTCGCTGTTCTCGAGCAAAATCAAACGTTTCCGATTTGCTGCAACACTAATGGCTTTGTAGTGAATTTATATATGCCGGAATTCAATTTTCAACTTTCAACACGCAGTCCTTCGAGATATTGTCTATGGGCCTTTATAAAACGTTTTAGTTGTCATTTGCGTGGATGAACAGTGATTTTTCTTCGAATATCTCTACAAGGAGAATCTGTCTCTATCCTCCTGTGTGTTGCGCCTTCCGCAACCTAATGAGAAGTATCGGCTTCGCCATCTTGCTTCCAACGAGTTCCTGTTTCCCTAATCGTTCCAATCCTAGTGCCAGCTACTGTATAGTTGTCCTAAGTTTATTTCCCACTTTCATGCAACTCAATGACGCGTGTCTCCCGCTTGTTATTGTTTCCAATATCATTGAGATATTTGTGCCAGTTACTGTATAGTTGTCCTAAGTTTATTTCCCACTTTCATGCAACTCAATGACGCGTGTCTCCCGCTTGTTATTGTTTCCAATATCATTGAGATATTTGTGCCAGTTACTGTATAGTTGCCCTAAGTTTATTTTCCACTCTCATGAAGCTGAATGGTGCGGCTTTTATCCTATGCAGACCAATGCTTTCCACAGGTCTTCATTTTTCCGACTCCCATGAAAATTTTGAATTCTACACGCACACAAAAAGCGTTACTACTTATATACACTTCCAACTAGCCCTAATAATCACACACATACATGCGTGTGTTTGCGATTAACACAAGTATTTACACATTGTATTAAATCACATGTATGTGATTTATTTCAAATCACATGCGCATGTGGGTGATTATAACCACCCTCATATGCTCTGATAATGACCAAATTTTGGGGTCTTGAACGAAAAATTACGGTAATTTATTTTGAATTATCTTAAATGAAACCCAGTAAATGTGGACTCTTGACCGAAGCATTCAGAGAATAAGAACGGTGTTTGTGACTTTCTGATGTCCTGCAAAATGTGACTTGCTTTTGTGTTGCTCGCTATAGCGCAAGTGGCTAGGGGTTCTGCTGCCGTGCGGCAGACCCGGGATCGATTCTCGGCGCTGGAGGTGGCGATTTTCTCTGTTGGGTGTAGGGTAAAAATTCCAAGCACTATACCCCACTCTACCCAGGTGTCTGAAATGGGTACCGGTCTTGACCGGGGGAAAGCGTCATGGCGTCCTGGTGTTAGTTATAAGGCATTTGAAAATCCAATGTACAAGGTGATATGGATCAGGCTTGATTGGAAATAAAGCATCCGTAGATGCCTTCATTATTATTAGTGACTTTCTGATGTCCTGCAAAAAAGACGGTGGTGTATATATAGTTCTAGAATGTTCTAAAGTTTTACTGGGAAGAAAACCCAGTCTAACTTTTTCGCCGCCTGCATGCATGTCTTTCGCCGCCCAAGAAATTAAATCGCTTAGGCGGCGAAAAACATGCATGCTCCGGCAAAAAAGTTTGACTGGGTAGAATCTAAAACAAAATAAGGTCAAAAATTAGTGGGGTAGGTCAAATTGCAATGAGCGACTGTTTTATGTCTATTCAATATACGCCTTATGTCTATTCAATATACGCCTCATGTCTATTCAATATACGGCTCATGTCTATTCAATATACGCCTCATGCCTATTCAATATGCGCCTCATGTCTATTCAATATACGCCTCATGTCTATTCAATATACGCCTCATGTCTATTCAATATACGCCTCATGTCTATTCAATATACGGCTCATGTCTATTCAATATACGCCTCATGCCTATTCAATATGCGCCTCATGTCTATTCAATATACGCCTCATGTCTATTCAATATACGCCTCATGTCTATTCAATATACGCCTCATGTCTATTCAATATACGGCTCATGTCTATTCAATATACGCCTCATGCCTATTCAATATGCGCCTCATGTCTATTCAATATACGCCTCATGTCTATTCAATATACGCCTCATGTCTATTCAATATACGCCTCATGTCTATTCAATATACGCCTCATGTCTATTCAATATACGCCTCATGTCTATTCAATATACGCCTCATGTCTATTCAATATACGCCTCATGTCTGTTCAATATACGCCTCATGTCTATTCAATATACGCCTCATGTCTATTCAATATACGCCTCATGTCTGTTCAATATACGCCTCATGTCTATTCAATATACGCCTCATGTCTATTCATTATACGCCTCATGTCTATTTAATATACTTCAATTTGAATGTAATTTTATCGATTTCCTCGATTTAAATGACAATCTTCTGCTGTATGTGGCCCTACACAATTTTCATGCATTTAAAGGGTGCAAGAGACTTAAACACGGACAACAATTCCAGTACTTAGTCCAGTGCTTTACAATTATAATACGCATAAAAATAACTACTCTAAGAGCAGAGTTATACGTTCACTACAGAAAAGTTTTTTCACTTTTTGTTCATTCTCAAGAAAACTTACAGACGACGCGTTCTTTTAACGTTGCTGATTTTTTCAATGTCAAATTACTGATGTACTTGAAAAATTAAGGTATGAAACTGCATCATTTCCTTACTGACCAACCTGAAAAATTGAAGTATTAAACTCAATCATCTTACTGATGAACTTGAAAAATTAATGTATGAAACTGCATCATTGCCTTAATTCGAAGTAATTTTTCTTGCCATCGCTGCGGATCCAAGCATCAAACACCGCAAAATGTGTATTAAATGCTTCAAATTTTCAAACATTGCCAACTCCAGTGAACAATTTTTAATGACTCACAGGGTTCGTACCTTATCATTGTACAATTGGTAACTTGTCGAGCGATTCTATCCATTGCATTCAAGGGAAAGCTTAATGAAGACTTTCTAGGCAAGATTTATTGTATTATGGTTAGGCAGAATTGAATAATTGCAATTATGCAAGTTCAACACCTGGAAGTGCCCAGAGCCATTTGCAAAAATTTCAACATTTGCAACAAATTATATTGAAATACATGGCAGATCGTCATATTTTGCGACGGTGAATGCACTCGACCCAAAGGGAACGTTCCCCTTGCCCCGAGTCTGGTATAATTATACCGCTGGAAAATTGCTCAGACAAAGATGTTTATAATGACTTATTTTTGCTGTACACGCGCTGAAAAAAAGCGTATTTTCTGATATATTTTGAGACAAAATTACTCCTTGCGATGCAGCTCAACGCCTCTGCTGTCGTAGTCAAAATCAAGCAGTAAATAATTTTGCAGGAAATAAAAAGTCATTTAGTTATTTTAGTTATTTTTCACGCGCGACAGGGCACCCAAGTCTCAGCAAAGAGTGTGGGATCCACAGCAGTCACTGCAGAGTGGCTCATCAAGCACGTCTAATATTTTATAAAAACAGTTGGACCAAAATTAAGAGTGTCAAGTGAAGGTTATACTACGGAAGAAATTTTTGAATTCTGGTATGTTTTTACAAGGAAAGACTCAAGGGCACAAGATGAATAAAAATAGCAGCTATCACTTCCAAATAAATTGACGCATTCGGTCATTTTCTGTCGGAAAATACTCAAGGGCTCGACAAAAACGAAAGTATTGGACCTGAAACACGAATAAAACTAACTTTAACAGCAAATGCTGCCGGATAAAACTAACTATAACAGCAAGTACTGCCGGATAAAACTATAACAGCAAATGCTGCCGGATAAAACTAACTATGACAGCAAATTCTGCAAGATAAAACTAACTATAACAGCAAAGGTTAAAGGTTAAAGGTTAACATCGGCATCTTTGGGATGCTTTATTTCCAATCAAGCCTGATACATATGATCTTAGCATTGGTTTTTCAAATGTCTTATAACTAACACTATATATAGGACACCATGACGGTTCCCCCGTAAAGCCGGTACCCATTTCCGACACCTGGGTTGAGTGGGGTATTGTGCTTGAGCTTTCCCTTATACCCAACGGGGAAAATCTCCGCGCCAGCGCCGGGATACGAACCCGCGACTCCAACATACGAGCCCGATCCCTTAACCACTGTACCACGGAGAGCACAGCAAATGTTGCCGGATAAAACTAACTATAACAGCAAATTCTGCCGGATAAAACTAACTATAACAGCAAATACTGCCGGATAAAACTAACTATAACATCAAATGCTGCCGGATAAAACTAACTATAAGAGCAAATGCTACCGGATAAAACTAACTATAACAGCAAATGCTGCCGGATAAAACTAACTATAACAGCAAATGTTGCCGGATAAAACTAACTATAACAGCAAATGCTGCCGGATAAAACTAACTATAACAGCAAATGTTACCGGATAAAACTAACTATAACAGCAAATGCTGCCGGATAAAACTAACGATAACAGCAAATGCTGCCGGATAAAACTAACTATAACAGCAAATGCTGCCGGATAAAACTAACTATAACAGCAAATACTGCCGGATAAAACCATAACAGCAAATGCTGCCGGATAAAACTAACTATAACAGCAAATGCTGCCGGATAAAACTAACTATAACAGCAAATGCTGCCGGATAAAACTAACTATAACAGCAAATGCTGCCGGATAAAACTAACTATAACAGCAAATGCTGCCGGATAAAACTAACTTTAACAGCAAATGCTGCCGGATAAAACTAACTATAACAGCAAATGCTGCTAGATAAAACTAACTATAACAGCAAATGTTGCCGGATAAAACTAACTATAACAGCAAATGCTGCCAGATAAAACTAACTATAACAGCTATTGCTACCGAATAACACTATCACACAACAGCCGTTGCTGTCGAATAAGTTGTCAGATTTGGTTCTATTTTTACATGAAAGCACCCACAGACACCACAACAGACAGAAAATATCAGGTGTCGCCGCTAATTTAATTCTCGATATTTGCGTGGGGAGACACCGACCGCGACAACAAGAGTATAAATATAATAGTAATGGTGGGTAGCTATAATTCATTATTATAATAGCAATGGTGGTAGAGATAATTCAATACAATAATAACGTTGCTGGTAGCAATAATTCAACACAAGAATGACGTTGGTGGTAGCAATAAATCAATACAATAATAACGTCGTTGGCATCAATAACTCATCACAATAAAGCAATAACTCACCACAATAACTCCGCCGCAGCAATAATTCACCACAAAAAGTCACCGCAGCAATAACTCACCACAATAACCCCACCGCAGCAATAACTCACCACAATAACCCCACCGCAGCAATAACTCACCACAATAACCCCACCGCAGCAATAACTCACCACAATAACCCCACCGCAGCAATAATTCACCACAAAAACGTCACCGCAGCAATAACTCACCACAATAACCCCACCGCAGCAATAACTCACCACAATAACCCCACCGCAGCAATAACTCACCACAATAACAACGTTGCTGGCAGCAATAACTCACCACAATAACCCCACCGCAGCAATAACTCACCACAATAACCCCACCGCAGCAATAACTCACCACAATAACCCCACCGCAGCAATAACTCACCACAATAACCCCACCGCAGCAATAGCTCACCACAATAACCCCACCGCAGCAATAACTCACCACAATAACCCCACCGCAGCAATAACTCACCACAATAACCCCACCGCAGCAATAACTCACCACAATAACCCCACCGCAGCAATAATTCACCACAAAAACGTCACCGCAGCAATAACTCACCACAATAACAACGTTGCTGGCAGCAATAACTCACCACAATAACCCCACCGCAGCAATAATTCACCACAAAAACGTCACCGCAGCAATAACTCACCACAATAACCCCACCGCAGCAATAATTCACCACAAAAACGTCACCGCAGCAATAACTCACCACAATAACCCCACCGCAGCAATAACTCACCACAATAACCCCACCGCAGCAATAATTCACCACAAAAACGTCACCGCAGCAATAACTCACCACAATAACCCCACCGCAGCAATAATTCACCACAATAACCCCACCGCAGCAATAACTCACCACAATAACCCCACCGCAGCAATAACTCACCACAATAACCCCACCGCAGCAATAACTCACCACAATAACCCCACCGCAGCAATAACTCACCACAATAACCCCACCGCAGCAATAACTCACCACAATAACCCCACCGCAGCAATAACTCACCACAATAACCCCACCGCAGCAATAACTCACCACAATAACCCCACCGCAGCAATAACTCACCACAATAACCCCACCGCAGCAATAACTCACCACAATAACCCCACCGCAGCAATAACTCACCACAATAACCCCACCGCAGCAATAACTCACCACAATAACCCCACCGCAGCAATAATTCACCACAAAAACGTCACCGCAGCAATAACTCACCACAATAACCCCACCGCAGCAATAACTCACCACAATAACCCCACCGCAGCAATAACTCACCACAATAACCCCACCGCAGCAGTAACTCACCACAATAACCCCACTGCAGCAATAACTCACCACAATAACCCCACCGCAGCAATAACTCACCACAATAACCCCACCGCAGCAATAACTCACCACAATAACCCCACCGCAGCAGTAACTCACCACAATAACCCCACCGCAGCAATAACTCACCACAATAACCCCACCGCAGCAATAACTCACCACAATAACCCCACCGCAGCAATAACTCACCACAATAACCCCACCGCAGCAATAACTCACCACAATAACAACGTTGCTGGCAGCAATAACTCACCACAATAACCCCACCGCAGCAATAACTCACCACAATAACAACGTTGCTGGCAGCAATAACTCACCACAATAACCCCACCGCAGCAATAACTCACCACAATAACCCCACCGCAGCAATAACTCACCACAATAACCCCACCGCAGCAATAACTCACCACAATAACCCCACCGCAGCAATAACTCACCACAATAACAACGTTGCTGGCAGCAATAACTCACCACAATAACCCCACCGCAGCAATAACTCACCACAATAACCCCACCGCAGCAATAACTCACCACAATAACCCCACCGCAGCAATAACTCACCACAATAACCCCACCGCAGCAGTAACTCACCACAAAAACGTCGCTGGCATCAATAACTCACCACAATAAAGCAACAACTCACCACAAAAACTCCGCCGCAGCAATAACTCACCACAAAAACGTCGCTGGCATCAATAACTCACCACAATAAAGCAATAACTCACCACAATAACCCCACCGCAGCAGTAACTCACCACAAAAACGTCGCTGGCATCAATAACTCACCACAATAAAGCAACAACTCACCACAAAAACTCCGCCGCAGCAATAACTCACCACAAAAACGTCGCTGGCATCAATAACTCACCACAATAAAGCAACAACTCACCACAATAAAGCAACAACTCACCACAAAAACTCCGCCGCAGCAATAACTCACCACAATAACCCCACCGCAGCAATAACTCACCACAAAAACGTCGCTGGCATCAATAACTCACCACAATAAAGCAACAACTCACCACAAAAACTCCGCCGCAGCAATAACTCACCACAAAAACGTCGCTGGCATCAATAACTCACCACAATAAAGCAACAACTCACCACAATAAAGCAACAACTCACCACAATAAAGCAACAACTCACCACAATAAAGCAACAACTCACCACAATAAAGCAACAACTCACCACAATAAAGCAACAACTCACCACAAAGCAGCCACACGGCCCGTAAGCTCCACAGCTCCGTCACCGTCCCAGGCTCCACAGCTCATCCCGCGGGTCCTTGAGGGTGCGGAGCCTCCCGCGGGATTTAGGGATTAGTTAAAAATAGTCCCGGCAGCAATGGCCGCCGCTCTGAGCAAGACGAAGTGCCTCCATAAGCCATAAAGTCTGGAATTATGGAAAAAATAACTTGGACCGAGTTCAGTAATTATATTTCGCGAATTTTTTTCTTTCTTTTCAATTTACGCGTCGTGGAAGATATTTTTTATTTTCTTTAAATGGGGGATCACTTCACGTATTTTAATTTGGCAGCAGACTGTGATTCTTTTCTATCACTCGTGTTAGAAACGGTGTTGAGTTTCACACTTATACTATTATGACCAAGTCATCATATGGACTGAATTCTGCTCAAAATAACATCACAACTCGGACTGTTCTCCAAAGTGTTCTAAATAACAAATTTCAAGTTTCCTATTTTCCTATTATATGACTAGCAGCTCATTCTGTGGACTCTGCAGTGGTTGTGGACTGAAAATATCATAACAACTTGGTTAGGTGCTCTCCAGAGGGTTGTTCTAAAATACAAATTTTAAACTTTATATTTCCCTTCTATATGACCAGCAAAATCTGCTGACTCGACAGTGATTGTGCTCTGGTTAAAATAAGTAAACAACTCGGTTTGTTTTCCAGAGTGTTCTAAATTGCAAATTTTAAACTTCATATTTCCTTTTTATATGACCAGCGAACGAATGACTTCTATATGACCAGCGGATACCGTGGGCTCTACAATGATTGTTCAAATTTCCCTTTTATACAACAGTGCTTTTGTTCTGTTCGAAATAAGGAAACAACTCGGTCTATTTTACTAAGTGTTCCAATTTCAAAGTTTTTTATTAATAAGCCAGTATTCCTCAATAGTTTCCAGCATGCGACGAGACCGAGCGCACCACTGGCAGCCCACACGCCACTGCTGCGCTAAACAAACAAACATCGGCATCTACGGATGCTTTATTTCCAATTCAAGCCTGATACACATCACCTTGTACATTGGTTTTTCAAATGCCTTATAACTAACGCCAGGACGCCATGCATAACGCTTTCCTCCGGACAAGACCGGTACCCATTTCAGTCACCTGGGTAGAGTGGGGTATTTTGCTGTGAATTTTTCCCTTATACTCAACGGAGAAAGTCGCCAGCAGTGCCGGGATTCGAACCCCCGACACCTTCACGGAAGGGCAGGCACTTTAACCACACGGCTAAGGCAGGAGTTTTGATCAATTGGCCTCGTCGTAGCGGCGCAAAAGACAGCGTAAGTTGATCTTAATGGTCTTACGCGGCCAGGGGTAAGACGACGCAAATTTTTGAAAATCTGAGTCTTGGTGCCTCTTTCAAAGAAAAGAAAAAGGAAAACCAATGTAGCTAAGAATATCTTAAAAAACAAACGTTTTGAATGTTAAAAAATTATTCATCACTGCTCTGAAAAAAACATTAATCTATGTGTTAAGAATTGAAAGACCAACTACTGCTTTTGAATATGGTAAAAATTAAACAGTGACACTAAAAAGGCTTTAATTAAACGAAAAACATCAAAAATTTTAACAAGCAATGGAAACAGCTTAGGTGGCTAACAGGAAAGGATAACAGTTTAGAACAATAGGATCGGATGCACTTACTCCTGTACGGGCACGTTGTATCTGTCTGGATATCTGGAGTCTGTATTAGCAGTACATAAAAGCCGTTGCTGTCGAGGCTTAGGGGCTCAATCTACCGATTCCCATCCTGCTGTCAACACCTAGTGGAATAAACTCGCCAAGCTCACCATACTTGTTTCTCTGACCGCACATTAAGTGGTGGCCAGTTGCGATTCGAACTCACATTCGCATAAGTGTTACCTGAAGATTTAGTTCTCCGTGAAGATAGTTTTGAACAGTGTAAATACCAAATGTGTTCCAGCGAAAACAACCAGCTCTGGCGACCTGAAGAAACAGTCATTGTGTTTGGCATCATCGTCTCTAAAGAATTGTTGACGGAAGCTTACTGTAGATTTACAGTATTTCTTAATTTATACTCACCCCTGCGTACGAAAATTTTGGTCTACGAGTGTGAAAACGACACTATAGAACTCGTTTTTCAAGTGAAAATTGCAGCGTTCCCAGCGTCAACCAGTGAGTGAATTTTACAGCTACAAGAAGTGAATTCAACTCTACAAGTACTAAGAACAATTAAATTTGTGTAAGATAAATAACTACGATTGCACCAAAAACAGTAGCAGTGACTGTAGCAGTGAAGTGACACGTACTTTCAGTTTACAAGTGTAAATTCTGCAACGTGGTGCACAGTATAAACGCAGTATAATCTTGCTGTACCAGCCACAGCATCACAGCATCTCATCATTGCTGCAGGAGACGCTGTCAGCGTGTTCAGCGTGTCAGCGTGTTCAGCTGTCTTCAGTGTTCACAGTTAAGTCTTCTGTGAGAAATTTTTTTTTCTCTCTTTGTTTAGTACTACCTCGCTCTGTCCCGGGCAGCTAGTCATTTTTTTTGTCGCACTTATTGCCGTGGTTTTTTTTTACCACGCCCGCTTCCTGAATAGTGGCACTCAGTGGCACTCTGAACGTCGTGTGAGAGACACGTAGGTCCCACGAATCTGGAACGTAGCTGGTTACCAGCTTTTACCGCGATTTGCATCGTGAGTTTCAAATTTTTTTGGCATTTGAATAGGAGTGTTAGTAGAAGTGTGTGAATCACCTCGATTTCAATTTTTGAAGCTTTAATGTGATAGAATTACACGTTCTTTGCTGTGGAGGAGCAATATTTTTTTTTAACGCCTTGTCGTAAGCCTCAGCATTCACGAGCACTCTGCACGTTTTATTGAGAAGTCACAAAGAGTTGCACTGCTTGTGGTATTAGAAAGTGCCACTATTTACTGAATTTAATTGGAAGTATTGGTTACGTAATTTTATTAGCGATATAGATGCCTTGTGATTACTATTGAGATTAACGTGTATTTTGCGCGTATTAGATGTGTTTTATTAGTTCTTACATACTATTTGTGATTCTTAACTCAAGTGGGATTATTAATTTTTTTGTGGTTCTTCAAAGTGTGTCTTTAATTAATTTTTGGGTGTTCTAAATGCATTTACGGTGTTTATTATCATTTTAAATGGTTTTAGGGTGTTTCTTATCATTCGCGGAGTCTGATATTAATTTTTAATTGAATTATTAAGTGAATTTTGGTAGTGAATTGTTAATTTTTAGTAGAATAGGATATTTTTCGATGAAAAACGACACATGTCGGATTTCTCTGATTCTTTAGATAGTGAGGACGAAGTAGTTAGAACTAAACCTACTGTAACTAAGTACGGACGAGTCAGTACTCCAAGGGTGACTACGGAGCCAGTAATTAGCAAAATGACGACTCCTACGGCAGCGACAGCTGGACCTAGTCCTAGTGCTGGACCTAGTAACGTGGACGCATCACAACTTGCACGTGACATAGCTGCAAATCTAAATGTTCCCTCTGTCGGTACGATAATGACTAATGCAGAGCTTCCTACCTTCAGGGGAAGACGACGGGTCCATGATTCCGAGTTTCTCGAGAATAAGAGCTTTCATACGCATATCCAAAATTTAAGGGCTTACATGTCCTTGTTGCCAGATGCCACTAGTGATGAGCGTAGAAAGGAATTTTTAGTACGATCTGCAAACAAGAACGTCGGCGATTTCAATAGTGTAGTAACTAAGCTAGTCAACGCTGACTTGAATTATTCTTTCGATCAGGTCGTTCAGATACTTGAAGACATTTACGTCTCGAAAGGAGAAAAGAGTATCCATGCATTGGCTTGCGATCTAAACGAGTTAAAATTAGTTAAAAATAATGCACTTGCTGCTCAGATCGTGAACGCGTTTTCGAAAATAAGGAAGCTAACCGAGAGTATTCTTAATTCAAACTCGTTAGGGTGGCAGCGGCACAGTTATTTCCAAAACTGCACGACTCAGGCTGAGTTAAAAAAATTTGTAGGCGACAGCATGTCGTACAGTTTGGCCTTATCAATTTTGGGTCCATTATTTGATGAGTCGTTCGCTAGAAAGATTTTTGAAACACAATTTTCAACGGCAGAGGAACTGTTAGCTAAGTTAATTTCCGCAGTGCGTAGTCAAAGCGAGTCTAAGAAAATTCTCGCACAAAAGTATCAGGTCAGACAGGACAGTGAGAGTTATGTAGGTGAAGTGACTAGGGAAGTCGAGGAAGTTTTGGAGGAGCAAGATCAATTCCAGGAGCACGAAGTGTACTACGGAGGTGTCGGAAATTATCGTAGGAATTTTCGATCAGGAATGAGGAGGATTGTTCCTAGACCTTGGCTAAATAGAGGACGAAGTAGAGGCAGAGAGTTTAACAGTTATGTAGGAGATAGAGGACATGGTTCCTTAGAATGTAACTGGGTTAAATCAGATAGCGGTAGTTCTGGAGTTGTAGGAAATTCCGGAGGAAATTCGGGCACGAAAAAGCCCGGGTTCCCGTACTGTACCTCCTGTTCAATGGTAGGGCACTTTGAGTGTCGACCTCAAAGAGGTCAAGTTCAAGGAGGTCAGAGAGGATGTTTTGCCTGCGGTGGAACTCACGTAGTAAAAAACTGTAGAGCGAGCGGTTCGGAGATCCGTAGCTATAGGGCGTATTTACGCGGCAGAGGTAGCGCGAACCGTGGCCAAAATGAAGTTCATTGGGCGGAGAGCAAGTCAAGTGATTTTTTAAACTAGGTGAAGGTAGTAAGGGGGATTTGAAACAGATTGAGCCCGAGTTAATTAGCGGTACCAAACTCGTTAAACTGGAGACCGTGGCAATCCCAGATACCACCGAAATAACCAAATCGTATGTTGACCCTGTGTTTAACTGTAAAAATAGATATAGTTTATTACAAGAAGAAGAGCTTGAAAATGACCATTGTCAAGGCAAAACGGTGGAATCATATTTTTCTGTGTCCGTTGTAAAGAATGTTGATAAAAACGCTGGATTAGTGTCATTTAAGGAGTGCAACAAGCCGACTATAATTATTCGCAATAACGATCAGTATTTGAATGCCTTAATTGACAGTGGATCGGAGAAGTGCCTTGTTAGTTACAGACAGATTAAAAATTTGAGTGATGAAGTCAAGCCGAGTAAATTAAGAGTCAAGGGAATAAGCGGAAAAAGCGACGTGACCGGTGAGGTAGAGTTATCCATTAAAATCCCGGGCACAAGTAAAGTAATTAAAACAAATGCACTCATTGTTCGTGAAGCCAAATTTAATTATGATTTAATTCTAGGTCGTGACGTCTTAAAAGACGCCGTAATAAACTTCAGAGAGAAGGAACTTCTTTGGAATAATGTTGCAATTCCTTTTCAAGATCTAAATGTGGAACCTTTGTTAAGCAGAGAAGCTGTAATGCAAAAAATAATGAAGAGTGATTGTCTGTTATCAGAGATTGCGGTCGCCAGAAAGACCAAGAGTCAATTAAAAAATGCTGACTGCGGCAGAAACAATGCTGACTGCAGGAGAGAAAATGCTGACTGCAGGACAATGAGAGCTGAGGTAGCTCAGAGACAGAGCATGAGAGCTGCGGTAGCTCAGGCACAGACAATGAGAACAAAACAATTAATTGTTCATTGTAATCAGGCTGAAGTACCTGGTAATTCGCTTAACGTTGTTTATGGGTTCATTAGGAAACCAATTGTAGGAGAATATATGGTGGTCAAAAGATATTTTGACAATGGTGCTTTAATAGCTGACTCAATTGTGCAAGTAAATGAGGACGGTGTGGTACCGGTCATGATTCTAAATGCTAACGAGGAGACGTTGTACTTCTCTGAGAACACGATGCTATGCAACGTGGAGTTGGTAAAAGCTGATGATATTGAGAGCGAAATGTATTTAACAAGTGTTGACACAGCGCTCAGAGATGCGTGTGAGGTTGAAGTAAATTTTGTTGCGGGGCCAGATACGATGGAAGTTAAATCGACATGTGGCGGAAGGAATGCCATAGTTGATAGGAAACTTTGTTCGGAAGCTGATACTCGTGGCAGAGGTGCAATTTCTGTTGATATTGTTGATAATAAGAAGTTAGAATCGAGTGGAGAAGGTGGAGAAAAGGAGTTACGCCGTAACTTGACCATAAATGATATTTCCTGTAATGAAGAAGACATTCAATTACCTTTAGTTAATTTGTTAAATAAATTCCGTGACGTAGTAACTTTGGAGGGAGAAAAAATAGGTGTAACCAACATTTTGAAGCATCATATTCAGTTGAAGACTGATGCGCCTGTGTTAAATTTAGCTCCCTACCGAATACCTCATAAGTACCAAGAAGAGGTAATGAGAATAACTAACGATATGCGCGATCAGGGAATAATAGAGGAGTCATCTTCTGAGTTCAATTTCCCTGTCATTATAGTTAAAAAAAAATCGGGAGATTTACGGCCCGTTATTGATTTCCGTGCTTTGAATAAAGTTTTAATTAAACATTCATATCCAATTCCCAGAATTGACGAGATTTTGTCGACCTTAGGTAATAACACGTGGTTCTCTAATCTTGATCTGCGCTCGGCATTTCATCAAATTGAGTTAGAACAAGAGAGTAGAAAATACACGGCATTTACCGTAAATTACCGTAAATATCAATTCTGCCGTGTACCATTCGGTCTTTCTACGTCTCCGGGAATATTTCAAAGAGTCATGACATCTGCACTTGCACCCATTCTGGGTAAACTAGCTTTCGTCTTCCTAGACGATATCCTGGTGTTCTCAAAAAATAAAGATCAGCACTTGGCTGATATAGAAATTGTCCTTAAAATGCTGCGGTCCGGTAAATTATCCTTAAAGCTTGAGAAATGCCATTTCTTCAAGAAAGAACTCGAATATCTGGGCCATATAATTGCCGCAGATGGAATTAAATGCAAATATTCAAAAAAATTACAAGAATGCCGAGCGCCAACCAATGTTAAAGAATTACAACAGTTTTTAGGTTTAGCGAATTATTTCCGCAGTTTTCTACCAAATTTCGCGGAGATAGCAAGTCCCTTGTATACACTTTTGAGAAAAAATGTAGTTTATACTTGGACTGCCGAATGTCAAAAAAGTTTTGAGGTTATGAAATCTCTATTGACTTCTGACACAGTTCTGAGACATCCCGACTATACTAAAGAATTCCATGTTTTCACAGACGCTTCCAATTCAGGAATTGGTGCTGTTTTAATGCAAGCAGATGATTCAAGCGACAAAATTCTAAGACCCATAGCTTACTATAGTAAAAATTTAAACTCCAGCCAGCGCCGGTACGCGACTACGAAAAAAGAATTCTACGCGATACACGCGGCCTTAAAACATTTTAGATACTTAATTACAGGGTATACGGTTCGCGTCTACACCGACCACCGCCCTCTTGCACCACTGTTCAATAAAAAATTACCAGACGATACCAGTATGTCACGCTGGTGCATTAACGTAAACTCCTATGACCCAGTGGTTAAATACCTTCCTGGCAAGGAAAATGTTGTGGCTGACTATTTGAGCAGATTACCTATTAATAACGAGAAACTAAATCTTAAAGAACTAAATTCTTGTGACGATTTGAAATCAGAATTTGAATCGGAAGTTTGCATTGCAGAGACACGTGCACGGAAGCGACAGACGCACGCTCGCATGACGACCGACGAAGCAGACGACCTGCCGGTTAGAGACAGTCTTGACCGAGACAAACACGCTTGTCCCAAGCTGCTTAGTTACGTACCAACTGAAGCTGAGATATCTTGGACGATTAAGGAATTTATCGACGAACAAAACAACGACGCTTTCTGTATAAAGATTAAGAATGCTTTGTTGCATGACAGTGTTTCGACTATTCCTGACTTAGATAAATTTCTAATGTTAAATAATATTCTTTATAGACGTAGAGAAATTGATAATCGACCGAGTACAATTTTGACTGCAGTTGTTCCTAATTCATTAATGAGTAAAGCTATCCTAGCGATACATAGTTTGTATCACGTAGATCACAAACATACTTTGTTCAAATTTAAGTTGAAATATTGGAATCAATTAGAGAAAACAATTGTGCGCAAAGTTGTTCAGCATTGCGAGGTGTGTAAGATTATTAAAGCACGACCCTCAGTTCCAATCAAAATTTTAACAGCTCCAATAGCTACGAAACCTTTCGAAGTTGTATCAATTGATTTGCTGGGGCCACTTAAAGTAACTGATAATGGGAATAAATATATTCTTGTTGTGATTGACCTGTTTTCAAGGTTTTGTCGTTTATATGCAATTTCAAATCGAAATACAGAAACAGTGATTTCTTGCTTAAGCAACTGTTTCTCGCTACTCGGGTACCCTAAGACGCTCATTTCAGATAATGCTTATGAGTTTAAATCAGTGGCTCTCAAACAATTTGCAAAATTACATGCCATTTCAAAAAGAGAAGTTTTGGCTTATAGCCCACATTCTAATGCAATTGTGGAACGCAACAATAAAAAAATTACGAATCTGTTAAAGCTCTATATTAATACGCTTGTTAATGTAGAGTGGGACCAATTATTGGAAGTAGTAGAAAATGCCTTGAATAATTCTTTAAACTCTACTATTGGCGAAACACCAAGCTATATAATGTTCAATCGCGATACGTGTGCCTATTATCAGTCTGACAGTTTCGATTCAGTAATTTACAGTTTTGATGAAGAAATAGATTTAGTGAATATTAGAGCTAGAGAAGCCGTTCGGACAGTAGAAAATATACGAAATTTAATTATTAACAACACAACAGAGCGAAATCTTTATAGAAACCTTAAGCGGCGCGATAAGGATATTCAAGTTGGTGACAGAGTCCTATTAAGGAATCATAACAAGAACCATAAATTGGAATTAACTTGGATTGGGCCTGCGGTCGTCCAAAAGGTTAAACGTAATTACGCTGATATTAAAATTGGATCTAAAATCGTTAGAAGTAACCTTAATCATGTTTTACCGCTCAAAAAGGTAAAATCTGTGAGTTAAAAAGACGAATTCATTCGACTATGTGACGTGCTAACTAATCGACGAGTAATATTACCCTTTTACAATTTTTTTTAACCTTTTACCGTTGTTTTACCGTTGTTTATAAATAATGTTAAGAGATATAATCATAATTTTAGAAGCGTTTTCTTGGCTATATGCAATATGCTTGCATTTATATTAATCTCAGTAATCAATGCGTTGTGTTTTAATATGTTAATCTTAATGTTGCTTTATGCTCAAGTAACTTGATGTAAATGTTAGACATTTACCCCAGAGGAATTTGTACTGTCTCGTCTAGCTGTCGCTAAGACGTTTCATTAATTCTTTTCTCGGATTCACCCAGACATCCGTTTTGCTAAATTGACAGTTTTAATCATGAACGATGCGCCGACGGCGAATTGCAAATCGCTGAGGTTGCTGTTCACCTTGCGAGATGGGTTGTTTTGACGCTGCGGCCGTATGCTGCGGTCTCGCGCCGAGCTATTTTTGTTCCGTCGGAATGTCCGGCAATCAGCAAATTTAGATTGCATTCATGAGAAAGGTGTCTTGTCACCGGTCACACATGATCAGCGTTTAATTGCTTTAGGCAAGACTATCGTGGTTGTCAAGGACAGTTGTCAGACAACCGAGAGTTGATACCAAATTGTATGTTGTATTTATTTTATTTAAACGGCCGTGCTAATCTTTCTGTATCTCTTCCTTGCAGGATTTACATGAACGCCTTCTACATGGGGGCGAAGGTATCATTGGTGGACGTCAATACGCTATCAACGGCGTTAGCGAAGAACCAAGGAGCCAGTGAAGCATTTTTAAAGGACTTGGTGAATACCAATGCCCGGGCAGATTTGCTACCCGACTCAATAACGGATGTCATGATAATGGTGTTGGCATTGACGACAATTGTCCTGGGGGCAATGATTTACTATACGAAGAGGGGCCTGGAGGCCTTGGCTGACCGAGCTGAGCGGCTAGAAGACTTTCAGCTGAGACGGTTACCACCTAGGGGAGCAGCTAGGTATGTTCAGCAAGATCAAGTCTGAACTGTAGCGACGAACTTGGAAAGGAGTAAAAAGGAAAATTAATAATTGAAAAGATGTAGTAGAAAAGTTATTTACTCTAAGAAAATTTAATTGACATTAGAAAAGTTATTTGAAAAAGGCGCGCAGTGATTGCAGGGTATGCATGTCGCATGAAACACGCGATAAAATATGCCCGCGGTGCTCTTTACTCTATTTTAAATCTATTTAACCCATATGTTTAATTTAAGTATACTGTTTTTCATATTGACGCAAAAAATTTAATTAGCACATGCGTTACTTGTTTTGGTGTTAGAGGTGACATTTATAAATTGAATATGTTGTGTTTTGATTACAGTGTTTTTTAATTGTGTGACAATTCGAAATTCGAAAATGGCGGAAATTTTAAAAATGATTCATTGCGATTTTTTATTTTGTTTTTGTTTAAATTTTTCTAATAGGGATATTATGCGAAGACACAAAAGGTATTTGCGATGATGCAACGGGTAATTATTTTTTTAAGTTGATTTGGCGTAGGTTGTTTTAAAAAAATATTCAAATGGCGTTTCAATATGACCCTTTTTACACCATTCTTCACGGCTGTCGACGTGCTGATTATATTTAAGCACGGTAAGTCAGTTGCTTTGCTTCTTTGCATATTTTTGATTGCTTTGCTTTTTGCTTTTAGTTATTAAGTTTTTATGATAACATGCCTTAAATTTTGTGCTGAAGTCGTGACAAAGATTTTTTTTCTTAAAGGTTGATTGAGGTAATGAGTTACGAATTTTAATGGGTTGAAAAAGGTTTTAAAATTTTAGTAGAATGCGGTGTTTCTAAATGTTGTTTTTCGGCGGTGTATTAATTATAATTTTAGTGTTCTAGAAAGTTTGACCTGATCATTATGCAATCTTTGGCGTTCTATTACTTTTGCAATGTGGATAACCTAACCGATTCGGCAGGGGGTGAATTGGTAAAAAGCATTTTCTTTTAGCATGCGTTTTATTGTGTTCTAGTTTTAGTTTAGAACTTGGGTTCTAGATTTAGTTGTGCGTTTTATTAATCAACGTGTTTGTTGCGTTACCCTATAATCATTTCTTGGGAATGGTAATGCAACATTGCTAGTTTCGGTAGTGTAAGTAACGGTAAATGCTTTTTAGCATGGTTCCTAAATTAAAATTCTAAAATTCTAAATTTAAATTCTTCCTCCGCGTTCAAGTTTTTAATGCATAGAATGCGTTACCTACAGTATAAGTGCTTTGCGTTATCCTATATCTTTTTTGGTAATGTAACCGTTCTTGCTTGACGTTTAGCGTGGCGTTTGTTTCAAGTTAAAAGTATTAACCTTAGTAGTTTTAGTGTTTTAGTTAAACCTGGTATGCGTATAGTGTTCGCTGGAAGCTACCTTGTTAATGCTTATTTCTGTTGCGGAAAACTACAATAATGCTTGGCTGGTGCGATTTATCAATTGATTAATATAATTTTTTTTATGATTATGGATGTTGTCACAGTTAACGTAAATTGGTTCCGAATACTTACGAAGAACGAGTTGTTAACGATGCTTGAGAGTATATTTGCCCTTAAGATTTTAGTTTTGGGCAGAGATTGTGTTTATTTTGGGTCGAATGCGTCTAAATTGGGTAATTAGTTTTGCGGTTTATTTTTGAAAATGTAGCCTCTCTAGTATTAAAGGGGGGGTGTTATGTACGGGCACGTTGTATCTGTCTGGATATCTGGAGTCTGTATTAGCAGTACATAAAAGCCGTTGCTGTCGAGGCTTAGGGGCTCAATCTACCGATTCCCATCCTGCTGTCAACACCTAGTGGAATAAACTCGCCAAGCTCACCATACTTGTTTCTCTGACCGCACACTCCGGAGTGGAGTGTAGCTCCTTATCTTTGTGCAGTACGCGGTCTGAACTCGATTTTTCTTTCGGCACCGAAAACAAGATTTCTGTTTAAACGAATTCTTTGAATTCTTGCTTAGAGTAGGACATGTGTTTTACTTCAGTATAGACTTCCTTGTACAGAAATTGCGAGAATGTGTTTGAAAAGGCAACCGAAACTGTAAACAGAAATGGATTTCTTTTTTGCTTTAAAAGCACGGCTGCTAAAAATAAGTTCTCACAGATAAATGTAGTGAGGTACATACATCCGACAGAAAGATTGAAAGCTGTACTTCATTTTTATCATCTTGCCATGTGGATTCTACGAAGTCTGCTAAAGAAAGATCCAACTTTTGTGGGACTTTTACTTAACATACCTACAACTTCGCGGATATTATTTTGTCTTCTTCGCAGCATTCGCCGTTGTTTTCATTTCTTGTTTTCGTCTCTTGTTTTCATTTCTTGTTTTATTTCTTGTTTTCATTTCTTGTTTTCATCTCTTGTTTTCATTTCTTGTTTTCATCTCTTGTTTTCATTTCTTGTTTTCATCTCTTGTTTTCATTTCTTGTTTTCATCTCTTGTTTTCATTTCTTGTTTTCATCTCTTGTTTTCATTTCTTGTTTTCATCTCTTGTTTTCATTTCTTGTTTTCATCTCTTGTTTTCATTTCTTGTTTTTATTTCTTGTTTTCATTTCTTGTTTTAATTTCTTGTTTTCATCTCTTTTTTTCATCTCTTGTTTTCATTTCTTGTTTTCATTTCTTGTTTTCATCTCTTGTTTTCATCTCTTGTTTTCATCTCTTGTTTTCATTTCTTGTTTTCATTTCTTGTTTTCATTTCTTGTTTTCATTTCTTGTTTTCATCTCTCGTTTTCATTTCTAAATTTCATTTTTTGTTTTCATCTCTTGTTTTCATTTCTTGTTTTCATCTCTTGTTTTCATTTCTTGTTTTCATTTCTTGTTTTCATCTCTTGTTTTCATTTCTTGTTTTCATTTCTTTTTTTCATCTCTTGTTTTCATTTCTTGTTTTTATTTCTTGTTTTCATCTCTTGTTTTCATTTCTTGTTTTCATTTCTTGTTTTCATCTCTTGTTTTCATTTCTAAATTTCATTTCTTGTTTTCATCTCTTGTTTTCATTTCTTGTTTTCATCTCTTGTTTTCATTTCTTGTTTTCATTTCTTGTTTTCATCTCTTGTTTTCATTTCTTGTTTTCATTTCTTGTTTTCATCTCTTGTTTTCATTTCTTGTTTTTATTTCTTGTTTTCATCTCTTGTTTTCATTTCTTGTTTTCATTTCCTCACCGTTCATGTGTTCCGTGAAACTCTATATCAGTGATGGCTTGAAGCTGTGTCTTCGAATTATTTTTACTTTCTTAATTTCCACAGCTCTTTGGAAACGAAGTGCCTTCAAGGAAATTTTGATTTAAGGAAATGCTAAAATTTTAACGAAGCTTAACCTTGTGAGTAAGGGAAGTTGGAGAGCTTGGCAAGAAATTCTGACTTGAAGAAAAATGCAAATTTCGACGGGCTTAATCTAGTGAGTTAGGAAGTATAGCAGTTCCATTCTTGGCCAGAATTTGCAAGCAAGCAGATACGAGCTGTGGTGGTGTGAAATCCAGCGGCTATTCTTGCACTGCTCAGGCTTCTTCCAGCGTAGATTTCCCCCAAAAAGTTTGAACAATTTATACAATTTAAACAATTTATTTACCACAGGAGATACAGAGGTAGAATGTTTCTCAAGTCTAGTACAATGGTCAAAGTTGAGTATAGCTACCTGTGGGCACGAATAAGTTCAGCGACTTCTAGGGGATCCTACCATCAGCGTTATTCTAAGGTGTACAATAATGTTCGTAAAGCAATTACGTTGTACTGCTTGTTGGCATTCTGGCCTCTTGCTACGGTGTGCTGACATTTTCTCCTCCAGAAAATCGTTTATCTTCACTGTCTGACGAGAATACTAAGAGGTTTGTAGACGTATTCACCGAGACGGCTCTAGTTTGAAACTGATCAGAGATAGTCCGATGCTACATAAAAGACAAAAAAAAATTTAATTTCGATAGAGTTAAGACATGAAACGTTTAACATCGGTTTTTAACATATCTAAACATTAACATCTTTAGTTGATAACCATATATTGGTATCGTAATACCCATATACAATGTCGAAAAAAAAATGATTGAGGGAAAAGCACAACAAAATGAGTTCACTCCGTTGCATAATGTTAATTTGACAGTGTTGAGGTACTTTGATGCTAAAATGCAGCCTGGTTCTGATTTTTTGATGATAATTCACTCGTTTCCTGGGAAGGGAGTTTGTCGAAGAGGAGTTTTTCATAATACTGCTGACCGACCTGTAGTCACTAAATCAATTTTAATAAATGCTTAACACTTTGAGTCCGAAGTGGTACATATGTGTACCACTAGGTAAATTGTTCATTTACGTACCGGAGAATACGAATAACATTTCAACTATTTTTCTAACTTTTCCGAAATAAATTTTAGAGTAAAAGGTAACATATTAGGGTTCACCCAGTATTCTTTAAACATTTTAAAAAGGTTTAAAATGTATTAGAGCAGAAAAGCCGGTTTTTCAAAACGACTTCTTCTAGCCTAACCAAGCTGACCGTAGCAACCGCACAACCGTAGTCAACGTGTTAATGAAAGCTAAATGAAGGCACGATCCAGTTAATATTTGCTGTTTTCAAAATTGATTACTACGATTGACTTTAAATTGAAACTGCACGTTGAGCTTCTGTTCAACCCGTCGCAGTTGGCTTATGCGAACACAGCGGCTCGCGAGCAGTGTTAAAAGTTTTTTTAACAAACTTCTTGCATATATTTTTGGCAATTATAAATATTTATCGCACAGTTCAGTGAATATAAGTAGTACAAATTTGGCTCCGCGATACGTTCCCAGGTCACTAAAACTCTGCTTTGAAGCGTCAACGTTACGCTTTCAAATAATTTTATCTAACAATCGATTCCAATTATCCTCTATGGTAGTGGAATTGAGTCCAGATCCTTCAGAAGCCATGCGGAAATGACGGGATATGTTGCTATCGTACGCCCAACAACTCCTCAGAATTGCATGGACAACTTTATTTTTTGCCTCACCAGCTTTGAACTTTTTTAAAAAAAACTCCACTGAATGTCTTTTAATTTGAAATACATTGATACCAATTATTGCATGTCTGATCGTCCTTAAAAAGTTCAGCCCGCTTTCCATTCTACCTTATTGAAATGCATTGAGTAAAATAAATGAAGCAAAATATTTACCATCCATAAACTTCAAATGCAACATTTAAGCATCATGAAAAACAAATTCTATTCCAAAAATCAACACCCACTTCCCATGCACACCAAAAGCAACGCACGCGCACCGGAAGAAACACACGCGCACAGAAAGCAAACAACACACGCGCACCAAAAGCAACACACGCGCACCAAAAGAAACACACGCCCACCAAAAGCAACACACGCACACCAAAAGCAACACACGCACACCAAAAGCAACACACGCGCACCAGGAGAAACACACGCGAACCGAAAGCAACCAACACACGCGCACCAAGAGCAACACACGCGCACCAAAAGAAACACACGCGCACCAAAAGAAACATACGCACACCAAAAGCAACACACGCGCACCAGAAGAAACACACGCACACCAAAAGCAACACACGCGCACCAGGAGAAACACACGCGAACCGAAAGCAACCAACACACGCGCACCAAAAGCAACACACGCGCACCAAAAGAAACACACGCGCACCAAAAGAAACACACGCACACCAAAAGCAACACACGCACACCAAAAGAAACATACGCACACCAAAAGCAACACACGCGCACCAGAAGAAACACACGCGAACCGAAAGCAACCAACACACGCGCACCAAAAGCAACACACGCGCACCAAAAGAAACACACGCGCACCAAAAGAAACACACGCTCACCAAAAGCAACACACGCACACCAAAAGCAACACACGCACACCAAAAGCAACACACGCGCACCAGGAGAAACACACGCGAACCGAAAGCAACCAACACACGCGCACCAAAAGCAACACACGCGCACCAAAAGAAACACACGCGCACCAAAAGCAACACACGCGCACCAAAAGCAACACACGTGCACCAAAAGTAACACACGCACACCAAGAGCAACACACGCGCACCTAAAGCAACACACGCGCACCTAAAGCAACACACGCGCACCTAAAGCAAAACACGCACACCAAAAGCAACACACGCGCACCTAAAGCAACACATACGCATTAAAAGCAACACACGCGCACCTAAAGCAACACACGCCCACTAGAAGCAACACACGCGTACCATAAGCAACACACGCACACCAAAAGCAACACACGTGCACCAAAAGCAACACACGCGCAGCAAAAGCAACACACGCGCACCAAAAGGAACACACGCGCACCAAAAGCAAAACACGCTCACCAGAAGCAACACACTCGCACCTAAAGCAACACACGCGCACCTAAAGCAACACATGCGCACCAGAAGCAACACACACGCACCAGAAGCAACACACGCGCACCAAAAGAAACTTACGCGCACCAGAAGCAACACACACGCACCAGAAGCAACACTCACGCACCAGAAGCAACACACACGCGCCAGAAGCAACACACCTGAGATTCCTGAGATGTAGTTTGGAGCACAGCTCCACGCCACGATGAGTCGCCGCCTTACGACGCCGCCAACCCCCCCGCAGCGACGATGCCCCAGGTCCCCAGCAAAAGGAGCCAGCAGCTCCAGGTCCCCAGCAAAGGGAGCCAGCAGCTCCACCACAGCCGAGGCAGGCCACGGCGCCTCCATAACGAGCGGCGTCGGCCCTCTTTCCCTTGCCGGGGCAAGGTTAGGGGGCAGCCGCTCTCATATATGCCAGCTGCTGCAGGATACTATTACCCTCAGCAGGCTGGTAGTAATGAGGCAAAGGAGGCTTGTCCGGGATCGTCCGCAAAAATTCATCGAGTCTCCCCTTGAACGATTCTAGTCTCCCCTCAAGCTCCCTGGTACCAGCCGGAAGACAGTTGAACAGACGAGGTCCCATAACAGAGAATGAGTTTTCATGCCTCGTCCTGATGCTCGCTAGCGCCCTGCTGCTAAACGCTGGGATTTTACAAGTTTTCCCTCGCCGAATGTGCCGCTGGGCTGTTAGTCGCATCGCCTGGTCCCTGAAGTTCGGAGCCAAGCCATTCCGAGTCTTCCAGGTATATATGATGAGGTACCTTTCACGGCGACGCTGTAATGAAAACAGGGACAGGTGTGATGGCCGTTTCCAGTAGTCAAACGACTGCATTCCGTCGATCCTTGCAGTGAAAGTCCTCTGTACACCCTCTAACTTCTGTACTTCGCCAACAGTACTCGGACTCCAGAGCTGGCAACAGTACTCTGCCAATGGGAGGACTAACGATTTGAACAATTTCAGCATTAGAGGGGCTTCCCATGTTTTAAAGGTTCTCAGGATGCATCCGATCTGGCGTCTGCACCTAAGCACCACCTGGTTAATGTGCTCTCCGAAGCCACCGTCATCCGAGATTACGACCCCCAGATCCCTGACCGAAGACTTGCGGTCGAGCGCTGAACCACCAGTGGGGCTGTACGCATAGGAGGCGTCAGGGTGCAAACCGTACCGCACCAACTCAAATTTATTTTCATTGAAGGTCATGTTGTTTCGCGTTGCCCACTCGCAAATCTTTTTGAGGTCACTCTGTAGAGCCTCACAGTCCTCCACCGTAGCGATAGTTTTCAAGACCCTGGTGTCGTCAGCGAAGGATGAGGCCCATGAGTGCAACAGATTGACATCGATGTCCGAAATGTGGATCAGGAAAAGGAGTGGACCCAAAACGGATCCCTGAGGCACACCACTCACCACCACCGACTCCGTCGAGCGGCTCCCGTCCACTGAGACAACTTGTTTCCTGTTTGTTAGGAAGCTATAAATCCATTCAAGGAGCCTACCACTGATTCCAAAAAGACGGAGCTTCCTAAGCAGCATGCCATAATCTACTTTATCGAAAGCCTTAGCGAAGTCCAGATACACCACGTCTACTGCGAGTCCAGCTAGAGCCAAGCGCCTCCGTAACCTGCCGCTGATGCTCCAACAATTGCGAGAGGCATGACCGTCCCCGTCTGAAACCGTGCTGATTGTAGGTTCAGTTGGTCATTGCTCTCGAGATACGTAACTAGTCGTTTAACTACGATCTTCTCAAAAATCCTCTACGATCTTCTCACACACGCACCAAAAGCAACACACGCGCACCAAAAGGAACACACGCGCACCAAAAGCAACACACACGCACCAAAAGCAACACATGCACACCAGAAGCAACACACACGCACCAAAAGCAACACACACGCACCAGAAGCAACACACACGCACCAAAAGCAACACACGCGCATTAGAAGCAATACACGCGCACTAGAAGCAATACACGCGCACCAAAAGCAACACATGCGCACCAGAAGCAACACACGCGCACCAGAAGCAATACACGCGCACCAAAAGCAACAAACGCGCACCAAAAGAAACACAAACGCACCAGAAGCAACACACACGCACCAAAAGCAACACACACGTACCAAAAGCAACACACGCGCACCAAAAGCAACACACACGCACCAAAAGGAACACACGCGCACCAGGAGCAACACACGCGCACTAAAAGCAACACACACGTACCAAAAGCAACACACGCGCACCAAAAGAAACACACGCGCACTAGAAGCAATACACGCGCACCAAAAGCAACACACACGCACCAGAAGCAACACACACGCACCAAAAGCAACACACGCGCACTAGAAGCAATACACGCGCACTAGAAGCAATACACGCGCACTAGAAGCAATACACGCGCACCAAAAGCAACACACGCGCACAGAAAGCAACACACGCGCACCAGAAGCAACAAACGCGCACCAAAAGAAACACAAACGCACCAGAAGCAACACACACGCACCAAAAGCAACACACACGTACCAAAAGCAACACACGCGCACCAAAAGCAACACACACGCACCAAAAGGAACACACGCGCACCAGGAGCAACACACGCGCACTAAAAGCAACACACACGTACCAAAAGCAACACACGAGCACCAAAAGAAACACACGCGCACTAGAAGCAATACACGCGCACCAAAAGCAACACACACGCACCAGAAGCAACACACACGCACCAAAAGCAACACATGCGCACTAGAAGCAATACACGCGCATTAGAAGCAATACACGCGCACTAGAAGCAATACACGCGCACCAAAAGCAACACATGCGCACCAGAAGCAACACACGCGCACCAGAAGCAATACACGCGCACCAAAAGCAACAAACGCGCACCAAAAGAAACACAAACGCACCAGAAGCAACACACACGCCCCAAAAGCAACACACACGTACCAAAAGCAACACACGCGCACCAAAAGCAACACACACGCACCAAAAGGAACACACGCGCACCAGGAGCAACACACGCGCACTAAAAGCAACACACACGTACCAAAAGCAACACACGCGCACCAAAAGAAACACACGCGCACTAGAAGCAATACACGCGCACCAAAAGCAACACACACGCACCAGAAGCAACACACACGCACCAAAAGCAACACACGCGCACTAGAAGCAATACACGCGCACTAGAAGCAATACACGCGCACTAGAAGCAATACACGCGCACCAAAAGCAACACATGCGCACCAGAAGCAACACACGCGCACCAGAAGCAATACACGCGCGCCAAAAGCAACACACGCGCACCAAAAGGAACACACGCGCACCAGAAGCAACACACACGCACCAAAAGCAACACACACGTACCAAAAGCAACACACGCGCACCAGAAGCAACACACGCGCACCAGAAGCAACACACGCGCACCAGAAGCAACACACGCGCACAGAAAGCAACACACGCGCACCAGAAGCAACACACGCGCACCAATGCCGCACGGCATTGAGAACACACACGTTCAACAGGAGCAGCGCACACTAACTCTCCAACACCCGCCTGGGTAAATACCGCCTCAAGCTTCGCAAACACCGCCCATGGGAGATGTTCCACTTTATTCTCACGTTATTGCTCTAATTCCCTCGGGCAGATGATTTCTTCTCGGCGCTGAAATGCAGAAAGATTTTTGCCAGCTTCCTCGCCGGGGGTTTAAAGCCTCGACGTGTGGGGCTGTACTAGATGGTGCACAGCGCACATATCTCTACGTGAAGAAGCAAAGTAGAGGATTGATGTTTACGTTAGCATTGATATGTGTATGGAATATGGTTGTTGTACGGGTGGCCACAAAGTGTTTTATTATACCAAGTATTTATAATTGCTAATCGTAGTTATATATAGAATCGTAGTAAAAATGTATCGTATTAAAAATGTAAGAATTGTAGTAAAAATGTATCATTGCTACGTCCATTCATATTTATGAGACCGTTCTTGATTCAATTTTACTTACAAATACAGAAATTGAATTCATCATCAACCTTTCACCATGTACTTGACAAAAGAAGAGCAAGTATTCTTGGTCACAACTTCCAATGATATCAAAAATGTCGCAGAAGTCGCTCAACAGTCGTCGTCTGCCCTGAAAATGATTTCGAAATTGTGGAACGATTTCTGCGACATTTTTGATAACATGTAAAGTTTTCACCAAGAATTCTCGTTTTTTTGTCAATAGCGTTGTGAAGGTTCGATGATTACAAATTTAATTTTTGTATTTTTAAAGCGATATTGAATTAAAAACAGTTTCATACGTATGAATGATGTAGCAATCATACATTTTTACTGCGATTTTAAACATAACTGCGATTCGCAGTTAAAGAAGTTTTGTTAAACTTTTGTCATTTAACAAATCATTTAAAGTTTTGATGAAAATGATTGTTTTCTCACCCAGTACATACATGTGAAAGATACTTATGTGAGATGTGTGTATAGATGCACAAAGATGGAGCTCAACACCTCCCTTGTAATCACTTTATACTAATTTATATTGATGGATCCATTTTCACCTGAATTACAAACGTCTCTATTACATGCACGTGCGATTATTCTTTTTATCACATCAGTGAAGTCTTCCTGTGTTTGCGTGAATGAGATGCAAAATTCATGTATACTCTCGTGTTATTATTTCATCACACTCACGATTTTTAGCAGTAACGTGTAGCAAGAAAAACGAGGGAATTTTTTCTTCAGGGACTAAAAATGAGCAAAGCCTCTTAGCGTCAGTTACAGCCCTGATTCAATTAGTCGACTCTTCAGTCGATTAATCGACTCCCCAGTCAACAGTCGCAGGAACTGGCGGACCCTTCAAGGGGATACAACTATTGCATCCCTGGAAATTAGCGCTTCCAGGAGGAAAATATAGAGTCGCGAGCTGTAAAGCATTCACGTAAAAAATTATACATTTGTTGTGTGATCATCCATTTATATTTAAATAAAATGCTGATCAATTAGTGACCGTTATGTTAAAATTGTTTAACCAGAAGTACAAATCCTGTAATTTTCGTAGTCCTCATGCTTTTATATGTGTATATTAATTTTTTTCGTGCTTTCTTAAAATGACATTTTTGAACATCTTCCGAAACAAACAACTCTAATATTATTTCCTGGCGCCAAGAATTGCGAAGTTTTATATCATGTATGTGTAAATTGTAAAAAGTGTTCTAAACCCACAATGAAAATGCATCGTCTATGAAATTGTGTTGTCTCTTATAATTATCATTACATGTATCATCAAATGTAAATTAACTAGGGAGCACGTTATAATTATCATTACATGTATTATCAAATGCAGATTAAGCAAGATTAGGAGAACATTGCCCTCAATCATTTATTTTCGACTAGTGACATGAGTATTACAATATTCATGTGTGTGTATCACCTAAGTGAATTAACTTCAAGATATTTTAAAAACCAGTGATAGGAATTTTGTACTATCTCTATTGGAAATAAAATGTTTTTCTTTCTTTCTTCTTTCTGAAGGTTAGATAGGCCGTATTATTGTTCAAATAAATTATTTGTTCAAATAAGGACCATCGTCGTTTGGTTGACTTCAGTCCTGCAGTCCTACTACTTTCTCACGGCATAAAACTTCATGATGTTGTCGGAGATTAACTGGATCAAACGTAAAAAAACTGGCTTATGAAACCTATCCAGTTAACCTAATTTCTTTCGTCTTTAATCTTGCTTCTTAAAAGTCCATCACAACGTACCGTATGTCTGTTTCTACGCGCAGGGGATCTTGCATGAGAGCGCACCACGTGAGCCCCTGTGTCCACGGAGGGGATATTTACAATGCTGCTGACCGATCAGTAGTCGCAAATTAAGTTTTTATGATAATTTAATCAAAGTTAAATGAAGGCACGATTCAGTGAAAGTTTGTTGTTTTCAAAATTGATTACTACATTTGACTTGAAATTTGAGTTGATTATTAAAATTCAGTTTGACCCATCGCAATCAGCGTGTTTAAAACGAGGATTTAATGAAATGTATCCTCAGAGCACGTCGCAGACGAAAACTATTATATACCTAACAGTTATTTACGTAACAGTTATAATTTACGTAATAGTTATTTACGTAACCAAAAATGAGTGAAAAGACTAATTAATACCATCCTTCAAGCCCCCGGAAAAAAAAAATTTTACCGAAGCTTATTTCTAATCATAGTAAATTAACATAAATTTCAGTACAAACAATGATAGAGTACGTCACCGTGCAAGAATATTGCCGCGGGCTTGACTCAGTTTGACTCAGCTCAGCTGTGACTCTAACTTCAGACGTTGGAGCGAGCGCCAAGTGAGGTGTGAGGTGCGGCTCAATATTACCTGAAGGCCAGGCTCGCAATTAGCACATGAGAAAAAATTACGCTAAGTCCTCGTTAATGAGCCTCCGCATTCCCACCAGAGTTTCGATCCCTGCATTACCCAAAATAAACAGGCCGCAGCCCGCAAAAATTAGAAGATGCTTTTGTCTGCTCGCTTCGAGCTCGTGGAAAAGCTTTAATTCACTTTCCCTTCATTACAAAGAGCCCTCATATAAAATTCTAGGTCTCCATTCCGATGGAACGCACGAGGAATGAAAATGAAACGGTAATCTCGGCAACACAAAATAAGCTCTGAAAAGCTGGCCAGTTTTGCGTCGTGAACTGCCCTCGACAACAAGCTTCAGCTCGGCTGCAACTCGCGCCTTCAGAAGTGCAAGGAAAATCACGCAACTCAAGGCAGCTGACACAGTTTGCTAAATTTTCAAAACATGAGAGCACTGAAATGAATTTCAGACGTTGAAAATACAGCTGAAATACTGTACATTAGTTTTTTTGGCCCAATCAAGTTGTAAACGTGTCTGGAATAAGTTGTAAAAAAGGGTGCGACACATTGTCTTACGAAAGGAAGTCCATACTTTCAAAAGGTATTTTTTGGGCTTCATTTCATTGCGTTTAGTTTTGAGAACACACGTGTCGGAAAAGTGTTATTTCTAGTTACGGTAAAAAGAATAATCACACAACTATGCAATATAGAAGTTCGTTTTGCGGATTAAAATGGGATGAAAATTCAAATCCTTGTCCTTGACATACCCGCTCACTTTACCTCCGGCTTCGAGGCGCTGTTGAGGGAAAGAATAAGAAACTTATCAGACAGCCGCTTCTTTGTCATGCAAACTAGAAAATAATGTTGGACTAGATTTAAACTCTTCGATGGCAGGGAAAATCTAATTAGCGTCAAGTTTACAGGCAGTGGAAAAAACGCTCGTGCTGAAAAAATGAACAAGAGTTGGAAGCTGGGCCACTCTTATAAATAACTCTCATCGTCACAGGTTTGCAACGAAGGACCGTGTACTTTTTTGTCGTAATTATTTATTCACCGTGTTCAATTTCATGATGTAGTCTGAGATTCCCAGACCAGACGTTAAAACTGGCTTATGAAACCTATCCGGTTAACCTAATTTGTATGAACTTTTTACCCGCACTGCTGCCCACACTGAAGATTCTTAAATTACACATGTGTAGTCATACTTTGTGTAAGAGTACGAACATTCTAGGGGATGCGTTCATCAGAGCAAGGTTTTGGTGTTAGTTTGTGAACTAGTCATTGAACTAGATCCGTATTCAAACATCGAGTAAAAGCTTAGTATATAATAAATTGGAGCCGTGAAACTTCAGTATGACACATAGATTTAGAAGCAATTATTGCGTACGAGTGAGAAATGTTCCTCTCATTGAATTTTTAATAAAAAGTTGAGGGCGAAAACCGAAGAAGTCCACATTTTTAAAATTGTAAGTGGTCAATACTAAAACGAATGTTTCCGAACACAAATTAACCGAACTATTCTTTGTGATGAAAAGTGATGAAAATAGGCATATAACACTTGCAAATGTATTCGTAAATTTTTTGATAGCGTCAAATATAGAAGATGCGGTGTTTAAACTATAGTTACAAACGTTCCAAGTTTCCTTGAGGCTATGCTTATTTTAATGGAAAAATTCAAACTTTTTATGGTTAAAATAAGTTCATGAGACTCGAAGGAAAATGTATTTCCAAATGAAATTCATGAAGTTTAACTCAATGCAAGAAAAATTCTAATATTTGTAAGCATTTGCTGTAAATTGTAGAACATCCGCTCATTTTTTATGGGTATATCTCGCTTTATTACCATACATTTCATGACGTATTTTATCCCTTCATTTCTGGAAAACATTCCATCGTTAACCCAGCCAAATTTTTTCGCCTGAGCATGCATTTTTTTCGCCGCCTAGGTGATTTCATTACTTGGGCGGCAAAAACATGCATGGAGGCAGGGAAAAAGTTAGACTGGGTAAGTTCTTACCTCCAACCCATCTTCCAATTTTTATAAGTAAGCATCCTAGAATGCCATACAGATTTTAGATGTGTTCCAGCTATGGACATTACCACTTTGACCGCGACGTGAGCCGGCGGTGTACGCAGGAATTTTCGTAATTCTGCTGACCGACTAGCAGTCACAAACACAATTTCCATAAACACTTAATTATAGGTAAATGAAGGCCCGATCCAGTTTTTGTTAGTTATTTTTACCCTTTTGCTGTCATAGTGGATTTCAAAATCCCCTTTCGTAAACGGCTGTAATATATTTTATTCCTTGTGAAATTTGTGCCCTGTTGTGTTCTTCGAAGTTCATTGCCGAGTGAGAGTCACTTTCTCGTTGTGATGTCGGTGACTTCATGATGTCGGTGCCAGGTAAATGACGGTGGTTGTGATGACGGTAATATACGAACAGAATGCGGACGTCCAGAAATTAGAACAACTTATAACAATTAACTTTAGATTTGAGTTGAATATTGAACTTCAGTTGAACTCACAGCGATCAACGTGTTTAGGATGAATATAAAAAACTTTGAAACTGTGGGAGGTAACTTCATGCTTTACTCTATATATTGAAAAATTTTGTTGTAATATTTTCCTGTTTGAAAACAATCTGATCACTTCGGAATTTCTTGACCGATTCCACACACTTGAATCAAAAACAAAATGAACTTAATTATCTTTGTTCATTACAAATTTCAACACTATCTCACTGACAACATTCTCACTCTCAAATCATTGCAAAAAAAATTCAAGAAGACCTAGGTGATCGTTGACTTATGATTTTTCTCATAATAATTCCTATCTTTAACGGTTTATTGAAATGATTCTGACGGTCAATTATTGAAAACATTAATCTGTTCGTCGCGATCTTGTGCTTAGCCGTCGGTGTAATTTTCAGCGTCTCAGCTCTGCAAAAGCACAACAAACAACACAACAAACAACACAACAAACAGCACAACAGCAGCACAACAGCAGCACAACAAACAGCAAAACAAACAGCACAACATAAGCACAACAACAGCACAACAAACAACACAACAAACATCACAACAAACAGCACAACAGCAGCACAACAAACAACACAACAAACAACACAACAAATAGCACAACTAACAGCACAACAAACAGCGCAACAGCAGAACAACAAACAGCACAACAAACAGCACAACAAACAGTACAACAAACAACACAACAAACGGCACAACAGCAGCACAACAGCAGCACAACAACAGCACAACAACAGCACAACAACAGCACAACAACAACACAAGAAACAGCACAACAAACAGCACAACAGCAGCACAACAAGCAGCACAACAAACAGCACAACAACAACACAACAAACAGCACAACAAACAGCACAACGAACAACACAACAAACAACACAACAAACAACACAACAAACAGCACAACAAACAGCACAACAAACAGCACAACAAACAGCACAACAAACAGCACAACAAACAGCACAACAAACAGCACAACAAACAGCACAACAAACAGCACAACAAACAACGCAACAAACAGCACAACAAACAACGCAACAAACAGCACAACAAACAGCACAACAACAGCACAACAAACAGCACAACAACAATACAACAAGCAGCACAACAAACAGCACAACAACAACACAACAAACAGCACAACAAACAGCACAACAAACAACGCAACAAACAGCACAACAAACAACGCAACAAACAGCACAACAAACAGCACAACAACAGCACAACAAACAGCACAACAACAATACAACAAGCAGCACAACAAACAGCACAACAACAACACAACAAACAGCACAACAAACAGCACAACGAACAACACAACAAACAACACAACAAACAACACAACAAACAGCACAACAAACAGCACAACAAACAGCACAACAAACAGCACAACAAACAGCACAACAAACAGCACAACAAACAGCACAACAAACAGCACAACAAACAGCACAACAAACAGCACAACAAACAGCACAACAAACAGCACAACGAACAGCACAACAACAGCACAACTAACAGCACAACTAACAGCACAACTAACAGCACAACTAACAGAACAACAACACAACAGGAAGATAAACAGCACAACCACAATATAACAGTACAACAAACAGCACAACAACAACACAGCAACAACACAATAAACAACACAACACAACACAGCCGCCGTGTCGACACGAGATCACCGCAGCTGGAGTTGCTCTCATGTCGACACGGTGGATGTGTTGTGCTGTTGCTATGTTGTTGTGCTGTTGTTGCGCTATTGTGTTGTTGTTGTTGTGTTGTTGTGTTGTTGTTGTGTTGTTGTTGTGTTGTTGTTGTGTTATTGTTGTTGTGCTATTGTTCTTGTGTTCTTGTGTTGTTGTTGTGTTGTTGTGTTGTTGTTGTGTTGTTGTTGTGTTGTTGTCGTGGTGTTGTGTTGTTGTTGTGTTATTGTTGTGTTGTTGTGCTGTTGCTATGATGTTGTGTTGTTTTTGTGTTATTGTGTTGTTTGGCGTACCGCACCAGAACACAGACTCCCTTGTTCCGATGCGACGCGTCTGTGTGAGCAGCGCTGGGCAGCTCGTGATGCAGCTACGAACACTTCGAAATGTAACGAATTTCTAACATTTTACTCGTAAACATGACCGCTTTAAAATCTCTCGATAATTATGAACGAGATTTCGTAAGAAATTTAAAATATTTTTTTAGTCAAAGACATGACCACTTTAAAACCTCCCATTAATCATGAACGAAGTTTCGTAACATATTTCAAACACTTTCTTGCTTCTCTCTACTGCCTGGTGGTTTTCTCTTCAATTTGTTGACCATCAGACAAGCTTCGAACCAACGTAATCCCAGGAGCTCGAAGGGGCCGGGCTTGCAATTTCACTCACGTATTTCCAGTAGTTTTGCTTACATTTTTTAATGGTATCGGAAAGTTCTATTCGACATTAATGTTGAATCTTTTTCCACCAAATCAAATCGCCCGTATTAGAGGCCGGATGTCAACACGAAGCAACTCTAATTTTGAGGAAACTTTTGAACGTGCAAAATTTTTTTGCAACTTGTTTCTGTTTTGTTGAGCATTCTACGGTGGGTGTGCCAAGTAATGTTCCTTTAACAATCAGTACGACTGCTACAATACTTGTGATATCTGCGACCAAAAACTTTAAAGTAAGGAATTTAGTAGAACCAATATTTTTACCATATTTTATTCGCTGACTTTTCCAGAATTTATTTTTTTTTAGCCGTTTTTAAGTTCCGCGGTGGACAAAAACCTACCGCGCACGAGTTGGTCTGCTATGCACATCGTGCAACATTGGAACGATTTCTCAGAATTGCGAACACTTCGAACGTTTGCTTAGATAACTAAATTTTGAAAAACTATAATTTATTCCGTGGTTTTCTCTCTCGGTTCAAAGTCCACAAACAATGCTAAGCTTGTTTTTGAAAGCTTGCAAGGAATACAATGAAATAAAAATAAAAAATATTAAAAAATACTTTGACAATCTAATTAGTTTTCCTGTGTATTTAATTGCATTCAAAGTTTCAATTGACTCTCAAAAAACTGTACTGATAATTTTACTCCCAAATGTAATTGAACTTGAGAAAAAATGTATAAATTATGCTTTAAACGTAAAACTTTAAATCGCTCACAGTGGACCTGCGGCAAAAATGTCGAATCCAACGAAACTACCCAGTCTTACTTTTTCGCCGGAGCGTACATTTGTTTCGCCGCATAAGCGATTTAATTACTTAGGCTGCGAAAAACATGCATGCTGGCGGCAAAAAAATTAGACTGGGTATGTTTTTCTCTCTGGTGACATGACGCCAAGTCTTCCAATCAAGAGCATCGAGGTTTTCGATCATCATCGGTGTAGGGTACGAGGAGTGCTTGGTGGAAAGTCGGCGATCATTTTTATCAGGGCGCACTAAAAAAAGGGTATTGTATCTGTGGGTGAGTATGTGAGGTCCCGAGCTAACGGTAAGCCAGGCCTTCCTTTTGTTGAAACCGAATAGGTTTTTTCGTTTTGTTACGGACCATCATTTTCGGTTCACTGCTGTCCTATTTTCCAGCATCTACCACTTTCTTCTATAACTTTTATCTCGTCTGATGAAGGTCTTTTTGAACTTCCTGTTGCTATGCACCTTATGCATAGATTCTGCATTCCCTCAACTCCATTCTAAATAGTGCCTTCCTTTCTTTGGAACGCCTTTGTTGCGGTTCAATTAATTGCGGTTCAAATTAATATCTAATATAATTAAAAAAAGGGAGATTCGAAGCGAGCTACAGGCGTCGTAAATTCATTTTGCATAGAACTTCCAATTACAGCACAAGCAAATGTTGACTTCCCCGGGAAAGATTTTATTTCAGTGAAATAGAACTGTGGCTCACGATTGAGCCTAGAACCGAGATCCTTAGCTCTAAAAAATTGAACTTAGTATAGGAAAATAATAAACTTACTTAGCAAAGCAAGCATCTGTTTAGGAAAATAAAGGTTTAAGTCTTTTTGATGAGTTTTTGACTTATGACTTAGAAGAAATTGGTTAGTTCGCTCTCTACCGTTGCTTCACTCCTACAGCTGTAACACATTTACAATACCTGTGGTACTGGTATTATTAATTGAGGTCATAATTTAGTTGTGAGCACAATAACTACAGCATGCAATCTTTGTGCCCGAAACTGCAGCTGATCCTCGAGATCTGTATCATCTTACACACACCGCAATTTATACTATCAAGTACAACCCAAAGCTATTCATAACGTCAATCAGGCACCGTTTGAGTTAAATAACAAGGAACAATTTTTATTCGTATCAAATATGTAAAACTCCTGAGCCGACAGCACTCCGTTTCATTCGCATCAGCTTCAGGACATTCATGTGAACTTTGTCTTAACACCGAACGTTGAAACTGACTTTGAGGACCCTTTGTTCCTTGCACAATAAACTTTAATTTATGTTTGGTCCTTGCAACAGCGATATTTCAGACGAGATGGGGACCGGAGATGGATGCGACCCTCGTGTTATGAATGTCTAGCCGAGGAGACGAAATGGTATTCTAAAAGACGTTTGCTTTGTACGTATTATGTGCTTTTCGTGTGCGATCAACTGCAACGTTCATCAATAAATTGCTGGAAATATTGGATCCTCATAGATATCAACAACGGCCGTCGGTCGGAGCAGGATCATGAAATTTAGTAGCGACCTGTTTGTTTGCATTCCAAAAGAGGGAAAAATTATTGCTTTTACAAGAAAGCAGACACCGTACAAAATAAATTAAGCTATGATATCGTAAAAAGGAACACTAATATTGTCTTTGTAGAATGTGTTCTGAAAACTAACACATGAACCGCGGTGGGTTAAACTAAAGTCAAAAATTGAAGTCAATTGTAGTACGAAGATTTGAAAATAGCGAAGATGAACTGGATCGAGCTTTCACTTAGCTTTGATTAGGTATTTATTAAAATTGAGTTTTTGAATATTGATCAGTCAGCAGCATTATGAAAATCCCCTCCGTGTACACAAGCGGCTCACATCGCGGTCAAAGTGTCAAAACCGCCTCCATTCAGACTTCCCAATGCCGGGCACTGCGTGGCGGTTTCCCCATCAGGTATAGAAAAAAACTCAAGCACAATACCCCACTCAACCCAGGTGTCGGAAATGGGTACCGGCTTTACGGGGGAAACAGTCATAGTGTCCTAGTGTTGGTTATAAGGCGTTTGAAAAACTAATGTACAAGGTGATATTTAACAGGCTTGCTTAGGAATAAAGAATCTTTTATTGACCGGGGGAAATCGTCATGGTGCCCTGGTATTAGTTATAAGGCACTTGAAAAACTAATGTACAAGATGATATGTATCAGGCTTGCTTGGAAATAAAGCATCCTTAGATGCCGAAGTTTGTTGTGCTGTGATCGTTGCGCGTCAAAATACACGTGGTCGACCAAGCGAGCTGTGTAACCTTCGTGCGTGAATTTAATTAAAATATAAATCAAATTTATATTTCCCAGTGTTAATTGTCTTCTGTTTGTGGAGTGTGAACTATGTTCCTATTCGTTGAGAGAGCGTTAGTTAAATTACATCTCGTCGTTTAGAGTTACTTGAATTCCTGTTCTTTAGGTGCAACTGCCAATCCGATATAAAATCCTTCTGTTTTTCCAGATAGGTTGCCACCCAAGCCTCGTATCTTATTCGACCCACGATGTCAATATTGCTAACTTTTATAAGAAGATTACCCCTCAGGGGGTTACAATTATTGTATCTATGGGAACTAGCGCTCCCAGGGGGACAATGTGAGGGCCTGAGCTGAGAGTTTGGTAGGGCTTCTTTTTGTTGAAATAAAATGTTTTTGTTATGTGATGGACCACCTTTTTTCGGTTCACTGCTGTCCTATTTTTCAGCACCTACTACTGTCTTCTTCAACTTTGGTCTTGTTTCATAATCTTCTTTCACAACTAACTGTTTCTATGCCTTTCTGCGTAGATTCCGCGTTTCCTTAACTCCATACTAAATGGTGCCTTCCTCCTTCCTCTCTTTGGATCGCAATTGTTGCTGGATAGGGAGGCTAAAACTAACGACTAATCTAATCTATAAGAAGATTATTTCGGTGTTTCGCTCGTGAGAACGTGCATGCTCGAGGTAAATAGATTTGCTGAATTTTTCAAACTTTCACACGCTATACTGCACGAGATCACTACGGCAAAATAGGCAAAGAAACACAAAGTAATGCCAAACGACCCAATTTTCTCTCGAAACACTATCGCAATTTCGATAGAGCTACGCGTAATTCAAGCGTCCTTTCCATTCCACCACTGCTGTATTTTTTCTGGCAAAACAGTTATTTGCCGATACGTAGATTCAGTTATTTTGTTAATTTATGTATTTTTCTAGTTCAGAAGGACATTATTTAAACTATTTCTTGCGTGAAGTCTACCTAACCCAGTCTAAGTTTTTCGCCAACTGCATGCATGTTTTTCGCCGCCTAAGCAATTTGATCGCTTAAACCGCTTAGGCGGCAAAAAACCTGCATGCAGGTGACAAAAAAGTTAGACTGGGAATAGTCATTTCTTTGACAACGGCAGTGAATCCATAGTTCCTGCTCGAACGTAATGCTTGGTACTGGTACTACTCAGTACACCGGTACTGACAGCTAATGGTACTTCTCCAATGAGTACTAGCTACACAATAAACACTATAAGCATAATCGATACAAGTACAGTTAACACAATGAGCGCAAGCACTGTGAATGAAAAATACACTGTTAGGGTGATGATTAATACAAATTTTGAATACTGATGAAATTAATCTATCTGCTGGAGAAAAAAAGACTGCTCGGAAACTAGGTTCGCGAACATGCAATTCGAGTAACGCGGCCGTCTGTTGAGCTTGAGGATGAAGTTCATTGCACCAAATCGCCTCTGAAGTACTAGCCTTGACCAGCGTTAACGCGAACCTGTTTGTGAGAACAGCTTGTTTACTTGTGCGAACAGTATTGTTGGTGACGACTTGTTTACTTGTGCGTAGAGTATTGTTGGTGACGACTTGTTTACTTGTGCGTACAGTATTGTTGGTGACGACTTGTTTACTTCGTTGTGTGCACAGTATTGTTGGTGACGACTTGTTTGCGTGGGCGCAATTATTCCCAACAGCAGTTCTTTGTCAACGGCATAAAATTTTGTACTCAAAATATTGAAAGTATCAGAATTTGTTCAAGTGGGTCAGCATATTGAAAGTATCAGAATTTGTTCAGGTGGGTCAGCATATTGAAAGTATCAGAATTTGTTCAGGTGGGTCAGCATATTGAAAGTATCAGAATTTGTTCAGGTGAGTCAGCATATTGAAAGTATCAGAATTTGTTCAGGCGGGTCAGCATATTGAAAGTATCAGAATTTGTTCAGGTGGGTCAGCATATTGAAAGTATCAGAATTTGTTCAGGTGGGTCAGCATATTGAAAGTATCAGAATTTGTTCAGGTGGGTCAGCATATTGAAAGTATCAGAATTTGTTCAGGTGAGTCAGCATATTGAAAGTATCAGAATTTGTTCAGGCGGGTCAGCATATTGAAAGTATCAGAATTTGTTCAGGTGGGTCAGCATATTGGAAGTATCAGAATTTGTTCAGGTGGGTCAACATATTGAAAGTATCAGAATTTGTTCAGGTGGGTCAGCATATTGGAAGTATCAGAATTTGTTCAGGTGGGTCAGCATATTGAAAGTTTCAGAATTTGTTCAGGTGGGTCAGCATATTGAAAGTATCAGAATTTGTTCAGGTGGGTCAGCATATTGAAAGTATCAGAATTTGTTCAGGTGGGTCAGCATATTGAAAGTATCATAATTTGTTCAGGTGGGTCAGCATATTGAAAGTATCAGAATTTGTTCAGGTGGGTCAGCATATTGAAAGTATCAGAATTTGTTCAGGTGAGTCAGCATATTGAAAGTATCAGAATTTGTTCAGGTGAGTCAGCATATTGAAAGTATCATAATTTGTTCAGGTGGGTCAGCATATTGAAAGTATCAGAATTTGTTCAGGTGGGTCAGCATATTGAAAGTATCAGAATTTGTTCAGGTGAGTCAGCATATTGAAAGTATCAGAATTTGTTCAGGTGAGTCAGCGTATTGAAAGTATCAGAATTTGTTCAGGTGGGTCAGCATATTGAAAGTATCAGAATTTGTTCAGGTGAGTCAGCATATTGAAAGTATCAGAATTTGTTCAGGTGAGTCAGCATATTGAAAGTATCAGAATTTGTTCAGGTGAGTCAGCATATTGAAAGTATCAGAATTTGTTCAGGTGAGTCAGCATATTGAAAGTATCAGAATTTGTTCATGTGAGTCAGCGTATTGAAAGTATCAGAATTTGTTCAGGTGAGTCAGCATATTGAAAGTATCAGAATTTGTTCAGGTGAGTCAGCATATTGAAAGTATCAGAATTTGTTCAGGTGAGTCAGCATATTGAAAGTATCAGAATTTGTTCAGGTGAGTCAGCATATTGAAAGTATCAGAATTTGTTCAGGTGAGTCAGCATATTGAAAGTATCAGAATTTGTTCAGGTGAGTCAGCATATTGAAAGTATCAGAATTTGTTCAGGTGAGTCAGCATATTGAAAGTATCAGAATTTGTTCATGTGAGTCAGCATATTGAAAGTATCAGAATTTATACAGGTGAGTCAGCATATTGAAAGTATCAGAATTTGTTCAGGTGAGTCAGCATATTGAAAGTATCAGAATTTGTTCAGGTGAGTCAGCATATTGAAAGTATCATAATTTGTTCAGGTGGGTCAGCATATTGAAAGTATCAGAATTTGTTCAGGTGGGTCAGCATATTGAAAGTATCAGAATTTGTTCAGGTGAGTCAGCATATTGAAAGTATCAGAATTTGTTCAGGTGAGTCAGCATATTGAAAGTATCAGAATTTGTTCAGGTGAGTCAGCATATTGAAAGTATCAGAATTTGTTCAGGTGAGTCAGCATATTGAAAGTATCAGAATTTGTTCATGTGAGTCAGCGTATTGAAAGTATCAGAATTTGTTCAGGTGAGTCAGCATATTGAAAGTATCAGAATTTGTTCAGGTGAGTCAGCATATTGAAAGTATCAGAATTTGTTCAGGTGAGTCAGCATATTGAAAGTATCAGAATTTGTTCAGGTGAGTCAGCATATTGAAAGTATCAGAATTTGTTCAGGTGAGTCAGCATATTGAAAGTATCAGAATTTGTTCAGGTGAGTCAGCATATTGAAAGTATCAGAATTTGTTCAGGTGAGTCAGCATATTGAAAGTATCAGAATTTGTTCATGTGAGTCAGCATATTGAAAGTATCAGAATTTATACAGGTGAGTCAGCATATTGAAAGTATCAGAATTTGTTCAGGTGAGTCAGCATATTGAAAGTATCAGAATTTGTTCAGGTGAGTCAGCATATTGAAAGTATCAGAATTTGTTCAGGTGAGTCAGCATATTGAAAGTATCAGAATTTGTTCAGGCGGGTCAGCATATTGAAAGTATCATAATTTGTTCAGGTGGGTCAGCATATTGAAAGTATCAGAATTTGTTCAGGTGGGTCAGCATATTGAAAGTCTCAGAATTTGTTCAGGTGAGTCAGCATATTGAAAGTATCAGAATTTGTTCAGGTGAGTCAGCATATTGAAAGTATCAGAATTTGTTCAGGTGAGTCAGCATATTGAAAGTATCAGAATTTGTTCAGGTGAGTCAGCATATTGAAAGTATCAGAATTTGTTCAGGTGAGTCAGCATATTGAAAGTATCAGAATTTGTTCAGGTGAGTCAGCATATTGAAAGTATCAGAATTTGTTCAGGTGAGTCAGCATATTGAAAGTATCAGAATTTGTTCAGGTGAGTCAGCATATTGAAAGTATCAGAATTTGTTCAGGTGAGTCAGCATATTGAAAGTATCAGAATTTGTTCAGGTGAGTCAGCATATTGAAAGTATCAGAATTTGTTCAGGCGGGTCAGCGTTGAGCGGGTTGATCGCGTTGAGTTTCGTTCCGAGCGGTGTGCACGTGTTTCTGGTCCTCCGACGAATATTGTGGTGAATTAAAGTGAAGTTGCTAAAAAATGGTAAAGTTTGTATATTCACGTGAGTACAGTGTGTGACTTTGTATGGAGTGCTCGTGAGAGTAGTTTTTTGTTGCGTGAGAGTTGAGACTGAGCATTGGACTTTGGTGTGGTGACTTGCAATTTTTGACTGAGGTGTTTTGACTGGTAGTTAAGCTTTCTTTGCATATAAAGAATATAGTGTGTGACATTGTAGAGAGTGACTGTGAGTAGTAGGAAACGTTTTTGTTTCTTTTTTTTTTGATAACTTGATTTTCAGTAGATTTGGTGAGTGAAGACTTCTTCTGCCTGTGAAATTTGTACTGAGATAGAAGTCTGTGTTTGAGGATGGCAAGAAATAGGACTGGTCGTAGGAAGGGAGGTGCAAGTGGAATGGATGAGGAGATTGAGTGCATGACTTGTAAAGAGTGGGTAGATATAGATGCATGCAAAGGTTTGAGAGAGATGAGTCGGAGGAAGTTGAATGATCTTGTGTTTACGTGCTGGAAATGTTTGAATGACGAGAGAAAGAAGTTAGAAGAGGAGGTTGAGAGATTGACAATTCTGATGGTTGCTTTAGAGGCTGATTTGAAGGATGAAAGGAAGTTGAATGAAGGAAAGAATGAGAATGGTGCAAATGCAGTGAATGAAGAGGTAAATGGTGGTGGTGAAAGGAGTGCAAATGAAGTGGATGATGGTGCAAGGAGTGCAAATGAAGTGGATGATGGTGCAAGGAGTGTGAATGCAATAAATGAAGTGAATGGTGGTGCAAATGTGCCAGCTGAGAGTAGAAGGATGAATGAGCATGATGAAAGAAGTACGAATGGGAAGAGAGTGAAGGAGCAACCTGTTGATATGCCACATGAGGTGCAGGCGCCTGTAGTGGAAGTGAATGAAAGGAAGATGGATGGAAAGAGTGATGTGAGTGGAAGAGTTGAACGAAAGAGTAGTATGAAAGGGAGAGTGAGACCTACAATTAGAATATGTGGTGACAGCATGGTGAAGAATGTTGATAGGTTTGTGAGTATGACTGACCGTAGTGGATGTACGAGCATGAGAGGAAAGGGAGTGAATGAGATTTGTAGGCATGCTGAGGAAGTGATAGATGGAATGGATGAAGGGATGGTTGTACTGCAAGGAGGTGGCAATGGATTGCTTGAATGTGGGAGAGAGTGTACGGTGAATGCAATTATGAATGTTGTTGAAAGGGCGCGAAAGAAGAATGTAAGAGTGGCTGTGGCCAGTCTGCTGAGAAGGCCTGCATGTGGTGAGGAGTATGAAAGGGTGCGAAAGGAGGTGAATAGGGAAGTGCATAAAAGGATTATGAGTATGAAAGCTGAGAGTATGAGAAAGCGTGAAATGGGTTCCAGCTTCCTTGATATGGATAACCTGATCCAGAGTGGGTGTTTTCGTGGAGATGGAGTCCACCTTACTCAAGAAGGTGAGATGAAACTCTCCAGGAGATACATCCAGTGGATTGGGTGTACTCATATTGTAATGGAAGGTGGAACTGGATGAATGGAAAGCTGTCAGAGCAAAAATGAAAAATGTCGTGAATTGTCCAATAGTGTTGTAAGGTTTGGATGTATAAATGTGCGTGGATGGAATGCAGGAAAGTTAAATGACCTTGTAGCAGAATTTGAGAATGGAGATTTGGATTGTGTTGGTGTAGTAGAGACCCAAATGCGTGATAGAGTCAGTTTAAAATGTAAGGAGAGTAAGTACTACATGATTGGAAAAGGGCGTGTAAGTTGGCAAAAAAGAGGTGGTGGAGTTGGTCTCATTGTAAAAAATGCTCTAAATTGGAAATTAGAAGAAATTCCTGTTGGAAATGAACCTGAGAGTGAAGATCTGTTGGTAATAAAGTGTGAAAGAAGCCATGCCAGAGAATGTGTTATTGTGGTTGTATGCTATATGACAACTGATGGTATTTTAGCTCATCAAGAGAATGTAAAAAAGTATGAAATATTAACAAGAATTGTGCAAGAGCATTGCAGATGCCCTCTGATTTTGATGGGTGATATGAATGGCCATGTTGGTATACTTGGTGAGCCTGTGAATGCAAATGGACAAAAATTGATTGATTTCTGTGATGAGAATGAACTTGAGAACCTAAATGTAACAATAGGAAATGGCTTGCATACATGGCAAAGCAGGGAATGTAAAACTGCAATTGACTATATGATAGTGAATAGTAGAGCAAGAGAGTGTGTCAAAGAAATGTTTGTAGATGAAGATGATTTTGATATTGATAGTGACCATAAAATGCTTGTACTAGAATATAATTGGGGTGGAAAGGAGCCGATGCAGAAGGCCAGCAGAGTAAGAGAAAATTGGCGTATTAAAATGGCAAACTGGGAAGAATTTAGAAATGAATTGAGTAGATGTAACTGTGTGCGGCCGCCTCCTATATAAATAGAGTCGGTGAGAGATATCGTCGTTCATTGTCGGCCAGCTGTCGTGGTGATCACATTAGACAGAGCCATCACTGGCCAGTAGCAGATGCGTTACCATCGCAGAGCACTTGTATAAGGTCACAGATGCGTTGTAGAAGACTTGTACCAGCGGCTATCGTCGGAGCTCTCTGATTCTTGCAAACTATCAATGCTGTATCTACTCTGAAGTATCAATAAACTGTGTATCACGTTGCTGCTCGTCACTCCCGAATCCCATCCGCGTTTGTTTGCGGCCTATTATAGAAAAGGGCCGGAACATTTTGGTGACCCATGTATGGGGATACCACATCAAGAAGCCACATTAAAGATTGCCACATTGCTCCATTGAAGAAGAAGACATCAAGAATTGGTCTTCAGTTCTGCTTTTAGGTGTGAAGAGTGCCAGCCGTCAGCCTGTGGAGTAACGTCGCACAGTCATCACATTACTTCAGAGCATCGGAAAGGAAGAAAAGGAAGAAAGACGTCAGCGCAGAAAATCGAAGTTCTTTCAAGAAGAAATAATCGCAAAGGAGAGAAAAATAATCGAAAATTTACACGCTACGCAGTCTTCACCAGTCTACCAGTCTACTCATCGCTACTCAAAGAAGAAGAAGTGAGGGCCCACATCTACGATCTACCCATCTACCCATCGTCGTCTGCAACGAGAAGAGATCGACGGGATCTACGAGAAGATCAGCGAGATCTGCACATCGCCAAATATTAAGCTGAGTATACGCCGATAATGTTGCTTGCTAATTGAATAAGCATGAGCTCAGATTAATGATCATTATAAAATTAATGAGTAGGAGTTAAGCAGTAAGTAGTAAGTAGTAAGCAGTAGCACCAGGCAGCAAGCAGTAGGCATTGCAGCACGCTGTTCCCTGAGAGTGCGGAGGCAAGTTGATTCCCGGAAGGAGCGCAGAGCGAGCGGCATATGCATTGCGAAAGCGCAGTAAGCGTGCGCGCGGAAGCATTGTGTGAAGCGGTAGTCATTGTTCTCTGAAACAGTTGAAGGAAGTTATAGCCTTTGTCTCTAGCAACCATTGTCCTCTGGTGCCCATTGTCTCGAGCATATAAAAGTAAGCGGGAGCAGCTTACCTCTATTCAGAATTGTGCCAGCCTTCACGTAATTAGTAATTAGCTATTAGCCTGTTCTAAGTCCTCGGAAGTCGACTGCAAATGTGAGTTGAAATTTTCAAGTGTGCATCTGTGTAGAATAATATAAATTGCATGTAGAAAATTTATTTGTGTGTAGAGCATTCTTTTTCTTAATGGACATTGGAGGATTGTGAAGATAGGATTATTTTGTGCTTATGTCAGACAGTGACTCTGAAGAATTCGAGTACATAAGGACCGTACCCTATGTGACGCGCGTAGGAAGAATATCTATCCCTACTGTTACAGCGAGTTCGATTGCGGCACTTAGCGCCATGGCGACGACCACCGTTGTTACCCCTGTAGTTAGTACAGTTACTACCACAGTTGTTCCTGTGGCTAGCTCAGTTACCGCTGTGACGACTTCTGTTGTCGGTCCGATACCCAGTGTGGTAATTGCCGGGCAGGATCTACCCCAATACCGTGGTAGAAGGCGTCGTTTTGACCCTGACTTCATCGAAAATAAGTCATTAGAAACGCACATAAAGAATGTGCGAGCCTATTTCAACATGTTATCCGACACCTCAGAGGAGGCGAAACTAAATCTATTGTTGCGAACCGCAGACAAGCGGGTCGGCGATTTCAACGCCGTAGTTGCCTCCATAATTAGTGAGGGATACGAATTGACCTTTGAAGAAGTTGTGCACCTGTTAGAAAATATATATGTATCGAAAGGCGAAAGATCTTTGCACGCAGTTGCGTGTGACCTGAATAATGTACGCCTAAAACGTAACGATGCTTTAGCGAGTCAATTCGTAGAAATACTATCCAAAATCCGTAAGCTAACACACAGAATAATGACGAGCCCAGAGTGTTCGAACAGAGCCCACCCGTATGTAGTAAACTGTCCCGATCCTGTTGCTCTCGATAAGTATGTCGAGAGTACTTTAATTGTTGCGTTAGCTATGGCCATCATTAATCCTCTAGTGACGGAAGATTTCTCAAAAAGACTATTCAATAAACCATTCAAATCGTCGGAAGAGCTCCTTCAGAGAATAGTAGCTATAATCCGCAATTTTCCCGAAGATAAGCCAATCCTGGCGACTCGAACTGAGAGGTCTGTAGAAACATATTGTGCAGAAGATGATGACAATTCACCCGAATCAAATTTTGACGCAGCCTATGATGAGGCCGAAGTGCACCATACCATGACAAGAGGCAGATTTCAAAGTAGAAGTAGGACGCGTAGACCCTACTGGAGAACCAATTTCCCAAGACCAACTTACCGTGCTAGACCTCAAGCAAAATCTTTTGTTGATCGTGAATTAGGAACTCTAGAAGTTCAAGCATTGGAGACATCAAAGCGTTGCTCGAACTGCTACAATCAAAAGTGCGTCTGCCAGAACCAAGGTGTGTCGGTAACCACGGTGGCTAGGAAACCGACTGATTGGTACAAACCAGGTTCTAGTCAGACGGCCCCCGAGCATTCGCTGCGAGATGTAGTTTGTTTTCGCTGTAATAAGATAGGACACTACGCCAGAGACTGTAGGTCAGGACGAGAGTATTTCAACAGACCGGGTAGGCCTAATCGTGTCCGTGCGCGAGGACAGTATAAAACTCGAGTGCCAGAAAAAAGCCAGGTAGAAACTTACCAAACTAACAGTGGGAATGATTTTTTAGCAGAGTAAACAGCAGAGACGATTTCATTGCCGATAGTGCCGATAGAAGTAACGTAAATGATAAAACAGAAACTAAAATAACTATAACTAAGTGTGACTCTACGACAGTGATGCCCCTTGAACCCGAGGAGAATTCTGGTGCTGAAGGTTCCCTCGTTAAAAAAGTTGAGATAATCGATCCGATCATAGTGTGTCACAACAGATATGAAGCGCTAGGAGAAGCGGAATTAAGCGATGAATATGAAAGCCATTTGACGGCGAACGTTTGTAAATACGAAGAGGAAGAAGTGGAAATTACAGGCCAAAATGAATTATTTGTAATACGAAAAAGTAAGAAACCAATGATTGTGCTTAAAAAAGATGCAGACCTGTGGAATGCATTGATTGATTCAGGATCAGAAAAGTGCCTAGTCAGCTACCACAGAATAAGTGAGATAAGTAATGACGTGAAGCCAAGTTCTCTGACTATAAAGGGCGTTAATGCTAAAAGTAATGTCGAAGGCGAAGTTGAGCTTGTCCTAAAGTTAAAAAACGGTGTAAGTTTGAAGACAAATGCTCTCATAATTAAAGATGGTATTTACAATTATGACGTCATTATTGGACGTGATTTATTAGACAAGAACGCCGTTGTAGATTTAAAACAAAGATGTTTGATCATAAAAGACGAGAAAATTCCCTTTGCAGAGGTAAAACGAAGAAAAAAGAGAAACACTGAGTGTCTTGAGTATTTGATAGAGAATACTGAGTGTCTCATGGCAGACACGATTACGTCCAGAGCTAAGAAAAAAGTCCTAAATAAGCTAAGAGAGAAGAGGACGTGCATTGCTGAGAAAGCAAGTGAGGAAGTAAAAAGGGATGGTAAGAGAGAAAACCAGCCTGTTCGAGGCGTAGTTGCAGTTACCAGTTCCCACAAGCCGTTAAGAGTTCATACTCGACGCGTAGAAATTGCTCCCAATGTAATTTTGAAACATGTTGGACATGTTGGAAAGTGTAAAAATGGAGAATATATAATAAAGAAAGCAACTTTGAAAGAAGGCGTCTGCGTCGCCGAAGCAATTGTGAGAGTTAACAATAGGAGCAGGATTCCGTTGTTGTTAATTAATAGCTCCGACAGAGCGATTGTCTTACCGGAGAACGCAATTATAAGTACTTTAGAAAAGGTAGAAAAGGATCAAGTTGAGTCCGAAGTTTACTTGTCAGATGTACAAGGAGAATTAAAAAGGGGAATGAGTACCTTTGTGCAGGCAGCTGGTGTTGTTCAGGACAGTCATTTAGATGTCGATAATAAAGACACTAATAGTCAATCTGTCGGGATCACAGGAGTTGTTGACAAAGAGTACGTTTCTGATTCCAAAGAAATCGCCCGTGGTCGGCGGAAATTAAATAATAATGATATTAAGTGTAATGATGACGAAATGAAGCCTGAATTGCTGAATTTGTTGAATAACTTCAGAGACGTTATTACTATAGACAATGAATCGATCTCAGCTGCTGCGATTAAACCATACAAAATACGTTTGAAACCTAACGTGGATGTTGTAAATGTCCCTCCCTATCGTATTGCCCACCGTTACATGGAAGACTTGAAAGTCGTTAACGAAAAAATGTTAGACGATGGAATAATTAGACCATCGATTTCAGCTTATAATTCACCAATAATTGTAGTCCATAAGAAGGATGGAACTATACGTCCGGTGGTTGATTTTCGCAAAGTAAATGAGGTAATTCATGAAGAATCTTTCCCGCTGCCGAGAGTGGACGAGCTTCTCTATAGTTTAAATGGTCAAAGGTATTTCACGAAATTAGATCTTAGGTCAGGATATCATAATATTACACTGACCGATGAGAGTAAAGAAATAACCGCATTTACAGTTGGTAGTCGAAAATTCGAGTTTAACAGATTACCTTTCGGTTTAAAAACTTCACCTGCTTATTTCCAGTCCGTAATGACGCAAACGCTATCGCCTGTTCTAGGAAAACTATCTTTCGTTTTCATGGACGACGTGCTAATCTACTCGAAAGAAAAGGCACAGCATCTTGCAGATATAAAAGTTGTACTTGAACTATTAAGAAACGCTAGATTGTCAATAAAGACGGAAAAATGTGCTTTTTACGAGAAGGAAATTGAATATCTAGGACATTCCATTAGTGGAATGGGAACAAGAAGCACCGGTACTGACAAAGTAAAGAATTTAGAAATTCCAAAGAATGTTAAACAATTACAATCATTCCTAGGACTGGTAAATTTCTTTCGTAGGTACATAAAAAATTTTGCGAGTATCGCAAGCCCGCTCTATAAACTTCTAAAGAAAAATATCGATTTCGATTGGACACAAGATTGTCAAAGCGCTTTTGAAAAATTAAAGGATGAATTGTGCGCCAACACCACGTTGAGTCACCCAAACTTCGATCAAAAATTTCACCTATTTTGTGATGCATCAAATGTTGGCATAGGAGCTGTTTTACTCCAGTCATCTACTGATAAAGTTCGAAACATGAGACCTGTCGGTTTTTTTTCTAAAACGTTGAATTCCACCCAACGAAGGTACTCAACTACGAAAAAGGAAATGTACGCTATAGTTGAAGCCTTGAAATACTTTAAATATCTTGTTTTGGGCTATGATTTGGTCATATATACCGATCATAAGCCGCTCGTTCCTTTATTTTCAAAAAAATTGCCTGAAGATAACACACTCGCGAGATGGAGTATATATGTCCAAGTTTTTGATGCCAAATTAAAATATTTTTCAGGAAAAGCGAACAGTGCCGCCGATGCATTAAGCAGATTAAATCATGAAGAAAATCCTTTAACAGAAAAAGAACTATCAGAATGTTCTGATTTAACCCCAGATGTAGAGACTTTTCCCGTCGTAACAAGGCTGCAAGCCGCTGCTGCGAGTAGCAAATGTAACAAGCCGGTAACTGAGGGAGAGTTCGAGAAAACAATCCCAGGAAATGATGACGGAAGAAACAACAACAGTACTGCTGAAAGCCCCAGACGTGAAACCAGTGACTTTAACAGCAGACAGACAACGAGCTTATGCAGACTGGATAGAGTTAATACGACTACAGACCATTCAAGTATTAATGACAACTGGTCGTTAGATGAATTTAAACGTGAACAAGATCAAGACCCCTTTTGTTCTGAAATTAAGAATGCCCTAGAGAATGCAACTAAAGTTTCCAATACTGATATGAATGAATTTCTGATTATGAATGATATTTTGTATAAAAGACGAAAAATTGACAACAGGCCCAGCACCATTCTGACAATTGTCGTGCCCTATACCCTGCTAGACAGAATAATTTCTTTCATTCATAATTTATCGCATACGGATTTAAATCATACCTTGTTTAAGTTTAAATTAAAATATTTTCATCCGTACGAAAGGACAATTACACGCAAAATTGTTGAATCGTGTGACATCTGTAAGATTCTAAAATCACGAATTTCGACGCCTATTAAAATTCTAAATGCTCCAATTGGAACAAGATGTTTTCAAACTGTCAGCATGGACTTCTATGGTCCATTACCAATGACGGACAATGGTAACAAATATATACTTGTTATCATTGACCTCTTTTCAAGATTTGTTAAACTATATCCAACTAGTGACCGATGTACAGAGACTGTCACAGATTGTTTATGGAATTTTTGTTGTTTGTTCGGTACTCCAGACGTGCTGTTGTCCGACAACGCGCTAGAATTTAAATCCAATAATGTAAGAACTTTCGCAAAAGGACTTTCTATCCTAAAAAAGGAAGTTCTGGCGTATTCACCTTTTTCTAATGGTATAGTCGAGCGTTGTAATGGTAAAATCCGACACCTGCTCAAGTTATATTTAAATTTTCTTACTCATAACGAGTGGGATAGACTACTGGATATTGTAGAGAATTCGATTAATAATAGCTATAATGAAACTTTAGGAGATACGCCGGCATATACTGTTTTCGGCAGAGATACTTGTGTATACATCAGTTCTACTAATTTAGAAGAATTAAATGTTGCGACTTCATATGAAGATGTTCAAAAACAAAAATTTAAAGAGTCATCTATTGTAGTGAACAATATTCGAAATGCAATCATTAACGCTACAATTGAAAGAACTGCCTATAAAAATCTGAAACGTCGCGATAAAAATTTAAAAGTGATGGACCGTGTACTAGTAAAAAATCATGCCAAAAAACATAAATTACAGCTGAATTTTTTGGGTCCTGCTATCATTGAACGGCTAGGTAAAAATTATGCAGATATTAGGATTGGTAACAAAATTATCCGCTCGAATTTAAACCATGTATTGCCTTTAGATAGATTAAAAAGGTAAATTTGTCAAACTAGTTTGTAACTGCTTATTTTCAGATATTCCGAGATTGCCATTCCATTTATGTATTTCAATGGTATTTAGTTTGTAAGTTCGTTCTATGAGTTCTTAGCCTGTAAGTGAGTTCTATGAGTTCTTAGCTGTAAGTGAGTTCTTTGAGTTCTTAAGAATTATGTGTGTCTTGCTCTAGGAAATATTTCTGTTGCGAAAACACCTTCAGCCGAGATGATGAGTTGAGGATGTTGTCATGTTGTTATTGCGACAGCAGAGCCGTGCTCGTCAAGCCGTCAGCTAGAATTGATAAACTGAGTTGGAGATGTCAACACAAGAGTGCGTATGCGCAACTGCGAGAATTCCCTCGCCTCTGTCGCAGATTGTTTGGCAACAATGCCAGAGACTGTGGTCGGAATGAGAGTGTTGTAATACGAATGAAGCGTGCCTTAGTATGAAATCTGAGTATGAAATACTAACCTTAGTATGAAATGTAAATTGTCTATTTTAAACTTGGGGCCATGCTAATGTCATGTGTCGTTTCTTTTCAGAATCCTTGGGCGACTCCTGAACACTTCCAGGACAGTGAACACTCCAATTTACAAGATACACATACACTTTGAACCTTCAATTAGTACTTGGTAGCGTACTTATCTAACATCAATAAATAAATCAATTAATTAGTCAATCCATCAATCAACGATTAATGCCATTGTAATAAGCAAATACTTGCTGTTCCACCTAAGGTTAGCATTCAATACCGCAACGCTAGATTTCCATTTCTTATTCTGAATACGTAAAACCCGATGTGTACCGGGGCTACAAACCAACTCTGGCAACCACAGGAATCGACCATAGTTATCAAATTTAGGGTATCTAAAGAATTGTTACAGGAGGCCTATTGCAAATTAAACATATTCCTGAACCTAGATTCCCCTTTACGTACACGCGTTTTGGTATATGAAGCCGGAAACGCCATCGAACTAGTAATCCAAATTAGAATCGCTGCATTTCCAGCAACCATCCAGTGATAAAATAAATCTGTAATTACTAAAAACGATAATCACTATTAATCAATACTAACTACTCACGTAATTTCAAGCGGCACCATTTTAATTCCCGCTCTGTTAGTATCACTTTGGCCTGTTAAGATGGGCAACAAAGTGTCGAATATTAATGTCGATGCCATATTAACGGCGATTAAAGCCAATAACGGTCAAATCTCGGATGAACTTATTCGACACACTGAGGAAACAAGAGTTGATCTCATTCCTGACCAGTTAAGCGACATAATGTTGCTTCTATATACAGCAATTACCATCATCCTTGCGGTGATGATTATTTACATAAAACGGGATTTACACAAGGTAATTAGCCGAATTAGCGGAGAGGACGTCGCCTTGCGTCGAACCGCTTTAAAAGAAATCTGTAACGGTCCTAGGCAGGTCCCTTCAGTCTCGCCTCAAGTTAGCGTGTAACTTTACAATTCTAGGCTCACACGTTTTGTATTGAATACCATAGATCTAAATATCATGTTCTGATATTCCAATCTTCCGCGGAGTAAGAAAACCCCATGTCTTAGATTATCTCTATTTTATATGTTGTATTTTAAAAAAGTTCTATTATATACGGATTCTGTTTTCGCTGTCAATATTATAACCTTTTTGTCGTTTTACTTGCCCCATAGAATTGTTTTGTTCACCAGTAGTTCGCGAAGGACGAGAGCTTTTTGAAAATTCGAAGAACCATTTTAATTAAAATGATTGAAAAACAGAAAGGCAGAATAACTACTTATATTCTCATCATGTAACGATCACTTGCGAATTTAATTGTAATAATGCATTATCGGAGAGTTTTCATATTCAACGCATTTTTTTAGCAGCGTGCCACGAAGAACTGTATCGCGAGAAAAATGTGCCACGAGATAGTTAAATTCTGGTATTGAAATCCGTAGATTTTTCTCTATTATTCTATTATTATTATTATTACGTTACTTTGAATCGTAGGATTTGAATCGAGTTGAACTTACCATTTGTAGTATTGTATTGTTTGCGTATTAAACCTTATATTCTATAACTTGAGTTGATTTATTCAGTACGCGTTTTGATGTTCGATTTTGATATTCTGATATGTTAAATTGTGCGATGTATCTTTTGTATCCGAAATATTTGAAGTATCCACGAATTCTATTACGAATAACGGACATTCTAAAAGCAGTTGATAAATTTAAGTTGATAAACTTAATGATGAATGAACAAATTGTTTGAGCTAAATGCATAGAGTGATTATTTGGCTGATTATAGATAATAAATCTGGTATTGAAGTGACACTAATATATAAAATAGACACTAAAAATTGTTTAACACGATGTAGGATTACCGTTGAAATTTGTTTATGATGACAGCAAAGGCCATACCTGTCTACCTCTGTTCATAATTCGGAAGCTTATACGTTCTGATTCTGAATTTTGTTATAAGACGGATTGTAAGATTACTCGATAGTCACAGGAAAATCAAAGTAAATTAAATACCGATTTAAAAATTTTTATTGTAATAAAGAATTTTTAAAAATTGTGGGGGGAGCATATGTGCGGCCGCCTCCTATATAAATAGAGTCGGTGAGAGATATCGTCGTTCATTGTCGGCCAGCTGTCGTGGTGATCACATTAGACAGAGCCATCACTGGCCAGTAGCAGATGCGTTACCATCGCAGAGCACTTGTATAAGGTCACAGATGCGTTGTAGAAGACTTGTACCAGCGGCTATCGTCGGAGCTCTCTGATTCTTGCAAACTATCAATGCTGTATCTACTCTGAAGTATCAATAAACTGTGTATCACGTTGCTGCTCGTCACTCCCGAATCCCATCCGCGTTTGTTTGCGGCCTATTATAGAAAAGGGCCGGAACAACTGGAACAGGTGTGGAAATGTAAATGACCTAAATAAGGAGATTGCAAGAACCTTGTATGATGTGGCAGAGCAAAAGATCGGTAGAATGAAATGCAGGAAAAGTACAGGGAATGCTAGGTGGTTTACGAGTGAGATAAAGGAAGAACGAACGAGAAGGAAGACTTTGAATAAAAAACAACGCAGTATGAGGAAAATGTATGAAAGACGCAGAATTACTGAGGATGAATGGCAGAGTGTATGGAATGAGTACAAGGACCAGCAGAAGAAAGTAAAGAGAATGATCAATGAGGCTAGGGTTAAAGAAGAGAGACACCAAGTTGAAAATCTAAGAAAGAAAGGTCCAGATGGAATAAAAGATTGGTATAGGTTTATACAAGGTAATGATAGAGGTAGTGAAGTTCAAGTTGATGAATTAGTAGTCAATGGTTGCAGTGTGCAAGATAGGATGCAAATGGTGAAAGCAGTTGAAGAATACTGGGAGGACATTGGTGGAATGAATGAGCAGGTTACAGATGATGAACCAATAAATTTTCTGATAGATGAACATGAACTGCAAATGGAAGACGAAATCACTTGTGAAGAGATTGTAAGTTTTTTGAAGAAAGTGAAAAATGGAAAGGCATGTGGCCCTGATAAGATACCATATGAGTTCTATAAATGTGGAGGAGAGAGTGTAGTCAGTATGTTGAAATGTTTATTTGATGAGATATGGAAGAGTGAAAGAGTACCGGATGACTGGAACAAGTGTAATGTAGTTCTGTTGCATAAGGGTGGACATAAGAGTATGAAAGAACTTAAAAATTACAGACCAATTGCACTGGGTGACACCGTATGTAAGATCTTTTGTGGTATTTTGAATGAGAGAATGAAAAATTTAGTTGAGGAATTAGGAGTCCTGGGAGAAGAACAGAATGGTTTTAGGCAAGATAGACGGGGGGAGGATAATCTGTTTGTAGTGAGTGAAATAATTGAGCGAATGAAGAAGGATAACAAGAAGGTATATTTAGCATTCCTGGATATTGAAAAGGCGTATGACAGAGTGGATCGGGTTAGGCTGTTTGAAATTTTGAGAAAAGTTGGTTTTAGCAGAAAAATAGTGAACATTGTACAGAGTCTGTATGAGAACACAAGTGCTATCTACAGGTTAGGAAATTTGGAAACAGGGCAAGTGAGGAGTGTTAGAGGAGTGAGACAGGGCTGTACTCTGTCCCCCCTGTTGTTTGGATTGTACACAGAAGAATTAGCAGTTCGACTGAGAGGGAGTGGTTTAGGACTGAAAGTTGGTAATGAGAGACTGAGCTGTTTGTTGTATGCTGATGATGTGGTTGTGGTTAGTGAATGTGGTCATGAACTACAAAGGATGCTTGACATTGTGAATGGATATAGTACAGATTTCAAGATGAACTTTGGTGCCGATAAAAGTAAGGTCATGGTTATAAATAGTGATGAGACTGATAGAGACAGACTGTGGAATATCGGAGAAATCAGAATAGGTAGAACAAAAGAATACAAATATCTAGGTTGTATGATGAGTGAAGATGGATGCACTAGAACTAAAGGTGAGAAAGTGGCTAAAACAATGCAGTGGAGTGGACGGTTAGGTAGTGTGGCCAGATACAGAGCAAACAAGTACGAATGTGTGAGAGGAATGTGGAAGTATGTTGCTGTACCTAGTGTTATGTATGGTATGAGTGCTCTTGCTTGGAATGGAAGTGATCTTGAAAAGCTGGATGTGATACAAAATAAGGTAGGACGTGTAGCATTGGGTGCTCCGAAATGGACAGCTATAGAAGCCATTAGAGGTGACCTAGGCTGGAGCCTATTTTCAGAAAGAATGATGAAAGCTGTGCTGAATTATAAGGTGAGAATTGAAAGAATGCAGAATAGCAGGTGGGTAAGGCGAATCTTTGAATGGAATCTGAGTGTAAGCTATTGGGAGGAAGTATGTTGGACGCATGCAAGGAAACTCAGTATGCAAAAGATTATTCATGTTAGAATTGGGAGACCTGTGGATGACTGGAGTTTAATAAATGTTGGAGGTGTAGGGCCTGAGTGGGACTGCAAGAGGTGGAAGAAAGAGATTGAGAGACAAACAAAAGAGTATGGATTGAATAAGTGGAGGCTTAGCATGGTGCGGAAGCCTACACTTAACTGGTATATGAAAAAGAAAGCACCTAAGTTTGAGCTGTTCTATGATGGTAGTTTTGGAAGTCAACTCTTGTTTGCTGTGAGATGTAAGTCACTGAGTGTGAACAGACGTACATGGAGATGGAATGAGAATAATAACAGATTATGTCAGCAGTGTAATAGTGGAGTAGAGGAAACAATTGAGCATTTTGTGCTGGAATGTAGTAAGTATGAGCAAGAGAGAGAGAGTTTAATGAATGTGGTGTCTGAGCAGTATGGAGAGAATGAGTGGAATGCCAGATGTGCTGAAGATGATTGCGGTATGAGCTGTCTTGCTGGATTGGATCAGGAGTGTAATGCGAGTATCACTGAGGCTATGAAAGTGTTTCTTGTGCGTGCCTGGAGTAAGAGACAGTGACTGGAATGAGCCAGTCTGGTAGAATGGGCTGTAATGACCCAATGTGCCGGGGGATGGTGTTTTGACACACTGGCTGTCCCGGTGATGCCTTCCAATGGAGGCTTGTGACAAGGATCGTAGATCCTGAGTAGTTTAGTGGACAAGTCTGGTACCAGGCGCTGAACTCTTTGTGTGAAAATTGTGGAGGGAATTGTAGGCCGTTACAAAGGCCCCGACACTGTCGGCCCTCAAGTTCAAGTTCAAGTTCAAGTTCAAGCATATTGAAAGTATCAGAATTTGTTCATGTGGCTCAGTACATTGAAAGTATCAGAATTTGTTCAGGTGGGTCAGTATATTGAAAGTATCAGAATTTGTTCATGTGGCTCAGTATATTGAAAGTATCAGAATTTGTTCAGGTGGGTCAGCATATTGAAAGTATCAGAATTTGTTCATGTGACTCAGTATATTGAAAGTATCAGAATTTGTTCATGTGGCTCAGTATATTGAAAGTATCAGAATTTGTTCATGTGGCTCAGTATATTGAAAGTATCAGAATTTGTTCATGTGGCTCAGTATATTGAAAGTATCAGAATTTGTTCATGTGGCTCAGTATATTGAAAGTATCAGAATTTGTTCATGTGGCTCAGTATATTGAAAGTATCAGAATTTGTTCAGGTGGGTCAGTATATTGAAAGTATCAGAATTTGTTCATGTGGCTCAGTATATTGAAAGTATCATAATTTGTTCATGTGACTCAGTATATTGAAAGTATCAGAATTTGTTCATATGGCTCAGTATACTGAAAGTATCAGAATTTGTCGAGGTAGTTCAGTACATAAGGGAGCATCAATGAACTCAGAAGTAAGATCGTATTCCAATGTTAATTGAATTTAAGGTCGGTAAATATTCATTAATTCACATTCGCTCAATGCATTGAATTGCTATACAGGTGAGGCAAATTGAATTTCTATTTGTGCGCTGCTGATTTTTATTCTGGTTCGTTCAGCGTTAATTATAGCATTGTTCGTTTTGCGCCTATAAAATTTCGGTTTCTTAATTGTCTATTAAATTCATATTGTCCAGTGTTAATTAAGTTCCTGTTTCTAGAGTGTGAATTAAGTTCCTATTCTTTGAGCGTTTGTTGGATTATTAGTTTCCGGTAAAGTGTTAATTAAATTCCTATTCGTTTGAAGTTAATTGGATTCCTGTTCATTAAAGTGCGACTGCCCTGCGAGCGTTCCTTGCACTGCGACTCAGGCTGCGAATTCTCTTCGAATTCTCGGCCATACCGCGCCCTCACTATTGCCCAAATTACCCCTGCGCCCTCACTATTGCCCAAATTACCCCCGCGCCCTCACTATTGCCCAAATTACCCCCGCGCCCTCACTATTGCTCAAATTACCCCCGCGCCCTCACTATTGCTCAAATTACCCACGCGCCCTCACTATTGCCCATATTACCCCCGCGCCCTCACTATTGCCCAAATTACCCCCGCGCCCTCACTATTGCCCAAATTACCCCCGCGCCCTCACTATTGCCCAAATTACCCCCGCGCCCTCACTATTGCCCAAATTACCCCCGCGCCCTCACTATTGCCCAAATTACCCCCGCGCCCTCACTATTGCCCAAATTACCCCCGCGCCCTCACTATTGCTCAAATTACCCCCGCGCCCTCACTATTGCCCAAATTACCCCCGCGCCCTCACTATTGCCCAAATTACCCCCGCGCCCTCACTATTGCCCAAATTACCCCCGCGCCCTCACTATTGCCCAAATTACCCCCGCGCCCTCACTATTGCCCAAATTACCCCCGCGCCCTCACTATTGCCCAAATTACCCCCGCGCCCTCACTATTGCTCAAATTACCCCCGCGCCCTCACTGTTGCTCAAATTACCCCCGCGCCCTCACTGTTGCTCAAATTACCCACGCGCCCTCACTATTGCCCATATTACCCCAGCGCCCTCACTATTGCCCAAATTACCCCCGCGCCCTCACTGTTGCTCAAATTACCCCCGCGCCCTCACTATTGCCCAAATTACCCCCGCGCCCTCACTATTGCTCAAATTACCCCCGTGCCCTCACTATTGCCCAAATTACCCCCGCGCTCTCACTGTTGCTCAAATTACCCCCGCGCCCTCACTATTGCTCAAATTACCCCCGCGCCCTCACTATTGCTCAAATTACCCCCGCGCCCTCACTATTGCTCAAATTACCCCTGCGCCCTCACTATAGCCCAAATTACCCCCGCGCCCTCACTATTGCTCAAATTACCCACGCGCCCTCACTATTGCTCAAATTACCCCCGCGCCCTCACTATTGCCCAAATTACCCCCGCGCCCTCACTATTGCTCATATTACCCCCGCGCCCTCACTATTGCTCAAATTACCCCCGCGCCCTCACTATTGCTCAAATTACCCCCGCGCCCTCACTATTGCTCAAATTACCCCTGCGCCCTCACTATAGCCCAAATTACCCCCGCGCCCTCACTATTGCTCAAATTACCCACGCGCCCTCACTATTGCTCAAATTACCCCCGCGCCCTCACTATTGCCCAAATTACCCCCGCGCCCTCACTATTGCTCATATTACCCCCGCGCCCTCACTATTGCTCAAATTACCCCCCGCGCCCTCACTATTGCCCAAATTACCCCCGCGCCCTCACTATGGCCCAAATTACCCCCGCGCTCTCACTGTTGCTCAAATTACCCACGCGCCCTCACTATTGCCCATATTACCCCCGCGCCCTCACTATTGCCCAAATTACCCCCGCGCCCTCACTATTGCTCAAATTACCCCTGCGCCCTCACTATTGCCCAAATTACCCCCGCGCCCTCACTGTTGCTCAAATTACCCACGCGCCCTCACTATTGCCCATATTACCCCCGCGCCCTCACTATTGCCCAAATTACCCCCGCGCCCTCACTGTTGCTCAAATTACCCCCGCGCCCTCACTATTGCCCAAATTACCCCCGCGCCCTCACTATTGCTCAAAAAAACCCCGCGCCCTCACTATGGCTCAAATTACCCCCGCGCCCTCACTATTGCCCAAATTACCCCCGCGCCCTCACTATTGCTCAAATTACCCCCGCGCCCTCACTATTGCTCAAAAAACCCCCGCGCCCTCACTATGGCTCAAATTACCCCCGCGCCCTCACTATTGCCCAAATTACCCCCGCGCCCTCACTATTGCCCAAATTACCCCCGCGCCCTCACTATTGCTCAAATTACCCCCGCGCCCTCACTATTGCCCAAATTACCCCCGCGCCCTCACTATTGCCCAAAGTACCCCCGCGCCCTCACTATTGCTCAAATTACCCCCGCGCCCTCACTATTGCCCAAATTACCCACGCGCTCTCACTATTGCCCAAATTACCCCTGCGCCCTCACTATTGCTCAAATTACCCCCGCGCCCTCACTATTGCTCAAATTACCCCCGCGCCCTCACTATTGCTGAAATTACCCCCGCGCCCTCACTATTGCTCAAATTACCCCCGCGCCCTCACTATTGCCCAAATTACCCCCGCGCCCTCACTATTGCTCAAATTACCCCCGCGCCCTCACTATTGCCTAAATTACCCCCGCGCCCTCACTATTGCCCAAATTACCCCCGCGCCCACACTATTGCCTAAATTACGCCCGCGCCCTCACTATTGCCCAAATTACCCCCGCGCCCTCTCTATTGCCCAAATTACCCCCGCGCCCTCACTATTGCTCAAATTACCCCCGCGCCCTCACTATTGCTCAAATTACCCCCGCGCCCTCACTATTGCCCAAATTACCCCCGCGCCCTCTCTATTGCCCAAATTACCCCCGCGCCCTCACTATTGCTCAAATTACCCCCGCGCCCTCACTATTGCTCAAATTACCCTCGCGCCCTCTCTATTGCCCAAATTACCCCCGCGCCCTCACTATTGCTCAAATTACCCCCGCGCCCTCACTATTGCTCAAATTACCCCCGCGCCCTCACTATTGCTCAAATTACCCCCGCGCCCTCACTATTGCCCAAATTACCCCCGCGCCCTCACTATTGCTCAAATTACCCCCGCGCCCTCACTATTGCCCAAATTGCCCGTTTTCTGTTACCCTATGTTTATTCAGCTGCTCTAACTCACCCACAGCCAGAAAAATTTCACATTTGTATGTTAATAAATGTATTAACTCACTCACAACTGCAACTATGTTGCTATTTTATGATAATCTCATAACTAACACACAGAAACAGAAAATTTCAAATCACATGTTATTAAAAATATTAATTAACGCTCAACTACAATTTTCGTCATTTTTTATGCTTATCTCATAAATAACTCGCCCAGAGCCACAAAAAATTTACCATTGTATGTAAATGAAAGTACTAATTCGCGCACAGCAGCAGCTACATACATATGTTGTTTTTTCCTGTTTATCTATCAATTGGTACGCACTCAGCTGCAAGAATTTCATAGCGACAGTTTATCCAGCGACTTGCCTGTAATGTGAGGGTCGCTGGTTCTATCCCAGTTTTGCCAGCCCGCTGATTCTCCCCGTTGGGAAAAGGGAGAACTCAGCCACAATTCCCCACTCCACAAAGGTGTCGGATTTGGAAAACCAATACACAAAATGGGTACCGGCTCGACAGGGGGAAAGGGATACCGGCTTGACATCGGAAATGGGCTCGACAGGGGGAAATGGGTACCGGCTCGACATTAGAAATGGGCTCGACAGGGGGAAATGGGTACCGGCTCGACATTAGAAATGGGCTCGACAGGGGGAAATGGGTACCGGCTCGACATTAGAAATGGGCTCGACAGGGGGAAATGGGTACCGGCTCGACAGGGGATAACCGTCACTGCGTCTTGGTGTTAGCTATGAGGCATTTGAAAATCAATTCACAAATGATAAGTATAAGGCTTGATTGGAACAAACATCCTTTTTTAGCCCGTACCCAGCAACATTAATTCTGTTATCAAAAATTTCTTCATCGATTAGCTCGCCCACAGCAGCAACAATTTAGTCGTAACCTATTTACAGCTTGACTAACTAACTAACGTAACCTATTTACAGCTTGACTAACTAACTAACGTAACCTATTTACAGCTTGACTAACTAACTAACTAACGTAACCTATTTACAGCTTGACTAACTAACTAACGTAACCTATTTACAGCTTGACTAACTAACTAACGTAGCTTATTTACAGCTTGACTAACTAACTAAAGTAACCTATTTACAGCTTGACTAACTAACTAACGTAACCTATTTACAGCTTGACTAACTAACTAACGTAACCTATTTACAGCTTGACTAACTAACTAACGTAACCTATTTACAGCTTGACTAACTAACTAACGTAACCTATTTACAGCTTGACTAACTAACTAACGTAACCTATTTACAGCTTGACTAACTAACGTAACCTATTTACAGCTTGACTAACTAACTAAAGTAACCTATTTACAGCTTGACTAACTAACGTAACCTATTTACAGCTTGACTAACTAACTAAAGTAACCTATTTACAGCTTGACTAACTAACTAACGTAACCTATTTACAGCTTGACTAACTAACTAACTAACGTAACCTATTTACAGCTTGACTAACTAACTAACGTAACCTATTTACAGCTTGACTAACTAACGTAACCTATTTACAGCTTGACTAACTAACTAACGTAACCTATTTACAGCTTGACTAACTAACTAACGTAACCTATTTACAGCTTGACTAACTAACGTAACCTATTTACAGCTTGACTAACTAACTAACGTAACCCATTTACAGCTTGACTAACTAACTAACGTAACCTATTTACAGCTTGACTAACTAACTAACGTAACCTATTTACAGCTTGACTAACTAACTAACGTAACCTATTTACAGCTTGACTAACTAACGTAACCTATTTACAGCTTGACTAACTAACTAACGTAACCTATTTACAGCTTGACTAACTAACGTAACCTATTTACAGCTTGATTAACTAACTAACGTCCCCTATTTACAGCTTGACTAACTAACTAACGTACCCTATTTACAGCTTAACTAACTAACTAACGTAACCTATTTACAGCTTGACTAACTAACTAACGTAACCTATTTACAGCTTGACTAACTAACTAACGTAACCTATTTAAAGCTTGACTTACTAACGTAACCTATTTACAGCTTGACTAACTAACTAACGTAACCTATTTACAGCTTGACTAACTAACTAACGTAACCTATTTACAGCTTGACTAACTAACTAACGTAACCTATTTACAGCTTGACTAACTAACTAACGTAACCTATTTACAGCTTGACTAACTAACTAACGTAACCTATTTACAGCTTGACTAACTAACGTAACCTATTTACAGCTTGACTAACTAACTAACGTAACCTATTTACAGCTTGACTAACTAACGTAACCTATTTACAGCTTGACTAACTAACTAACGTAACCTATTTACAGCTTGACTAACTAACTAACGTAACCTATTTACAGCTTGACTAACTAACTAACGTAACCTATTTACAGCTTGACTAACTAACTAACGTAACCTATTTACAGCTTGACTAACTAACGTAACCTATTTACAGCTTGACTAACTAACTAACGTAACCTATTTACAGCTAGACTAACTAACTAACGTAACCTATTTACAGCTTGACTAACTAACGAACGTAACCTATTTACAGCTTGACTAACTAACTAACGTAACCTATTTACCGCTTGACAAACTTACTAACGTAACCTATTTACAGCTTGACTAACTAACTAACGTAACCTATTTACAGCTTGACTAACCAACTAACGTAACCTATTTACAGCTTGAATAACTAACTAACGTAACCTATTTACAGCTTGACTAACTAACGTAACCTATTTACAGCTTAACTAACTAACGTAACCTATTTACAGCTTGACTAACTCGAGCCCACATGTGTTGTTCCTCCGCTATCAACTCTTTTTAAAAGAAAGGCTCAATATTTTGAATTGATCCTAAGATTAAGGCAAGAAAATTAAGCAGAAGTAACCTATTTTTCGTTGGTCCAGTTTGATAAGATAGCTTGAGCTTTACTAATGTGTGAGGCATTTAAGCATAAGAGTATAAATTAATTCTAAAATTTAGGCAATAAAATTAAGCTCAAGTCCAAAAAACTATTTCATCAGTCCAGTTTGATGAGATTTCTTGGGCTTAACTAAAATACACGCGTGAGGCGTCTAAGCGTTGCAAACATTTGCACTGCACCTCCAAATTAGGATCTCTTTATGTTAAGGGTCAGCTGTAAACCTGGTCTACACGAGTGATCAATACAACTGATCAATACAACTGATCAATACAACTGATCAATACAACTGATCAATGCAACTGATCAATACAACTGATCAATACAACTGATCAATACAACTGATCAATACAACTGATCAAAACAACTGATCAATACAACTGATCAATACAACTGATCAATACAACTGATCAATACAACTGATCAATACAACAGAATAATGCAACTGATCAATACAACTGATCAATACAACTGATCAATACAACTGATCAATACAACTGATCAATACAACTGATCAAAACAACTGATCAATACAACTGATCAATACAACTGATCAATACAACTGATCAATACAACTGATCAATGCAACTGATCAATGCAACTGATCAATGCAACTGATCAATGCAACTGATCAATACAACTGATCAATACAACTGATCAATACAACTGATCAATACAACTGATCAATGCAACTGATCAATGCAACTGATTAATACAACTGATCAATACAACTGATCAATACAACTGATCAATACAACTGATCAATACAACTGACCATTACAATTGACCACTACAACAGATTCCTAAGCCTCATATGAACAACTGGCAAGCAAAGCTACTCCCTGGAGCAAGTCTACTCAATTCCCGCACGAAACACCTATGAAGCGACCTGCGTAACAAATACATAGACTACTGTATAAAACTCCTTCTAAAGTTAAACATTGTGTTGCCCCAACGCTTTTTTTGATAAAAGTCGTTCATTACCGATGCGTTATTTTTTTCTCGTCTCTGCCTGGACAAAAAAAATTAATTACGAAGTTCGTAGTTTCTTCGTTTTAAGCTTTTCTAGAGAAAAATCTCAGGTGACTGGAATACATGCAAGAGAAAGCTTTCTGTGAGGCGCTGGTGCTGATCAAGCTTCCTATTTAATAAAAGTTCCCTTCGATGAACAGCACTTCGATAGAAAAGTTGAGAACAGGAAACTTTTTAAATATTTTTCAGTCCAAGAAGCAAGTTTGCTCTTTTTCTACACCTATTTTGGGTAAATATTTAACATAAACATAATGTATTTGACATAAACATGATGTATTTGATGCCATTTTTAATGCGACAGAACCCAAAAAAATAGGAGTTGGCGATAACAACCACACAATAGGTGACCATTGAAATTATTGAGTAGTTTGTGCTGCCATACGTAACTGACGTGACTAAATTGAGAACTGACGTGACTAAATTGAGATCTGACGTGACTAAATTGAGAACTGACGTAACTAAATTGAGATCTGACATAACTAAATTGAAAACTGACGTAACTAAATTGATAACTGACGTAACTAAATTGAGAACTGACGTAACTAAATTGAGAACTGACGTAACTAAATTGAGATCTGACATAACTAAATTGAAAACTGACGTAACTAAATTGAGAACTGACGTAACTAAATTGAGAACTGACGTAACTAAATTGAGATCTGACATAACTAAATTGAAAACTGACGTAACTAAATTGAGAACTGACGTAACTAAATTGAGATCTGACATAACTAAATTGAAAACTGACGTAACTAAATTGAGAACTGACGTAACTAAATTGAGAACTGACGTAACTAAATTGAGATCTGACATAACTAAATTGAAAACTGACGTAACTAAATTGAGAACTGACGTAACTAAATTGAGAACTGACGTAACTAAATTGAGAACTGACGTAACTAAATTGAGAACTGACGTAATTAAATTGAAAACTGACGTAACTAAATTGAGATCTGACGTAACTAAATTGAGATTTGACGTAACTAAATTGAAAACTCACGTAACTAAATCAAGAACTGGCGTAACTAAATCAAAAACTGACGTAACTCAATTGAAATCTGACGTAACTAATATGAGAAACGATATAACTAAATTGAGATATGACATAACTAATTTGAGAAGCGACATAACTAAATTGAGAAGCGACATAACTAAATTGAGATCTGAGGTAACTCAATTGAGATCTGAGGTAACTCAATTGAGATCTGAGGTAACTCAATGGAGATCTGAGGTAACTCAATTGAGATCTGACATAACTCAATTGAGATCTGAGGTAACTCAATTGAGATCTGAGGTAACTCAATTGAGATCTGAGGTAACTCAATTGAGGTCTGAGGTAACTCAATTGAGATCTGAGGTAACTCAATTGAGATCTGAGGTAACTCAATTGAGATCTGAGGTAACTCAATGGAGATCTGAGGTAACTCAATGGAGATCTGAGGTAACTCAATTGAGATCTGAGGTAACTCAATTGAGATCTGAGGTAACTCAATTGAGATCTGAGGTAACTCAATTGAGATCTGAGGTAACTCAGTGGAGATCTGAGGTAACTCAATTGAGATCTGAGGTAACTCAATTGAGATCTGAGGTAACTCAGTGGAGATCTGAGGTAACTCAATGGAGATCTGAGGTAACTCAATTGAGATCTGAGGTAACTCAATGGAGATCTGAGGTAACTCAATTGAGATCTGAGGTAACTCAGTGGAGATCTGAGGTAACTCAATTGAGATCTGAGGTAACTCAATTGAGATCTGAGGTAACTCAATTGAGATCTGAGGTAACTCAATTGAGATCTGAGGTAACTCAATTGAGATCTGAGGTAACTCAATTGAGATCTGAGGTAACTCAATGGAGATCTGAGGTAACTCAATTGAGATCTGAGGTAACACAATTGAGATCTGAGGTAACTCAATTGAGATCTGAGGTAACTCAATTGAGATCTGAGGTAACTCAATGGAGATCTGAGGTAACTCAATGGAGATCTGAGGTAACTCAATGGAGATCTGAGGTAACTCAATTGAGGTCTGAGGTAACTCAATGGAGATCTGAGGTAACTCAATTGAGATCTGAGGTAACTCAATTGAGATCTGAGGTAACTCAATTGAGATCTGAGGTAACTCAATTGAGATCTGAGGTAACTCAATTGAGATCTGAGGTAACTCAATGGAGATCTGAGGTAACTCAATTGAGATCTGAGGTAACTCAATTGAGATCTGAGGTAACTCAATGGAGATCTGAGGTAACTCAATTGAGATCTGAGGTAACTCAATTGAGATCTGAGGTAACTCAATTGAGATCTGAGGTAACTCAATTGAGATCTGAGGTAACTCAATGGAGATCTGAGGTAACTCAATGGAGATCTGAGGTAACTCAATTGAGATCTGAAGTAACTCAATTGAGATCTGAGGTAACTCAATGGAGATCTGAGGTAACTCAATTGAGATCTGAGGTAACTCAATTGAGATCTGACATAACTCAATTGAGATCTGAGGTAACTCAGTTGAGATCTGAGGTAACTCAATTGTGATCTGAGGTAACTCAGTGGAGATCTGAGGTAACTCAATTGAGATCTGAGGTAACTCAATTGAGATCTGACATAACTCAATTGAGATCTGAGGTAACTCAATGGAGATCTGAGGTAACTCAATTGAGATCTGAGGTAACTCAATGGAGATCTGAGGTAACTCAATTGAGATCTGAGGTAACTCAATTGAGATCTGAGGTAACTCAATTGAGATCTGAGGTAACTCAATTGAGATCTGAGGTAACTCAATTGAGATCTGAGGTAACTCAGTGGAGATCTGAGGTAACTCAATTGAGATCTGAGGTAACTCAATTGAGATCTTACATAACTCAATTGAGATCTGAGGTAACTCAATGGAGATCTGAGGTAACTCAATGGAGATCTGAGGTAACTCAATTGAGATCTGAGGTAACTCAATGGAGATCTGAGGTAACTCAATTGAGATCTGAGGTAACTCAATTGAGATCTGAGGTAACTCAATTGAGATCTGAGGTAACTCAATTGAGATCTGACATAACTCAATTGAGATCTGAGGTAACTCAATTGAGATCTGACATAACTCAATTGAGATCTGAGGTAACTCAATTGAGATCTGAGGTAACTCAATTGAGAATCTTGTGAAACAGCAGAACGCTGATAATGTCCTGTAGATATGCCATTACCGCGTCCTGATGCCTTTCAAGATTCTCAATCGGTTTCACTGACATGCAAAAACTATTAAACATAGCCGCCTTAATCGGGCTAAGACTCCTAAACTAAACAATCCACTGACGTGGCTAGCAGCGCCGGCACATCGCAGCGGCAGCGCAAAAAAGTCCACTTGACCGCTGTAGCTGATTAAGGTGCATATTTCTTATGTGAAGGGGCGCAGTTAACCAATTTTTCATCTTTATTGTGAGGAAATTGAATGTCGCACAAAAACATCCCGAATGGTTATAGCGTGATCATCAATATTTACGTATATGAAGCGGTAGGTAATTGACTGGTCAGTTTATGCGGTGTTAATTATCGAATTATTTGGCAATGAATTATCTGAAAAAAATTGTAATTGGGCGTTATTGTGCGTTGCTACTGTATAAGAGAACTGAGTTAGTACGGGTACAATAATTGAAAATTTCCTTGAAAGATTTAGTACGACAAATTTGCTTCCGAAAAACCGTGTCCTGTCGCCAATGAAAATTTCAAAAGAGGCCTTTGGAAAATATGGAGTTGGATTGCAGGCCTTGTTGTCCCAACTTAATGAGAGCTCGTTAGTGATCCTATTTTCAGATTGTTGCAGGACGTACTCGTGTATCTGTGTTATTGCGTCGTCATTCATCGTGCTTTTTCAATGTTATTCATACTTCATAATGGAAGTAGAATTTACTCTTCAAATTCCTCCTCATGATTTTACATATTACGCACTCTTTCTATATTATTTATACTCCGTAGAAGTGAGCCATTTCTCCTCACGAGGCTCACGTTTGTGTACACGAGATAACGAACTCCAGTCAACGAGAGAGTCATCGTGATGCTCCTGAACTTGACTGCGCTGAACTGCGATGTGCGGCGCTGAACTGCGGTGTGCGGCGCTGAACTGCGGTGCTCGGCGCTGAACTGCGCAGATGCCGACAGCGAGGTTAACTCGTTCACCACGTTTTTGCGGTTGTTAGAGGCTGGTTTGGTTAAGTTGTAAGTAGAAAAATTGAAAAGCCATCTTAAGTGTTTGATTACATTCTAATTCTTGAAACAAGTGAAAAAAATATAATTGCGCGATAACATTGTAACTTGTACGCCATATTTTAATTTAAATAAATGTATTGAAATCAGTGAAATGGTAGCCATTGTAACTGGTACGTATGTGAGCAATTTATCAAGTGGTACACATATGTACAAACACGTAGTGAATGTGTTGTTGTTGTTGTTGTTGTTTTGCCCCGACGGCCGCTCGAAAGGGTCCGTCGCGGCCAGGGCCGCCCCAGACCGGGCCCGGCCCGAGGCGAAGAGGGGTGTGGTTATATGGGCCTCTGGAAGAGTCCAGAGGTGCTCCAGTGCATGTATCTGGTGTGTGTGTATGTGTCGGTGTGCGTGTAGATTGTACCTCTTTCGGAGGCCGGGCAAAGCCCAGGGCAGCACTCTGGCCGCGTCCCCTAGAAGGCCGCCGGGGCGGCCCCCCGAGAACAAGGAAGGGTTGGGACCTTTCGCAGTTCGACGAATTGGCGCCCCCACCGCGAGCAGGCGTCCCATTGGGGGGCGTAGTGAATGTGTCAACTCGTTCACCGCGCTTCTGCGGTTGTTGGAAGCTGGTTTGATTGGGTTGTAAGCTCTTGAAAATGAATCCGGAGAAGGGTCACCAAGGGAGCAAAAACTACGTGCGGCACCCATAATTTTACTGAGCTAAGGCGCAAACAGTCAAGATTAATAGAAAAAATTAAGTGTTTAGCGTGGCCGGCACGGTCCGCCCCGATGACGTAGCGGTGGGAGCCAGCGCGGTAACCCTCCGCACTCCTCCAGCTCGCTCGAAGAAGTCTCGTAATTGGTGGTATAGCTCATTTGCGTTCTTAATCTGCAGGTGACTCAAGAAGAAGAGCGGTAATCAAGAGCAGCAAATGTGTCAGGGTTAGGCTTGTTGGTAGACAAACCCAGCACAGGCGTTAACTCTCTCCATAGTGCGTTTAAATTTTATTAATGAAATTAGATTTCTTTAATTGGAGTCACAAAAATTAAGCTTACAATTTGCCTATGGCTCGTTTTATTCTACATAAGTAGTAGAATTGAGAAGTCAACTGTTCGAATAGGTTCTTATTCTTCCTGAACAATATGATGACAATATGATGACAGCAATTGTATGATGACAGTTCTCCTCGTATGATACGAGGTATTTTTTTTTAAAATGGTCGCCTAACAGATTAAATTATCATTTATTTATACCCGTACGCGAATGAGCAATTTACCTTTTGGTAAACATGTGGCCCAATACGCGGAGCAAGTGTTAAACTTGGAAATATCTTTGGTTCTTCCAGAAAGAACTTTTTGCGTTTGCAAAATTGTTGCCTTTATCATTCAAAGAGCCATTCCTCAGCCTGCAGCTCTCCGTAGCCCTTATGCTTGTGAAAAATAATCACCTATATAGTTATTATTGTGAAAAATTACTGCTGCTCGTCCAGCAGCTCTCTGGAAAAAACATGCAAAAGAAGCTATATTTGAATAAAAGTTAACTCTTACGTGTGAGCGCCAAAACGCTGATGTGCAATACGCCAGAAAGTTGAAAACTACATTTTTCAAGCAAGTTGCCTCACCTAACATGATCGCAACATGACAGAAAGGTCTGGGTAACACAGACGAAACCGAATCGATTCCCGTTCGCGATTCGTGTTGTAGAACTGGCTCCTCAGCTGCACATCTAATCCGACGAGTCTAACACCAAATCTCCTTCCGGCTTCGAGCTCAGAAAGTGGTGCGTCTTTTCCAAAAGCAGCCCTGCAAGCAGCTCCGGCTCCGTTTTAAAAGAGATTCTGGCTGCACTTTCGGTGCCCACATCTCGAGACTACATGCAATGCAGTGAGTAAGTGAAGGGAAGTGGCCAGGTGGACTCGATCAAATGCCCCCTGGGAGTTCTATTTCCCGCAGATACAATGATTGTATTCCGCTGATGTGGTAATGCTTCAGTTAGGTAAACTAAAGTTAATGGTAACACTAACTGAATCTTTAGTTGGGAAAACTAAAATTAAAACAAAAACTACCTAAATCTTTAGTTAGTAAAACTAAAGTTAAAACTGAAACTAACTAAAACCCTTGGTGAAATTACAGCTAAAACTAAAACTACCTAAATCTTTAGTTAGCAAAACTCAAGTTAAAACTTAAACTAACTGGAACTTTAGTTGATAAAATGAAGTTTTGATAAAACGAAAGTTTTACCTCATCACGGTGATACAACCATTGTCTCTACGGAAATTAGAGCTCCCAGGGGGGGGGGGGGGGGAATGTGAAGTCACGAGCTAAAGGTTAGGCATACCTCTTTTTTCTTGAAATTAAACAGGTTTCTTTTTTCGCCGAGGACCATTTAATTTTTATTCATTCACTGATCCCCTGTTTCTTAGCACCTAGGGTGATGTGTTCACGCCCCGACAGAAAAGTGAATAATATTAAAAAAAAAAGTAATTGAGCTACAGGAGAGATTTTGTGCTTAAAAGAAAGCTTAACTGGTACCCCATCTTATGCTATGAGTTTCAAATCTATAGATATCATAGTATTGATTTTACAGCCGTTTTTAAAATCCAGACTTCTCTGTCCGGGTCGAGACCGCGTGTTCACGACCCGGACGAGTGTTTTGGTCCACCAAAAACACACTTACACCAATGTGTTTTATATTTTTTCTTATCAAGAGCATCCAGAACATGACACTGAAAGGTGGAATAAAACAATTGGTTGCAAAATATCAATGTAATAAAAAATATACATGATAAAAAAGGAAACAGAATTCCTTAAAACTAAGCCTCTTTTCTTTCGTATGGCTTGTTTTCTTTCTATTAGGAAAATCAAAATGGGTGAACACTGAATAGGGATACAACTTACAACTTTAATTTTAATCTGTATAAAAACTAATGACTAAACTAGCTAATAACTAAGTCGAGACCACGCACATCATTTTTTAAAAATTCGTAAAAAATATAAACAATTGGCCTAGGTTAAATATTTCAATTTGGAGAAGTAAAAACTAGTGGGGGCACATATTAATGCTAAAAATAATTCACTTCCATCAAAAAAAACACTTCGAAAAATCACTCGATATTTAGCCGTGGCAAACACCCATTTCCAGCCTTTTCCATGGTTTTATCTCACATATGGTACATTATAGTTGTAAGAACTATGCAATCATTCACTTTTTAATTGGTTTTTCCAGTACACTTAATTTGCATGCATTGTCAAAAATTGTCCGAGTCGAGAACACGGCATAATTTTATTTAGCGGGCAACCCAAACGAGTCCATTGTTGTTTAGGCACTCCGTATTATCACTGATTTTATGCCAATATGGTATATTACATAACAAAACTTATCACAAGTTGATCACGCCTTATTCGTGGTCATGGCACAATATATTCTGATGCCGAAAATTAAGATCGCGACCTCTTAAAATCGAAATTCTTACCTTGCTTACAAGCGGAGCGTCGGCGGGGAGGTTTGCAAATGGCGTCTAGTTAGGACCGCCCTCCCTCATACGTCATAGCTCTGACGTCCTCCTAGGCTCGATCGTTCATAGGTTAATCAAGACTGTCCGCGTCGAGACCTTGTCCGGGTTGTGAACACATCACCCTACTACTTCCTTTTCACTTTTAGTTTTGTTTCATAAACTTACTTCCTAACTTATTGTTTCCATGCACAGGGGATCTTGTGTAGGAACACCTTGTGCATCAATTTTGCGTTTCCTTTACTTCATTCTAAATGGTGCCTTCATTCTTCCTCTCTTTGGAGCAACTTTGTTGTTTTTCGTGAGGCTTAAACTTACTTATAACATATTTAATATTATCTAGAGTTCTTCGCATGAACACAGCCAATCTTAGAGCACATATCCATTCATATGACGTGGTTAAACGTACAACAACAAAAAATAACTTGACGCTGCTGTAAATAATCAAAGCTTGCTTGGAAGTTATGAAGGTTGTACGCGAGCATTAGGATCAAAATTAAAATTATAAAATTAATTGTAAGCCGTCAATATTAAACTCACATCTCCGCAACTCGTTGGGATTTCATCTTACATAGTCGTGGACCTGAACATTACAACTCGCATTTTCCCAAAAACTAATGAACAGTTAAACTGTCGGCCTTTCAATTGGTATAGGAATACGTAAATTTATTGCAAGATAACTTTTCTATGCTATATATATCATCATAATCATTTCGCCCTAATTTGATGTATGGTGTCTGAAATTTGATATCAGCGGTATAACTTATTTGTCATGGCACCAATGTGTCTAGCTAAGTATGCGTCAGCGCTCCTGCTTGTGTCCCCTGAAAAGAATGACCCATTTTTCTTCACAGATGCTAACAATGGTGTTAACTTCTTTAAAATCACACGCAAACAGTACGGACTCTACAGACGAAGCCCAGAGACGCGTCAAGACTTTCGCTACAAGCAGCAAACTTGTGCAAATGGGCCTAGGCGCGCACCATTTCTGCTGCACTCGAAGAATACGGCCTACCTGCTGAGGTAACTCATCCCGTCAAGTGGGGCAATCTTACGCTGGCTCGCAGGGTGCCTCAGTCTAGGATTGGCGACAATCTCAGGTCATCAAGCCAGTCAATTCTGCCCTGGAATAGCCTCCAGCAGCACCCGTGTGTCCCAGCATCAGACACGAGGGAAGCAGTTAGGGGATGAGGCCTAGCGGCTTTACACGCTAACGTGCCAGAACATTGCCTGTACAACGAAAGTATGCAAGTTGTTGCTAAAAGAATGAATGTCAAAAAAATGAACGCAGAAATTTGGGGTGAAATGTAAATGCGTGCAAAAAGATTGATTGTCATGAATTACGCGTCAGAATATCGCCTCGTTTGCATTTTTCTACAGAAGACAACGAAAATTTACAAGTAGTCTCTAAAAGAGTGTATGTATGTCAAAAAAATAATGTCGAAATTTACGGAGAAGTATAAATGCGTGCAAGAACATTAAATTTCAAGAAAATGTAGGGAACGACTCTGACAGTGAAACACAAATACGTAAAAATAATAAAATGGTAAAAATTAAGGTAAACAATTGTAGCATTTCATACTCTGTGCATCATCCTCTTGAAGCAAAAGATGCGCCCGGTTCTTGAAAAATTAAAAGGGTAAAATAAATATATTTACATTCCGAAGTCAACAATTTAACCCATATCAACATGATGTGTTTATTGATATTAAGTTTTCATTTGTTTGATTGTCATTATTGCATCTTTAACGGGAGCTGTAGTGTATTTAGTCTGGCTCTATTATGAAGTTCTACCTTATAGTACTTTTGAAGTTTCAACTCAGTGCTTCTAAACTATCTCCTGTACCTCCATTCGGCCAATTTCAAGATGCATATTATGTAATAGTGTACGCGGCCCGTCAAAAATGAATGGATTAGTTATTTTGCTTACATAAATCTTCCAGATGTAGATAAAAAACAAATATATACATTTCAATACGACACGCGATTAAAATATCCTTGTACCTGTGCACTGGTGAAACTCGTATCACAGCTACGGTCATTGAGCATCCTTACGAGCGTGACAGAGAGACGGAAGAAGCGGACACCAAATAAATATACAAACACACCAAGTGTATTATTAGGCAAGAAAATTCCTTTGTATTTGGGTGGCACAGGGCCCTTGTTGCTGCGGATATCCAGTCTTCTACTCAAGTTTTGGGCTTAATTTTAGCGAACCAAGGCTTCTTTGTGAGAAGTTCTAATTTTCTGAACAAAACTTGATGAGAACTGCTAATTTTACCCAAGGCTTGTTCATGAGTGCTAAGTTTCCGCAAAAATACCTCTTTATCAGAAATGCTAATTTAACCCAAGACCCGTTTATGAGAAGTGCTAATTATACCAAAGACCTCTTCATGAGAAGTGCTAATTTTACCGAAGACCTCTTCATGAGAAGTGCTAATTTTACCAAAGACCTCTTCATGAGAAATGCTAATTTTACCAAAGACCTCTTCATGAGAAATGCTAATTTTACCAAAGACCTCTTCATGAGAAATGCTAATTTTACCAAAGACCTCTTCATGAGAAATGCTAATTTTACCAAAGACCTCTTCATGAGAAATGCTAATTTTACCAAAGACCTCTTCATGAGAAATGCTAATTTTACCAAAGACCTCTTCATGAGAAATGCTAATTTTACCAAAGACCTCTTCATGAGAAATGCTAATTTTACCAAAGACCTCTTCATGAGAAATGCTAATTTTACCAAAGACCTCTTCATGAGAAATGCTAATTTTACCGAAGACCTCTTCATGAGAAATGCTAATTTTACCAAAGACCTCTTCATGAGAAATGCTAATTTTACCAAAGACCTCTTCATGAGAAATGCTAATTTTACCGAAGACCTCTTCATGAGAAATCTAATTTTACCAAAGACCTCTTCATGAGAAATGCTAATTTTACCAAAGACCTCTTCATGAGAAATGCTAACTTTACCAAAGAAATAGAAAAAAATAGAAATGACTACGTCGCTCTCACGCTGTACAGAAAGAAGCCCAACAACACAAAAAAAGTAACTGCGCCTCAGAAGTGAAATAAAATCAGAGAACCATTCTGTACAAGAGTAATTACTCTATTTCTCTTTTGCTGGGTTGAATGACTTCCAGCTTCTATTAGTTAATATTTAAAAAATGTTCATATAAGATTTTTAGAGCGCAAAAGTTATTTCTGACGCAATTATTTCGAATTTTTTGAATTTTTGTTTTCACGCGACGACATTAGGTCTGCCGGAGGCTGCTGCTCCTTTCCTCCCTGAATTTCTTCTAAGTATTTAAAATGTGATGAAGTCTTAGTATTCTGCCTTCGTTATGGTATTTAATTTTCCATCTACGGATATGAAGAATTCGAAAACTTTCTGGCGTTTATTCGTATAATATTTCGAATGAACTTCGGGGTGCTTTGACGTGACCAATTTCGCTGAAATTCAAAAATCTTTTTTTATGATATTTACATAGTAGCCTAGCTTAATTATTTTAGTTTAGCAGCAATGGGTCACACGCTAAGCCCTTTCTCAGAGTATTTTTGTCGAGTTCCATTTATTTTATGTTTCTATCAGTAATGACTCAATTTTTAGCGTGATTATCTCATAATCATGTGAAAAAAAGTTAGCAAGCAAGGTCTACATGCGTATGTTTGAAAATATTTCTCAAAGTATTTATTGTTTCGTTAATTTTTATTGCTGTATTTTTGCTGTAATGCTGCTCAGTGCTCTCGTTATCCTTCAATTTCAAACAACACAAAATTCCGCTTGGCCGGCAAATTTCGGTGGGCCGAGAATATGAAATCATAAAATTTTGGTTGTTCGTAATTATGAAGTGAGCTTGCTTTCAGTTCATGGTTATTCGTATATACTAATGTACACGACCCGTCAAAAATGATGAGATTCCATGGCTTCCTTTAAATAAGTCTCAAGGTATGGATGAGAAACAAATACATCCATCCTAATAGAACCCGCGATTAAAATATTCTTGTGCTGGTGCACTGGTGAAACTCGTATCACTGATACAGGTCGTTGAGCATCCCTCAAATCAAATCCAAGTTGCTGATCCTATCAAAGAAGTGGACACCAAACAAATAATCAAAACAAAGGTATTATTAGGTAAGATTTGTATGCGTGTGTGTATTAATTTCACACAACTGAGTAATCAACCTTTTTGCCTCGCATTAGCATGCGAACGATGACGCACACTTCATATGCTTCAATTACGTCATTTATCGTTGCGTGATTTTGAAGCGAAAGATTCCATTGTAGTAAACACGGTGTGGGGAACAAAGCTTTTTTCGAAGGTTTCAGATATGTATTTCATTAACTTTGTAACGACTTCAAACAAACTTAATGTAGAATTTCGATTTCTTCAAGCTCTTCTTTCAGTTGTTCAATCATCGACATAGCCATTGCTATACCTGCAACAGCACATCTTCCATACAAAGTCCTTTATTAAGAGACACTTTAACAACCATAATTATATAGAATTTACAGATAAAAGATTTTCCAATGCCTTTACTACTTTTTCTTTTTTAATTTATTTTTCGACGTCGGTGAAGTCCAACAGATGGGTAACTAAATTATGGCACCAAATACCGTAGATTTTTCTCGATTTCATTCTGTTTCTGAAGCAAAATATTCTCAATGAAGAAAAATACATTTTCCTGTCGACCAGATAGCTGTAAGAATTGGCCTAAAATATGCATGGATTATTTCCCACTTGATTGTTTTCAATATTTGCCTAGTTATCATTAGCACATTATTCAGCGTTATCAGAACTAAATTACGGAGTGGAAAATATACGCCAGCTAATGCTAAACATATTTCACAGCGACTTAAACTCTACATTCACTCAAAACAGCTCGTTTTCCAGATCGCCTTTTGTATTATTGTTTTCAAGTCCTACTTTTAGAAAAACCGACGTGATTCTCATGTTTTTTATTAAAGGCTATGGTCACAGTCACCGAAAATGTGTGTGTAGTATGTGAGTTACATGTGTGTGTAGTATGTGAGTAACATGTGTGTGTGTAGTGTGTGAGTAACATGTGTGTGTAGTATGTGAGTAACATGTGTGTGTAGTATGTGAGTAACATGTGTGTGTAGTATGTGAGTGTTGTATAGTGACGCACTGGTGGTATTTATGGGGGTTCCGGCTGCGGAGATTTATGAGTCTCGCTCGGCACGGTCACATGTATAGATAGGGCATCCGCCGGAACAGCCGATGAGCGCCTGGCGTTTACGAGCGCCGGATAGGTCGGAAGCGCCCCCACTGCCGTGCGGAAGCTCATTGTTGCGAACTAGACTTAAGAGCAAGCTGTGTGAACTAGAGAGTCAGTACAATATTAGTTGTCCTGCTGTTCGTTTGCTATCCTGCTGCCTGGTTTACGGCTAGGCAAACCAATCTACTAGTTCTGTTCAGTAAACCTTATATCGTGCTGAAATTCCAAGATATAACAACTGGGGACGAGACTTGAACCTCCTAAGTGAATTTGAACTTTACAAGTGCTCTGAAATTAAGATGGCGTATTCTACAGTCAGCTGTCCTCCGTTCGACGTTGAAGTGGAAACAGTGAGTGAATTCTTAGAGCCTGGAAAGTCCAATGTGCAGACGCTCTTCAGAAAGCAAGAAATAATGGCGGTAAAAAAGCTAGTATTTCAATTAATGCTTTGCCTGTAAACATAATCACTGATCTACAACGAAGAATTAAACCTACGTTACTCACTGAGGCTACATATGAGGAACTTGAAGAAAAATTAACACAGCAATTTGAAATCAAAAAATCCATCGTCGGTGCATCGGTTATATTTCTAAATAGAAAACAAGGCGCTAATGAATCCATAGAAAGTTATGCTAAAACGTTAAATGACTTAGCATCTGCATGCAATTATGGTAATTGCTGTCGTGATCGTTTATTGAGAGATGCCTTTGTGGCTGGGCTACATTCAGCGCAAATTCTCAGCGCGGTTCTACAGAAGTGCGATAGCAAGTCCTCCAACGAATGCGTTGAACACGCAAAACTTATCGAACAATTAAGCTCCGACGCTCAAGATATTATTCGTAAGGATTCATCTTCATCGTTTGTCACTACAGAAAAACTCCTGCCGAACTACATATGCATTCGCTGCGGAACTAAGCAAAAGCATCTTGCAAAGAATTGCTATGCTTTGAAATTGAAATGTCACACATGTGGAAAATTAGGCCACATTTCTAAGGTTTACAAATCTACAACTGCAGCTCGGCCTCCTTCTGCTAAGCCTACACGAAGGGGACCTACACGAGGAAAATTTGACGCAGCTCGCACTTACACAGTGCAGCCGGGAAGAAGCGGTTGCTGTGGCAACGTAGGAAGAGAAGACGTGATAATGAAGAATTCACGGATGCCTCTACAGAAGAAGAACGAAGCTGTTTTGCAAAAACCTGGGAACGAAAGTGGTGACGGTAATCATCTACATGAATGTTCTGATTATTCCCCAAATGATTCTAATTTTTTAGAGTAAACACCACTGTAATTCCCGTTACTAAAGAGCCTACTATGATTACATGCAACTTAAATAGTAAACCTGTTGAATTCCTGTTGGACAACGGCAGTACCGTGTCAACTATACGTAAAAGAGATGCAATCAAAGTTGGTGCTGTGGTAAATCCTACATGCAGCAAAATTCTCGGGTACAGTGGTGTCTCGGTAAACCTGCTTGGTCAAGCTTCAGTAACTGTCATGTACAAAGATGTGAGTTTTAATCATAAGTTTCTCATTGTGGAAGATGACAGAATCAACTTACTGGGCCGAGATATTTGTTCTAAACTAAACGTAAACATTGTCGTTCCTGATAAATACGACTCCATAAATAAAACGGATTGTCATAGTTTGCCGAAAAGTTTGTCGTTAAAATATGACGAATATTTATCATCTGATTCACAGTCTAACGTTAGAGAAACAGTTCATCTTCTCCTAATGCAGTTCCTGTATTTTGTAAAGCACGCCCGGTTCCTGTAAGACAAAGAGACTCTGTCAAAACCGAACTGGAACGCTTACAGAGTATGGGCAAAATCACCAAAGTGTATGATAGCCAATGGGCATCTCCTACCGTCAATGTTCTAAAGTCAGACGGTAGTGTGAGAATCTGTGGAGATTTTTCAGCCTCCATTAATAATTTTCTGAATCCAGTTCAATCTGTACTACCTGTTATTGATGATGTCATTTCTCAAGTCGGAGCCGCTAAGTTTTTCTCAAAAATTGATTTGTCTGACGCGTTTTTGCAAATTCTGTTGGACGAAGAATCAAAGAAAGTTACGACCATTAACACCTCTGAAGGTTTATTTATGTACAATTACTTACCCTATGGTCTACGTGCAAGCCCCGGCATTTTTCAAGCATTCATGAATAGGACTCTTTCTGGCATCGATAACATCATTGTGTACCAGGATGACCTCCTCATTTTGACCTCTTCATATGATGCTCATTTGGAAGTTCTTGACAAGGTCCTGTCTGTACTGAAAAACGCTGGAATTCGCTTAAATCTGTCTAAATGTGCCTTTCTAACTGATCGTGTGTCTTATCTAGGGTAAGTTTTCGATAACAAGGGTGTTCACCCTAACTCTGAGAAAGTAGAAGCTATTCTCAATGCTCCTGTTCCTAAAAACCTCAAACAGTAGCAAGCTTTCATCGGATTGTGTAACTTCTATAGTCGTTTTGTACCCAACTTTTCTAATGTCATGCATCCTCTGTATTCGCTGCTTAAGAAAAATGTACAGTTCCAGTGGACTCCAGAACAGGATGAAAGTGTCCAGAAAATCAAGGACATCTTTCGTTCGCATAAACCTCTAAAGTTGTTTGATCCCAATCATGAAACTCTTCTTGAAACTGATAGTTCGGGTTATGGAGTTGCTGCCATACTCATGCAACGCGTTAGTCCTTCTCATGATTGGTGTCCTGTTCAATTTGCTTCAAGATCTCTAAATAGTGCAGAATAAAACTACTCTAACATTGAAAGGGAGAGCCTTAGTGTGGTTTTTGGCGTGGAGAAATTCAAGAAATTTCTACTTGGTGCTAAGTTCATTATCCATAATGATCAAAAACCTCTTTGTAAACTTTTTGCACATAACAAGGGTGTACCTCTCAACTGTTCCGCTCGAATTCAAAGATGGGCTCTTAGACTTTCCCAGTTTGACAATGTTTTCAGATATTCGAAAGGTAAATGTAACGTAAATAGCGATTGTCTCAGTAGGCTGCCACTACCCACGACTGTAAGGGAGCTAGAACCGTACGAAATGATTTGTGCTGTGAACACTCTTGATAAAACTCCTGTCACGTGTGAAAATATAAAAACTCATACTGATATGGATAGCGAACTATGCCAACTTAAACAATACATAAAGTTTGGCATGCCTCCTAAACCTGATCCCAATTTGTCTAAATTTAGGAACCTGCTACCTCAGATGACCATCATGAAAGGTTGTATACTTTATAAAGAACGGGTTTTTATTCCCAAGTCACTGCGTAGTTTAGTCCTTGAAACATTTCATGATGGACATCCTGGCATTTGTGGCATGAAATCGTTGGCCAGATCTGTTATTTGGTTTCCCGGAATGGACAAAACTATTGAAGACATCGTAAAATGTTGTCCCCAATGTCAATTAAATCGAGCAAAAACCTAAGTCTAGAAATGTAGAATGGCCCACTCCTTCTCGTCCTTTTGAACGCATTCATGTCGATCACTTTTTCTAAGAAGAATAAAATTGTTTTCATTGCTGTAGATGCATTATCTAAATATATTGAATGTGAAGTGGTACCATCCACGAGTGTGTCAGATACTGTCGATGCGTTGAGAATGATTTTCAGCAGAAACGGGTTGTGTGATGTGCTCGTAAGTGACAATGCTTCTAACTTTTCATCTCAAGACTTTAAAGATTTTCTTATTTCCAACGGCATTGCGCACCTCGCACCTCCGCCCTACTCTCCAGCAAGCAATGGTCAAGCTGAGAGGGGGGTGAGAGTCATTAAAGACTTGTTGAAAGAACTCTCTTCTTCCAAATCGTTCAAATCCCGTCTATCAAAAGCATTATTTCAATCGCATTGTATTCCGCATAGTGTTACAAAAATTGCTCCCTCTGTTGCGCTGAACAATCGTAAATTTGTTACTTCCAAAGATAGAGTTCATCCTAAATTTTCTGTGTCCAGGTCTAAGCCTATGTATATAACTCAATTTGATGTCGGTGATCATGTTCTCGCTCTGAATTTAAGAAATGGTCCCAAGTGGTTGAAGGGAATTATTGTCAGTAAAGTTGCTGTTAATATCTTTCATGTTCAAATACTAGCAGTAAATGTAATCTAGAAGAGACATTCAAATCAGCTGTGGCACAGTAGTTTGGAATCTACCGGGAGTGGGGCAGCAGAGACTCCTGCCTTTCAGCCTGTTAGCTGCTCACCTGGGCAAAATGAACCTCGTAGATCAGGTAAAATAACTAAACCTGTAATACGAATAGGTTGTTGAGTTCCTCCTTCCCTTTGTCATATATGCATCTAAAGGGAGGGAAGTTGCTGTATAGTGACGCACTGGTAGTATTTATGGGGGTTCCGGCTGCGGAGATTTATGAGTCTCGCTCGGCACGGTCACATGTATAGATAGGGCATCCGCCGGAACAGCCGATGAGCACCTGGCGTTTACGAGCGCCGGATAGGTCGGAAGCGCCCCCACTGCCGGGCGGAAGCTCATTGTTGCGAACTAGACTTAAGAGCAAGCTGTGTGAACTAGAGAGTCAGTACAATATTAGTAGTCCTGCTGTTCGTTTGCTATCCTGCTACCTGGTTTACGGCTAGGCAAACCGATCTACTAGTTCTGTTCAGTAAACCTTATATCGTGCGGAAATTCCAAGATATTACAGTGAGTAACATGGGTGTGTAGTATGTGAGTAACATGTGTGTGTAGTATGTGAGTGATATGTGTGTGTGTGTGTGTGTGTGTGTAGTATGTGAGTAACGTGTGTGTGTGTGTAGTGTATCTTGGATAAAACAACATTCACTGAGTGCTTCAGTTTAAGTGCTCTCAGTAAAATGGCAGCAATAACATTTCGCTGTTGGTTTCAAACGAGTGAGATTTCCTTGTATTTCAGGGTTATAGTTTGAGTTTTTTCTCTGCCCATAATAAATAATGTTTTTTTCATTTTTATCACTCAGTAAGAATGACTAAAGGTTTTCGAAATTATTTCATACGTAGAATTATAGTCAATTCTGTTATCAGCATCCAATGTTGGGCAGCTGCGCCGAAACAAGTTGCGGCCCCAATTGCGATCGCAACTTTTTCTGTTGCGGTTGTGGTTGCGCCGCAACAATTTTTTGAAAGTTACGAATCTGTTGCGATCGCAACAATTTTCGACGTGTCAGGCCGCAACTCGCAACCGCAACATCCCGATGGTAATTTACTTTTTAAAATAACTTCAATAAAGTTTAATACGCGTTTAATTTTCGTTTGAAACTAAACCGTACAGGGTACAACCCATCTGGCAATTGTTTATTATTAGCATTAGGGGATGCAGTGATACACATGGACTTTGCTTACAGTATATAAGTATATTTCACGTAACTCATTATATAACATATGTTATTAGAAATTATGTGATTTGTAAGTGTGAAATTACGTGTTATACTGCAAATTTGCATAGCTGGATGTTGCGATTTGTCAATGTACTTCACAACAATGATTATATCAGTGTCTTCAGTGACTCCGTGGCGTGAGGACGGGTGTGGCGCTCGCTCCGAAACAAAGTGCCTATTGTTAGAAAGAATGTACCTCTAACCTAGATGGGTGCCCACTCTCGTCCTGAGTATTCAAATGTGATTTAAATACCCCATATATAAAAATAATCAAACTAAAAGTATAATATTCCCTCAAAAGTGTGAGAGTATTCAACCCTCGTTTACACAACGACCGAACTCCCTCCATCTTCAAGATGACTAACAAACGACGCATTACCAACAACAGCAGCAACAACAGCATCGAGTTTGAACCGAAGTTTGGTCAATACCCTGATGTGTCTAGCCTTACGAAAGACGGTAAAGAAGTGGTTTCTGTCCTTATAAAATACTTCGATTCAGTGATGACAAAATTTAATAGTGATATTGTTCAAATGCAAAATGAAATAAGCCACCTTAAAACGCTATTTGAAACAAAAGAAGCGGAACACAAAAAAATTCTCGAAGAACAGAATGAGAAAATAGATAGCTTAACCTCCCGCCTCGACCAGTTGGAAAAAAATGATCAGCGCCGAGACATTGAAGACAAAAAATGTACTCTCGTCATTTCTGGAAGGGAAATACCGCCATCTCACGCAGGCGAAATCTGTAAGGATACAGTCTGCCAGCTCCTGAAGGACAAGATCAACATTGACCTCTCCGACACTGACATTACGTCAGCTACAAGAATGGGGAAAAAAACAATAACTGGGAACGTAGATCAAAGAAACATTGCATTTGAACTAAAACATTATAACAAAAAACGTGAAATTCTCAACGCCTGCCGAGAAAAGAAACCACAGTTCCTCTTCATAAATGAATACCTCATACCTTCACGAGCTAACGTCATGTACATTCTGAGGATGGCCAAAAGGAAATTCCCGGATAAGGTTGGAATCCCAAGAACACAGGATGGAAACATCTTCATATTCAACCCAGGAAACCCAGATTCAAGACGCCGCGAGATCAACACGCCAGATGACCTCGAGCAATACCTGATGCAACAACTAAATATGTCGTCACAGCAGATCATGGGTGACTAGACTAGGTGATCCCCTAAATTAGTCAATTTCATTTTCATCCCCTAAATATGTCAATTTCGTATTAATTTAACCTCAATTAGGTATCATGTCAGTAAACCTCAACTTGATGCTAGTTCAACCTGAATCTATACAAATGTATAACAGATGTGCTTATAAACATTTATGACAGCTGTGTGTGAACTTTTGAAACAACGCAATCAGCAATTTTTTACCTCCCAATGTTACTGTGAATTTTTTCTCTTCTTAACCTAAGTATTATTACGCGTAAACCATATTAGCTGATTATATCATTGTCGTTGTAATCTTCTTATAATCTGATAATCGCTTCTGCCCTCCACTGCCATCGTACAACCATATTAGCTGATTATATCATTGTCGTTGTAATCTTCTTATAATCTGATTATATCATTGTCGTTGTAATCTTCTTATAATCTGATTATATCAGTCATTATAATCTATCAGCAATTTTTCACTTACCAATATTACTGTGAATTCTTCCTTATTTACCACTACAGTTATTATTACGCGTAAACCATATTAGCTGATTGTATCATTGTCATCATAATCTTTAACACTTATTCCCTCTTTTATGTGAACTTATGAAAACGCCCTCAGCAATCTGTTTGCACCAATGTAGTGATATCGAACTCCAATATTATAACAAATAAATAATAGATGTGTGTGTAAACATCTATGACATCTGTGTGTCACATTTTGTAACATCGCAATTAGTAATTTTTCACCAACCAATGTTACTGTGAATTCTTCTTTATTTACCACTACAGTTATTATTACGCGTAAACCATATTAGCTGATTGTATCATTGTCGTCATAATCTTTAGAAACTTATTACCTGTTGTATGTGAACTTGTGAAAACGCCCTTAGCAATCTGTTTGTACCAATGTTGTGATACTGAACTCCATCATCACTCGCTCATGGACTGAGTTTGTGTGTACTCACGAAATCGCGCTAGATTTTTCTTTTTTACTCTATTCTCTCTTACTTAATAAGCTACTTTTTAGACTGGAATATCCCTTTAAGCTTGACTCTGTATTTCGTTTTAAGCTCTATAGTACCTAATTCTTACTTTTACTTATTTTAAATGACTGATCACCCTGAGATATTTGAGGAAATCGATCCAGATTTCAATCATTTGAACAGAATATATCCAAACCTAAACGACTCTCAAGAGCGTAGGTATACTAATATATCAGAATTCAACGAAACTATACGAATAACTGACCGAGATTTCTCACTCCTGTGTTGGAACTGTAGGTCACTCTATCCAAAATTGGAAGAGATACAATGTACTATTACTGAACTTAAATATAACCTAGACGTGATTAGCTTCACCGAAAGCTGGCTAGATGACTCGACTAAAGACATGATTCGATTCGAAAATTATCATAGTTACCATTCGCTAAGAAAAAACCAGCGGGGCGGAGGCATCAGCACATATATATCTAACCACATAGACTCGAGAACCATAGCAAGTGCAACAATGAATCAGGATCATATAGAATCACTCTTCGTAGAACTTTTTAGAGATGGTAAACGCATTGTGCTTGGAACGGTGTATAGGCCTCCTACAGCCTGTCCTATATCCTTCCTGAATGAATTGAATCGTATTATTTCTCAGTTCAACAGGCCCTTATACAATGATATAATAATATGCGGTGACTTCAATTATGATCTACTGAAACATGAAAGCCATGAACCAATCTCTAATTTCCTAACTACCTTTCAGTCTCAATCCTTCCTTCCGAACATTACAAAGCCTACACGAATAACCTCAGAGTGTGCTACGCTGCTTGACAATATCTTTATGACAGACCCTAGTGATTTTCTTGCTGGAATAATTACTTCTGACTTATCAGATCACTTCCCAGTTTTTCTTATTAAGAAAAATGTCTATATTGCTTGCACCAAGGCACGGGCTGAAACTTACTCATACCGTAAAATAAACGAATCAAATCTTGAAGAAATGCGCACCGTTCTGGAAGAATCAATGCCTACATTGCACATCTCTCAACAAAACAATAATACTACGAGCATTGATGAAGCAGTAGTAAAGTTGACTGAAACTATAATGACCGCATACAATCAGTGTTGCCCAATTGTAACTCGTACAGTTACCCCGAAAAATAAACAAAAGCCCTGGATTACTAGAGACCTCGTGATAAATATAAAGAAACGTCAAGCGTCCCTAGCCCTCCTTTGCGAAGGACGAATATCTAGAGAAACATATAACCGATTTAGAAACTATGTAACAAACCAGATAAGAACATCAAAAAAGAACTACTTTACGCTCAAGTTTACTCAATTCAAAACTGACGTTAAAAAGACTTGGCATCTCCTTAACTCCTGCTGTAAACCGAATAATGCCGATAAAAAGAAAATTGAATATGTTGTTCAAGATAATGTAAAATATCATGAGAAGAAAGAAATTGCTAATCTCTTTAACAACTTCTTCGTAAACGTAGGGAAAACAATAGCTGATGGTATTCCAAGTGAACCTACTGATCACTTGGAATTTATGGATCATATTCGAGAACCCAACTCCTTTTTCTTTACGCCTACAAACTCCTCCGATGTAATTACGTGCATAAACAACATGAAAAATAAATCGAGTGGGTTACAAACGTTTCCGACTGAAGTACTTAAAGTTATTGCTGACATTGTAGCCCCACTGATATCAAATATTATTAACCCTTTAACGCCCAAGTGGACTGTACGGTCCTCTTTCAAAAATAACAATAATATATTGTATTTCTTATTCAATTTGTTCACTAATGTGTCCTTTGAACTTCACTGACGAGTGGCAGTTCCTTCCACATCTTGATAACAGTGACTACCTAATGCCAGTGTCGGTTTAGTGATAGTGGTTGTGATAACGGTAATATGAGTATAAAAATGTGGGCGTTAAAGGGTTAACCAGTCTCTCTTACTAGGCACTTTCCCGAACTCCCTCAAAGTTGCTAGAGTAACCCCTATCTTTAAAAGTGGTGAAAAAACCTGTGTAAACAATTATCGACCTATCTCCATTCTACCAATTATTAGCAAAGTATTCGAAAAGATTGTGTATAAAAAAGTGTACTCATATTTTGAACAAAAATCATTTCTTTACGATAAACAATACGGTTTTCGCTCTAAAAAATCAACAACACAGGCTATATTAAATCATTTACAATTCCTCTATTCTAATATAGATGAAGGAAAGCCTGTCTTCTCTGTATTTCTTGACTTCCGAAAAGCATTTGATTGTGTGGACCATAAAATACTATTATCGAAACTACACTGTTATGGCATTCGAGGGATTGCCTATGATTGGTTCAGATCATACCTAACAAATCGGAAGCAATACGTTGTCATTGACGACGCAAAATCAGACCCACAGACAATTAGCCATGGAGTTCCACAAGGATCTGTTCTCGGGCCTCTCATGTTTCTGATTTTTATCAATGATATTGTAAAATCTACATCATTCTTCAAATTCATACTTTTTGCCGATGACAGTACGCTTTCTGTGGTCCTTCCGAACCAAAATCCTGCTATGATTGTGGAGAGTATAAATACTGAACTTCACAAGGTTTCATCGTGGCTCAAAGCTAATAAAATAAGCCTAAATACCGATAAAACAAATTATATTACTTTCTCATACAAGAAAGATGTATCTCTCCCATGCATTAAAATTGGCGAAGGTGAAATCGAAGAAACCAACTCATGTAAGTTTCTGGGCATCATAATAGATAAACATCTGACCTTCAAAGAGCACATCACTCATATTAGTTCTAAATTATCAAAATCCATCGGAATCCTAAATAAAGTTAAAAATTTTCTGCCTGAAACAGCTTTACAAATGCTCTACCGAACGCTCATTTCTCCATACTTGCAATACGGAATAGAAGCATGGCACGGAACTGATAAAAATAAAACCAACAAAATTTTTACTCTGCAGAAAAGGGCTGTCAGAGCGGTAAAGAACCTAGAATATAATGCTCACACAAATGATTCTTTCAAAAATTTACAAATACTTAAACTTTCGGATCTCTACAAAATCTCCATCTGTAATTTCATTTACAAAACATTAAGAAATGATGGCGACAATAGCCTAAGACAATTATTGACTGCGCAAACTTGTCATCACGACCATTTAACCCGAAATAGAAGTAAATTCATGCTTCCTTATTATTCAAAGGCCAGGTCGCAACACAGTATTCTCTTCGTTGGAACCAAAACTTGGAACTCTATACCTGCAGAGATCCGTGAATGTAATTCGTACAAAGTATTCAAAAGACATCTTGAGTCTCACTTCCTATCAGAATACTAGTCGTGTAAGATCACCGTGTCGAAATCTTGCCTCCTACATGTAACTAATGATAATGTCATAATGTAACTTGCCTTGTGTACCATAACCAATCTTCTCTCTGCTCTTGAATCGTTTTATCGAACATACTGTTAAATATAGCCGACTTGACCTATATTGTAAAATACAGCATAAAATATCGAGTTAATTATCTCAATGATCAGTCTAATGCGAAACTAGGTTAAGTGAACTAGTTTAAACTTTTTTGGACACCCTAGAATAACGTGATGGTAGGATGCCCAGAAGTCGCTGAACTTATTCGGGCCCACAGGTAGCTATACTCAAATTTGACCATTGTACTAGACTTAAGTAAAATTCTACCACTGTATCACCTGTGGTAAATAAATTGTTTAAATTGTTTAAATTGTTTATATCTTGGCGTCCTCTCTGCATCCACATTTTAAGCTAAAATGGCTAAACGAAGTACAAAGAGTGGAGGTAATAACAAAAAAACTAATCGTCCATCTATCACGGTCGAGGGGTTAGTGAAAGGCGGTGAAGAGCTTCCGTTGTACTTGGTATAGAGAATACAGGAGACCGAGTGCAACTCCACGAGCTGCGCACGCTATTATATACTACCTCGAAACTGCTGACCAAGCGTCCGCATTGCGGTACCCTGCAACAGGGCTTTGAACTCGCCTACGTACGAACATATGTACGCCCAACTACGCAACTGCGCAGATACACACCTCCCCCCTTTACATGATTGAACAACACCCACAACTGAAATGAACAAAAGGGAGAATCGTAAACCAAAAATCGGCATAGTAAGTAAAGGCATCCTAGTTAGGAAAACCTAAAAAATAAAAATAACCCTTTCGTGACAATCAGTAAAACAAAAACATCAAATGTATTTCGACTAGGCATCGCAAAGTGAAAAGTAACAATATATCCCCACCAATAAAAAAAGGTTTTTTATTTTTCAGAGCCGCAGTTCAACTACACATATGCAAAGCAAAAAAATATTTAGCAACATTTCTATACTAAGAGCGTAATAGTAAAATAACAACAAGAAAACTTTATTTTGCCTAGCAGAAAATCATCCTCAAAGAACATAAAACGCGTCGAAGTAGAGTCGACAATAATCGCAACAGAATAATACCGGCTCATTTTAAAAACTAGCAGGAATATCCAGAACATTAAACAAAAATCCACGGTTCTAGGAACCAGCATTCAACTATCTTTCCACCGAGTAACACGTAAAGAACAAATTGATACTAAAACGCGAAACATTAATGGAATAAATGAACTACATCGGCAATCCGCGCTGTCATGAGTGAAAATAATTAAACAGCAATCAATATTATTTTGAAAATACAAATGCAAGTTTGAAAATTCTTTAAAAGAATTGTGATTCACTACTCAACAAAATTAAATGAAATACCGCAATTATATACTTCGTACACTAAACTCGACACCTGTCATGAAATGTAGATAAAATAATATCTCGGGGAAATTATATTACACACACTCGAAAAATGAAATAACGCAATACTTCTGAAATAAAGTTAACAAAATATTCGCATAAATTTACTATCGAAAAAGAAAAACGAAATAGTACATAATCATATGCTTGAACCATGAATTCTTCTCGAACATGTTCCTAAACAAGGTAAAATTACATACTACAATCATAAAAGTTATAAAGGACTTAATATTAGTTCCTGAGTAATATGAGAACGTCCGTTTACATTACCTATGTGTGATTAACGCCCCATAGGCGACACACAAATTTTGAAATACCGTCACATTGTAAATCACACACCGCACTGTCTCATTAAACTTTGCTATTTGCCTGCAGGTGGCGCAACTGCGGGTCAGCATTGCTGGACCTCAGCTGCTGTCGTCGGAGTATCGCATCTTCGGATCGCAGTCGATCCGCTAATAAATTAATTTCTCGGCGCAGGTAGAAGAAAGAAACTCCTAATGCCAGGGTTGCCGGAAAAATGAGCAAAAGTCCGAGGTCCGACACCCTATCAGGAAGGATGTCGACGAGTGTGCATTTGCTCGCACCCAATCTTCCGAAACTCTACCTTGGTGGTTCTCCAAGGCGTTTGTGAGCGCCTCCACAGAGACATGGGTCAAGCGATTACCCATCGTGAGTGACGTTAACCGGGTCGTCCTGAAATTGAAACAGATACAGCTCAATTAGCATGGCCGCATAATTTAAAGAATAGGAAATCAAAATTAGAGAAGCAAGTAAATGGAAGGGACGACCGCAAGGGAAGAAGCAAACAGCATGTCCCCACGGCGCAGTTCCAACACATTCTCGACCACTGCACAGCTATTGCAATAACAAATCGAGCGCTAGCACTCCGCTCCCATGGCAAGAAACTGCCGCGTTTGTAAACACACGGTTGTTATTGAGTCACGCGAAGCTCTGAGCAGATGCAAGCCTTGGCCGTAAAATAACGTGCGTTACAGCCGCAACACGGACGTAGAAACTACGGTACATCAACAACTAAAAATTAAACCAAATACATATGGTTATATAAAGAGAGTCCAATGTAAATGATACATAAAAACTAAACATCCAAGCAATAATCACACAATATATGTTTTAAACATTATAACGCCGTCAGTCGTAAGTCGTACAGTTATTCCTTCAACACTTTTTACATAAAGGTAACACATGGTTTTTATTGCTTTTATATGTCTTATTACCGATTTTCAATTCTACGTAATTTCGGTTAATTTTTGTAATGATTCCCGGACCTTTCCATGCTACATCTAATTTATGTTTTCTCAAATGATTGCGCAGTAATACTCGTTCACCGATTTCAAAATTTTTATTTTTACGGCGAAGGTTGTGGTACATTGTTCTTTCACTGGTGTTATTAATTATCATAGCTCGAACGTTTTCAACAATGCGGGCTGCTTCTTGAGCTCGAAATTTTATGATATCGACGTCTGTGTCATAACTGTAATTGGTTTCGAAATTTAAAGCGCTAAAGTTCGGACACGTGTCTCGATTGAAAATGATATAGGAGGGCGTATCCCCCAACGTAGTATTCAACGCATTATTAATTGCGTTCTCTGTGATGTTCAGACACTGGTCCCATTCCGTGTGAACTAAAGAATTAATATATAATTTTAATAAATTCGTAATTTTACGATTGTTTCGCTCCACAATAGCATTACTATGAGGGCTCCAAGGTAGGACTTCTTTTTTCGCAATTGAATGGATTTGGGTAAATTTCTTAACTGCCGCAGATTTAAATTCCAAAGCTTGGTCGCTAAGAAGTGTTTTAGGATACCCAAATGTTGAGAAACAGTCGTCTAGACAAGAGACAACCGTGTCTGCTAATCGATCCGCTGTTGCGTAAAGCTTACAATAACGAGAGAATAAGTCAATTACTATCAGAATGTATTTATTCTGCTGACCCGTTACAGGAAGAGGTCCAAGAAAATCCATCGAAACTACCTCGAATGGTTCTTTAGCAATAGGTGCGTCCAAAATCTTAATAGGAACAGTACTACTAGCTTTCAGAATTTTACACACATCACACATTTTCACAAATTTACGTATGATACTTTTCTCTAACAAATGGAAGTAACGTAATTTAAATTTAAACAATGTATGCGTGGCATCCGTATGATACAAGGAATGTATGCTGAGCACAGCCTTGTTCATTAAAGATGTCGGCATCACTGAAGTTAGAATGGTGCTTTCCCTAGAATCTATCTGTCTTCGTCTGTAAAGCATGTCGTTCAAAATCAAGTATTTTTGTAAGTCAGGAATCGTAGATGTACTTCCATTTAGTAAGGCGTCCTTTACTTCAGAACAGAAAGGGTCCTGCTGTTGCTCGGTTCGAAATTCGTCTAGAGTCCAAGATACATCTTTCAATGCAGGAACGTAGTCAGTCAGCTTAGCGGGCGCAGCCACCGCTGGCGCCACACGATTAGAGTGCGTCCTGTCTGATATGTCTATGTCTGGGAGCAGTGCTCCTCGCCGTGTCGTCACTGGGAAAGAGTCGACCTCATTGAACTCGGAACAGTCTTCTAGATCAGCAATAGTCAAATGCTCAGGTAAACGGCTTAGACAATCCGCAATGATATTTTGTCTACCCGGGAAATATTTTACAATGGGTTCGAAGGATTGAACTGATAAGCACCATCGTGCCATTGCTGAGTCGTCAGGAAGCTTTTTGAAAAACAAAGGCTGTAACGGTTTATGATCCGTGTACAGATAGATCGGATATCCAAGAATGAGATATTTAAATGCTTTCAGCGCGCTCACGATGGCGAAGAACTCTTTTTTTCGTCGTCGAATAGCGCTTTTGTGTGGAGTTTAAGCTTTTACTGTAGTACGCAATAGCCTTCATTGATTTATTTGAGTCATTGTCGTGCTGCAAAAGCACTGCTCCAATGCCAACGTTAGAAGCATCTGTAAATACATGGAAAGGCTTGCTAAAATCAGGGTGCCGCAGCACGGTGTCTGATGTTAAGACAGATTTGATTTTTTCAAAAGCTTTCTGACATTCAGGCTTCCAGATAAACTCAACATTTTTTCGTAACAACTGATAAAGAGGATATGAAATCGAGCCGAACATCGGGATATGATTCCTAAAGTAGTTTGCTACACCTAAAAAACTTTGCAATTCCTTCACATTTCGAGGAATGGGAAATTTTTGTAGTTTCGCTGATTCCTTGCAGCGAATACCGTCTGCGGACACAATGTGTCCTAGATACTCAATCGAGTTCTTTAGAAATTTACATTTCTCAAGTTTAAGGGAAAGATTTCCACTACGCAGTTTCTCAAAGACACTAGTTAAATCCTTCAGATGTTGGTTCATGGACTTTGAAAATACTAGGATATCATCGAGAAATACAAAACATAGTTTACCGATGATATTTGCAAGAACAGAAGAAATTATACGTTGAAAAACTGAGGGACTCGAGGACAGCCCAAATGGCAGCCTTTTAAACTGAAATTTCTCATAACCGATACTGAACGCGGTAAATTTACGGCTACTTTCTTCTAATTCGACCTGATGAAAGGCCGAGCGTAAATCGAGACTTGAAAAAATGCTGTTCCCTCCAAGGCTGTAAAGTACTTCGTCGATGCGTGGAATGGGATAACTTTCTTTGGTCACTATTTTATTAAGTTCTCGGAAGTCAATAACGGGACGAATCTCGCCCGACTTCTTTTTAACAACAATTAAAGGAAAATTGAATTCCGAGCTGGAAGGTTCAATAATGCCTTGATCCAACATCTGCTTATTAGCTTGCAACAATTCGTTTTGATATTTATGAGGAATTCGATAGGGCGGTATATTAAGTACTCGTGCATTAGGCTTCAATTCAATATTATGTTTCATAACATTCGTAACGGCAATTGTTTCGCCTTCTAGAGTGATGACGTCTCTAAAGTCGTTTAATAAATTTAACAGTAATGGTTTAGCGTCTTCATCGTCACAATTCACGTCGTCACCAATCAAAGGGCGTCTCTCGTTACTACCCCCCTCTGGTACATCATCTTTCTGTGCATTAATTCCAAGTTCGTTAACACGAATATCGTTACAACAATGTCCCGATTCGTCAGATCGCAGCCCAACGTCTTTATCAGCGGTGGCATTGAAACTTCCACCACAAACACCGTCGACTTTGGGTAGATCCGCTTTACCGTGGACATCGCACACATTTGCATCTCGCACAGCTTCGTGCACGGTAGACATATATATCTCTTGTTCAATTTCCATATCGCCTATTTCCTCAATATTACTTAACATGCTATTTTCGCTTAGATATACCACGTCTTCTGAGACGTTTAAAAGCATCACGGGTACAAAATTATTCCACCCGACTTTCACTACTGATTCGGCCACATAAATACCATTACCGAGAATTCTCTTATTCATAATATACTTTCCGGGTTTAGCGTTCTTCACATACCCATTAATAACACGTAAACAATTACTTGGCATTTCCACTGCTCCACAGTGAACAACTATCGCTCGTTGCTTAGTTTTTCTCACTTTTCTCGCTTTACTCGCTGGCTGTTTAGTTTTTCTCTCTTTTTTCGCTGGTTGCTCAGATTTTTTAACCTTTTTCCCTGGGGTACCCCACTGATCTTTAGCATTTATCTCTAGGCCATTTCGTTGCCTATCGCCATTTTCTTGGCCTGCATTTCTTGATTCCCTCTGCTTCAGCAGATATTTCTTTATACGCCTCCTATTGGCAAGCATGTCAGCCATCAGACATTCTGGATTATTTATAGTATTAAAAAATACCTCTCGCTTACTTTGCCCGTGCAATTCTTGCACATCATGAAACGGCACTTTTACTCCGTCAAGAACTATGAATCCTTCTTTAAAATTAATCACGGCATCTTGTAGAATATCCCTACCGAGGATTACATCATATTTGAATTCGCCATCTTTCAAAATTAAAGCACTAGTATTTATTTTTTTATTATTAGGCAGCGTAATACAAAGATCAAGTTCACCAGTTACCTGGCTTTTAGAATTTACACCCCTGATACTCAAGGCACTAGGCTTAATTCGCTCGTTTAGGCCTTTTAAATTCCGGTAACTCACCAGACACCGGTCACTACCGCTGTCAATGAGAGCGCTCATCAATTTGTTATCATTACGTAATATAATTGTAGGCTTCTTAGAACGCCGTAATGAAAATAAACCGTCGCTTTCCTTCCTTAAACGACCTTCTTTCATTACCGTCGCAGACAAACAAACTTCTACAGGTAATTCAGAATTTGCACCTACATCAAGTTCTTGTTCACCTAGTAATTCGAACTTATTTTTACACAGAAATAGCGGATCTACCTCTTCAGTCGACTTAGTCATAGTATCTGGCTTCAATACCACCACATCATTGGTAACGGGGTCTGATGATTCACCCTCGGGCACTGGTAACTTCTCCCTCTCCACACCAACACTCTTCAATTTGTCTGATTCTACTCTAAAAAATCTTCACTCTCAGGAGATGCAGCGTAGTACGCTTCTCCTTTCCCCCGACCTCTACCACGTGAATTACACTCACGTGCAAAATGTCCAACCCTGCCACACCTATAGCAAGCATGACCACGGAAATTCGATTTATTTTGACCTCTCTGTTTCATACACATACTTTGCACATGACCTCTAGTATTACAGAGAGAACAGAAAAATTTTTGTTTTGTCCGTTCACTGCTAATCTCTTCCACGGACGCTTCGTTACATTCCAATGAACCAAGAGGTCGATCGCCAAAATAGGCATGCTGTCTTCCCCGTGCAAATCTAGCAGGTCTCCAACCTTGTCGGAAAAATGGTCTTCGTCCCTGAAAACGTCGGCTGTTGTGTTGCGAGGCATAGAATACGTCAGGGAACGATTCCTTCCCGTCACACACACTCTCGTCAGGTACGTCCACCAAATAAGTCTCTCTTGTCGGGTAGGAGTACTGGACACTAGGCTTGCGCGCAAGCATTTCTCTGCTCTCAGGGTTATTCCGTACAGCGGAGACAAGACGAGCTAAAAGCTCTTCAGAGGTGATGAATGGTCTCGTAAATATTTTCTTGCAAAAGTTCTCTTCCAATAATGGGGCAAGTATTGCTGTAGCCAGGCTAAAAACTACCAAATCGCCCGCGAATTTTTTCAAATCGTTCGCGTTTGTACTAGCAACTACAAATGGATGTCGTTGCAATGCTACTTCTTGACTATTTATAATATGATCACTCAAATTTCTTATCTTAGCCATGGCCGTGACCAACTGGGCAGCCAATCCTTCATTACGTAACAGCCGTAGCTGATTTAGATCACAAGCTAAAGCGTGTACAGACCGTTCACCTTTCGATACATAAATATCATCGAGAATATCGATAACCTGGTCAAAGGAATAGTTAATGTCTGGGTTCACAAGCTTCGTAACTACACCATTGAAATCACCTACACTCTTGTGTGCGCTACGCACAAGCAATTCTTTTCTGGCATCGTCTGACGTCACGTCAGGCAGTAAACACATATACGCTTTTAGGTTTGCAACGTGTGTTCTGAAAGTCTTAGTCTCACAAAAGACCGGATCTGTCATTCTTTGTCTCCCACGAAAAAGTGGAAGCTCGGCACTGGATAGTATGGTACTACCCCTTTGTAAAGTCGTGGACATACTTCCACTCGTCGTATGACCACTAGTGGTCGTCATGGTAGTTACACTTGGAGTACTGAACGTTACTGTCTGAGTTGTCACAGCCGTCGTCACTACCATCGTAGGCACTGGTCCAGACATAACTGTCGTAGGTACTGGTCCTGACATAACTGACGTTCCAGGTAACGTACCACTATATGTCGGCACAGACACTCGTCCACTACTAGTCGTAGTTGCAGTCGAACGAATAAATTCAGGGTCGGAATCAGAATCTGACCACATATCACATAATCAAAAAAATTGTACACCGCCAGAATCACACCTCCCAAAAATATAAAAATAATTTCACCTCAGAAATCCACAACCAAAATTTATTAAGAAATTTGAATACTGCTACTGTCCCTATGACTCAGAAATCAACACGAGTCAAATCGATCAATAATTAAACTCATTACAAGAATACAACTCTACCGCTCTCAAACAATTTAAAATTACACAGAGCACTATTACGGAGGATCCGACCCGTATGCATAAAATCATCATAACCCAAAAAATTTTACATTTACAGTGTACTCAACTGGTATCTCGGCAACACGCCGCGGCAGGACAGCAGTCGGCCCAGCTGTTGTCAAGGTCGAGCGTCGTTGAGCGCTCAGCAACAGCAGTACAGGAAACGTCCCAGCTGTTCTCAAGGTCGCGTGCGATGCACAGGCCAATCGACGAGGCAGCTGATGCGTGTACTAGCACGTCTCTGTAGCGCTGATGTCTTCGCACGGCTTTACACTGAGCGTAACAGCACAGCACACAGTTTTTAGATACCGTATTATTAACACTGGTCGGTATGGAAAGTGGTATCACATACACTCAACACGATTGTTCTCGTAGAATATAATCACTACCGACGTTTGTAGAAAAGTCTATAACACATGCACTGATGAAGCCAACTGGTAGTCATCCACGTCACTCCGTGCGGCGGTAGTTCACGCAGAGCCTCACGTCGCAGTTGTCGCCTTCCTTTTCCAATCCAAAATGCACGGTGTATGTTTTATCAAGAGGAACTTTGAACTTCAATTCGTAACTATTTTCCAGACTCGCTTCCGGAACACGTTTCACCACAATCTTAAACACGTTATTGTATTCTTCGGGTGCTTCTTGTACTTCTCTTCCTGTGACTGAAGTGTTCTCCATATTAATATCGTCGTTAGTACCAAACAGATTCTCCTCCCACGAAGCGAAGCGTAGACTCCCACACGTAGAAAACACGCGAAGTTCCGTGGAAGCACGATATACACAGAATCACCGTCGAATCTCCAGATGTCACTTATGCCTTCTTTATTCACAGAAGTCACTGAACCTGCGTCACTTCACAAGTATCAAGTAGGAAACGTCGTGGTTCCGATACGTACTGCGCCACCAGTATCACGGCGGTGGGGTTAGTGAAAGGCGGTGAAGAGCTTCCGTTGTACTTGGTATAGAGAATACAGGAGACCGAGTGCAACTCCACGAGCTGCGCACGCTATTATATACTACCTCGAAACTGCTGACCAAGCGTCCGCATTGCGGTACCCTGCAACAGGGCTTTGAACTCGCCTACGCACGAACATATGTACGCCCAACTACGCAACTGCGCAGATACACATCGTGATAACAGGTCGGAAAATGGTATTTCAGCTGAGGTGAGCAGTGCCGAGGACGTAAATGACGAAGATAACTTCTTCAACGTCATAATGATATCGGATGATAAGGGAAAAACGAAGAAAATTTCGTTGAAACAAGTCAATGATTGGCTGAAACAGGCAGTAATTAACAACACAAGCCACTCTGATGTTCACTGAGCGATGTTTCCTTCAAGCGAATTTGTCGCTTCGTTCATTCAATTAAACACGCCAATACCATCGAGCGCTGCGGTCGAACGACTGTTCTGCTTAGGCAAAGAAATTTGAAGACCACGACGTGCTCGGCTTTCAGACAAACATTTTGGAATCTTAACATTTTTGAAAGGCAACGTTGATCGTCATTACAGTGTACTGACATTGTCACATTTAGATCATGAACTCGTATTAAATCATAACAGAGGAACAACAAAAATCAGTAAAATATCATATATTATAGGAACATATACATGGTTTTTCTTTATGCGTCATATAGGCGGTAAAAATATTCTGCGCTTTTCTGTTATCCAATTTTTTTGTTATGCATACGGAACTATGAACATATGAAAATATAGCTACTAGTTAGGTACCTTTTCAACATTATTATCATTAAAAAATGCAATTCATTTTATTTTTCGTGCTATATATACACATGGAATGTTTCTTTCAGTATCTTGACATTTCATTCAATTCTAGTCCACACATTTATTCGATCTATTAATTTTTTTAGGAAAACAATGCACTATTTTGAATATATTAATAATTATTTTATATTCATAGCAATATATACGCAAAATAAATTGAATAATATTTATTTAAAATTATATTTAATAATTAAAAAGTTGCGGTTGCGAGTTGCGGTTGCGATCGCAACTTTAGTTTTTTCAAAGTTGCTGTTGCTTTTGCGTCGGAACTTTTTTTGTGGTGTTGCGGTTGCGCCGCAACATTTTAAAAGTTGCGGGCCCAACACTGTAAGCATCGAAAGACTAGTTACTTCAGGAAAGGAGATAGTGCTGAAGTTTTGATAATGTAAAGTCCCCTGTCGTTCCTGCCAAGAGTCCAACTCTAGGTTGTACAGAAATGTGTAGTCTTCTGATAACCAGAAATGTAAAATACTCTGATAATCGATAAATGTTGTTTGAGCATCATTAATTTCAAAAACGATAACTGGGAACAGAAACACAAGAAATTACGCCATATCCAGCGGAAATTGTACCCTATTCTTCAATTAAACGCAGCATATCAAACACTAAACATCAAGAAAAGTATTAGACACTGGTAATTTTTTAACCACTCTGCCAGAAGTGTACGTACTTGAATCCTTTTTGCAAAGAATTTCAGAAAACAAATCGCATCCCAATCTTCCCCGAATTCCTGGTGCGAAAAAAGGAGCATTTTCCAGCGATTTGGCCTCCTTCTCGGAAAGACTCGACATCATCGCCTGTTTTAGGGTAAAGTTGGGGGAATTTCAGAGTTACAGCTTCTCCGGAGTGGCTCGTGCGTCCCCATGGCTCATGAGAGGGTGAGCTGTTTCCATCCCGGGTGAGGGGCCACTGAGGGCTTCACTGGCGAGCAAGTAAAATGGAAAGACGAAACAGTCAAATTGGTCCCTACAGATACAGAATATTATTTTAAAGTTAAGCTCCGACGCATACGGAATATTCTTTGATAGTTAAGCCCCGATGCATACAGACAATTCGTTAGTAGTTAAGCCCCGATGCAGACAGACAATTCGTTAGTAGTTAAGCCCCGATGCATACAGACAATTCGTTAGTAGTTAAGCCCCGATGCATACGGAAAATTCTTTAGTAGTTAAGCCCCGATGCATACAGACAATTCGTTAGTAGTTAAGCCCCGATGCATACGGAAAATTCTTTAGTAGTTAAGCCCCGATGCATACAGACAATTCGTTAGTAATTAAGCCCCGATGCATCCGGAAAATTCTTCAGTAGTTAAGCCCCGATGCATACGGAAAATTCTTTAGTAGTTAAGCCCCGATGCACACGGAAAATTCTTTTGTAGTTAAGCCCCGATGCATCCGGAAAATTCTTCAGTAGTTAAGCCCCGATGCATACGGAAAATTCTTTAGTAGTGAAGCCCCGATGCATACGGAAAATTCTTCAGTAGTTTAGCCCCGATGCATACGGAAAATTCTTTAGTAGTTAAGCCCCGATGCATACAGACAATTCGTTAGTAGTTAAGCCCCGATGCATACGGAAAATTCTTTAGTAGTTAAACCCCGATGCATACAGACAATTCGTTAGTAGTTAAGCCCCGATGCATACGGAAAATTCTTTAGTAGTTAAACCCCGATGCATACGAAAAATTTTTCAGTAGTTAAACCCCGATGCATACGGAAAATTCTTCAGTAGTTAAACCCCGATGCATACAGACAATTCGTTAGTAGTTAAACCCCGATGCATACGGAAAATTCTTTAGTAGTTAAACCCCGATGCATACAGACAATTCGTTAGTAGTTAAGCCCCGATGCATACGGAAAATTCTTTAGTAGTTAAACCCCGATGCATACGGAAAATTCTTCAGTAGTTAAACCCCGATGCATACGGAAAATTTTTCAGTAGTTAAACCCCGATGCATACAGACAATTTGTTAGTAGTTAAGCCCTGATGCATACGGAAAATTCTTTAGTAGTTAAACCCCGATGCATACAGACAATTCGTTAGTAGTTAAGCCCCGATGCATACGGAAAATTCTTTAGTAGTTAAGCCCCGATGCATACGGAAAATTCTTCAGTAGTTAAGCCCCGATGCATCCGGAAAATTCTTCAGTAGTTAAGCCCCGATGCATACGGAAAATTCTTTAGTAGTTAAACCCCGATGCATACAGACAATTCGTTAGTAGTTAAGCCCCGATGCATACGGAAAATTCTTTAGTAGTTAAGCCCCGATGCATACGGAAAATTCTTTAGTAGTTAAGCCCCGATGCATACGGAAAATTCTTCAGTAGTTAAGCCCCGATGCATCCGGAAAATTCTTCAGTAGTTAAGCCCCGATGCATACGGAAAATTCTTTAGTAGTTAAACCCCGATGCATACAGACAATTCGTTAGTAGTTAAGCCCCGATGCATCCGGAAAATTCTTCAGTAGTTAAGCCCCGATGCATACGGAAAATTCTTTAGTAGTTAAGCCCCGATGCACACGGAAAATTCTTTAGTAGTTAAGCCCCGATGCATCCGGAAAATTCTTCAGTAGTTAAGCCCCGATGCATACGGAAAATTCTTTAGTAGTTAAGCCCCGATGCATACGGAAAATTCTTTTATAGTTAAGCCCCAGTGCATATGAAATGATCTTTTATAGGTAAGCCTTGTTCGAACACCCGAGTTCTGAAAAAATGCTTAATTAACCAACTGTGCTTTCAAACACAATCGTCCAATTGGACATTACTGAAAGAGAGTATATAATGAATCACGCCATAATTTCCAAATTTTGCAGGACTTGTGTTTGCTTTGCAAAAATAGAATGCTGCAAAATACATCCTAAAAATACAGTATGTCCTAAATCTAAAGATAAAACTCATTTCCTGGAATGATTCCCGGAGCCAGAAAAAATATTTACCAGGCCATCCTTGCAGTAAGAAGCTTGTCTTTCTCCAGAGCCGTCTCTCTGAGCCGCCTTTCGGAGCTTCCGAGCGCACCGGTTGACTTCCAGAGATTCCATCTTCCCAGGCCCGTCATGCAGAAACGCTCGCCCTGCAAAGCCAGCCTCAGAGGTGGCCGGCTGTGGTACATGGTAGTGTAAGTGCGGCCGTTACGCGTCTTATGGCTGCGCTCGATTGTGTCGTAACTCGAGTCTTAGTCCTGAACGCAACTCAATCTGTGCTAAAATACAGCACAATCCGACGACGATCTTCCTGTTCTGAGGAGACTTACATTCGTCTCAGTCCCCCGAAGAGGTGATTTGGAACTGCTTCAGCTCGAGATGGCTGTATATTGCTGAACTTTTCGAGAATTCTATCCGCCCTGCTGGATCGACGCTTGTAAAACTGGTGTATTTGATTTTACATTGGGATTCGATTTTTGAATTTTAAGTTTATGACTGATCATGATTTGTAATCATATCAGGTTGGGCAGTTATATGAGTACTTACTTCTGGGATTCAAAATTTAATGCGTAAATCACACAAGAAAAAATTGCAGAAATGAAATACGTTGTGTAATACGTGCATATGCATTAGTTTTTCTTCTTCACTCAAATGCAGATGACAATTTTCCACTCCTATTTGAATCGTCGATGACGCGTAATTGTGTTTTGATTGAGAAAATATTGGTGAGTGAAAGCGAAACTTCTTACGAATTACTCAGTTTATTATAAAGCCATGTCGTTCCGTGAACATTTTGTTGACTGTAGCTGTGTTTGACGGTTTCTAACTACGTTGTGGTGAATAAAATATTAAACGGGATTTTTTAATGAAACTGTTTCTCCGTACTCTCAGAGTATTTCTCTATCTTGTACTCCCAGCATCACTGAGATGGATTTACAAAATTCATAAGGTATTGTATTATGCCTGTTAAATCAGTATGCATAAACACGTATTGTCGTTTGTGCCCTCAGTGTTGTATTCTACAGTATATAGCTGCAGAGAACGAAAGTTACTACTCTGCATTCATGTAAATGTAAGTCAACCGAACTTTACTTGTTAGACGAAGATCAAGAAAGTTTCCTTTACAACAACACCCAAGTGAAATCGATCATACTGCCAGAAGACACTCGCCAAGCAAATGGAGGCCCAAGACCTCGTGTGCGTGTTTACTTTACACTTTTCAAAAGCAATTGCCTGGAGAAGAGACGTAAGTTTTGCCCGCTGCAGCTGTTCTCGGAGTCAGGCCGCGTCTATTTACTAGAATTCGTCTCGTAACAAAAGAAGGATGCGAGCAAGTGACTTTGGACGAGCATTACTAGGTCTTGGAGGCAGTGTTTGCCAAAGCTCCCTTATTGTGGATCGTCTGTCACGAGACGTAAAGTGGACCAGAGGGGCTCCGGAAAAGTTGGTCTCCGGCTGCCGAGAAGAATGGCGATGGATTGCCCGGTCGAGCTCAGCGACACAACTCCTGTCCTCCGAAGTTAGTGCTCCAGACAGCAATGTGGAGGTGGGGTGAGACCTCAGGGAGACTCTTCACAAGTTTCCCCGATGAGCCATGAGGTAGTTACGGAGTGTTGCTTCTAAAACTTTGAATCTTAAAATGTTGAAAATATTAGTGTGATTGTTCACAAGTTTTTAGTGAGACTGATCACAAGTTTCCCCGATAAAGCATAAGACAAGTAGTTACGGAGTGTTGCTTTTTGAAGCTATGAATCTTAAAATGTTTAAAATATTAGTGAGACTCTTCACAAGCTATGAATCTTAAAATGTTGTAAGTATTATTAATGAGATTGTTCAGAAGTTTTTAGCGAGACTGTTTACAAGTTTCCCCGATGAGGCATGAGGTAGTTACAGACTGTTGCTTGCTAAAGCTATGAAGGTTGAAGTGTTTTCAGTAATAGTGAAATTGTTCACAAGTTTTTAGCGGGATTGTTTATAAGTTTCCTCGCTGACGCATGACGGTAGGTAGGCAGTTTCGAGGTGTTGCTTTTCCAGGTATGTAACTTAAAGGGTTGTGAATATTTTGTACAGATTAATTTTATTTCAAGGGATGTGTGGGAATTATGATGGAGAAGCAAAAGGAAGTTGAGACATGAATACTGAGACGAAGTTGAAAACATTGTGCAATAATTTGAAACTATGCTAAATCAGCGAAATGTTATTGTCATTGTAGTCTTTGTGTTGAGGAGCATGCCACAAGGAGCATGACCTGTATTCAAAACCGGTGACGTGTGATGAGTTTAAAATGAGTTTAAAAAACCGGTGACGTGTGATGTTAAAACCGGTGACGTGTGATGAGTTTAAAATGAGTTTAAAAAACCGGTGACCTGTATTCAAAACCGGTGACGTGTGATGAGTTTAAAATGAGTTTAAAAAACCGGTGACCTGTATTCAAAACCGGTGACGTGTGATGAGTTTAAAATAAGCGATTTCTCAATCTTGATTGATTTTGTAGTTCCTAAATTTTAGAGCCAGAAAACCTAATTTCTTTCGATGTTGTTTAGCTTAGGACAGCATATATAAATGTGTGTATATATATATATATATATATATATATATATATATATATATATTTTACTCCCTATTTTTTATCGAGAGTTCACAGTCTAGTAAACTCCCAGAAACAGATAATGATTCTGGTACGAGAAGCTGCTGCTTCCACAAGTTGAAACGAAATAAATGTACACAAGGAGTTCCGAGACTCGAACTCAGGACTTAGAAATTACCGCGCCGGCACGCTACCGCACGATAAAAAATAGGGAGTAAAATATATGTCGGGACAGCACGTACCTGCACTGGGCCAAGCATTGCTATCGTTGGGTTTCGGTCACCTTTTAGGGTGATCGATAGCTCAGTTGGTAGCGTGCCGGCGCGGTAATTTCTAAGTCCTGAGTTCGAGTCTCGGAACTCCTTGTGTATATATATATATAGTATATACATAAATCTATAGCATAGTATATATATATATATATTATTTGTTTGATCAAGCTTCAGAAACTAGAATTTTTGGGTGGCATTGATGTTTTAAGGGTTATACGAATCGTCCTCTTGTAAGTTTGTCAAGAGGACACAGCTCCTTCAAACCTCGAAAGGCATGAAATCTATTTATGTAATCATGCTCCTAACAAAGCCACTGTAGATTCATATTCGCAGTACAGACTTTAGGGTGGGTAATGACTCCACATTACAGCAACTCAAATCACACAAACACAACTTAGGTGAGCCCATATGCGTCTTCTCACGCAGCCACGCGTTTCATAACTCACAAGGAAACGAGATAGGAAGCCAACTACTGTACACAACTTGCTTCTGAAGACGCAAGATGACACAAATTAATGGCCGTCCGTCAAGCAAACCCTGGTCTGATTTCCCTGATTTATTGGACCTGAAACAAACGGCAGTTTGGCCGCGTCGTCACTCCCGGCTCCTCCGTGTTAAATTTGCTCGCTATTAACCCGAGTGTCCTGATTGATCATACTATGATTTGAACTTCGACCGGATGACAAATTAGTTAAAATGTCCTCTTTGGAAAAAAAAGAACAGAATAAAAACCATATATTTCCAGCGATGTTGATATAAGAATTTGCCAAAACATATTTTTTTATAATTCTAATTGGTCAATTCTTCGGGCGGATATTCCAATAGGTAGAGCCTCTTTTCAGTGTTTATTGACATAAAAGTACTTAATTGGTACTTAAAACAATATCAGTATCAGTAAACCATTATCAGAATTATAACACCCATGTTATAAGCTTCATTAAACAGTGAGGGGAGAACTTAGATAGTATTCCTTCTGTTAGTTTACCACATGATTAAATGAACGCCTTGAAGAACATCGTCTCTATTCACACCGCACTCTGCAAATTTATGATAATTCTTACACAAATAGTGCCGGCACAAAAGAGTTCACCGGAATCAGAAACATGAAAATGATTGTAACATAATGCCAACCTAAACGTTTTACAACACATTTGAAACACTTCTACTATGATTCAAGCAGTAGCCCAGCCAGGGGGCCACGTGGGCCAGTTTTAGTCGCCGTTTGAAGTAAAAGAATAAAAAGATTGCTGATAATTAATGTCTACCCCCACCCCCCCCCCCCCCCCCCCGAAATTACTTGCCGGGGATCCTGGCCCCCTCCGAAATTTTCGGATGGCTGCGCTACTGCGCTACTGATCGCAAGAGATCGAGCACCGTCTTGATGTGCTTCTGGAAACTAACTGCGCGCATGTAGAAGTATATAAAATAAGATAAAAAATCTTTAATAAACGCTTAATACAGTAGAACAAATCTGAATGAAATATCTTATCAATTTCATTTGTAATCAGTTTTTGAAATGTTAATGAGACTTTATTGACACCCTGTATAGGAATGGTCTTTGCAATATCTTAAAATAAAGAATCTTAGTTAACGAACATAAATATGATTTCATAATTAGCTATGCCAACAATTGAAAAAAGTTTAAGATAAAAGATTATACGCTTGTTTAAACCTCCCTAATCGTAATAAATGCGTTCCAATGAGAGGGAGGTAGAAGGTATCGTTAAGTGCGGACTTGAAAAATGCGAAACCTACGCGCAAAATGCATAAAAGCGGTAAGGTGAGAAAGAAGTTAATAAAACAAGAAAAAAGTTGCTACCAAAAAACAGGACAGCACTGAACCGAAAAAAGATGTTGGAATTTGAAAAAAACCTCCACCTAAAATTGTATTAGGTCATTTTGAAGGAAACTACTTGTTCACTGCTTCGCTGAAAGCACTTTTAGTCCATAGAATCTTACGCATATTTATATTAGAATTGAAAAATCATCATTGTTTGTGAAACCTAATTGAAAAAAAAATTATAAATTATAATCATTTATTAAAAAAATTGCTACATGAAATGCATTACAACATATTGGATTTTGAATATTCCTTAACATGAAGATCCTCAATTGAGAGATGAATCATAAAAGATGGATACTTGCCTCGTCAAGAATTAATTATATTATTGGGAGAAGCAACGTAAGCACATTTTTTTATGATATTTTATTTTAAGCATGAACACTTGAAGTGCGTAAATACTTTCACACTATTTGAGAATGGTTCGGAGGATGTTTTCGATAACTTGAAGAAAAAAACACGGAACACTCTGCTAAACAGACAAAAATACCTTCGTACATGATTTTCAACTTATTATTCGGTTATTAGTAATTTATAAGAAAAACCAAGCACAAACACGCGCATCTAAAAGAACTAGAGAAACACACATACAGGGAGGAATTTTAAAGCTTGTTCATCATACAATGAGTGAGATGATTTGTTTATGAATCCTAAACTCGAATTACACTTATTCATTTATCTATTTACATTTTGGGATATAAAAACGTTTGGCGCTTAGTGAGGTTTGCGATAAATAAATTTCGAAACAGTGAGCGGGTGCACTAATTTTATTTACTGAAATATCAAGTAATTACAGATTAAAAGTTAAATTATAACTGATTGCAGAGCGTTTTGTGGATGTAACCGTCACAACTTTTAATAAAAGCCATATTAACATAGAGCCCTTAAAACCGATCTGTATAAATTTAGTGATTCAACCAACTTATGCAGAATTCTGCTACTAGTATATCAACTCAGAATCTGAATATATCTTGAAATATGTTAAACATAAATTAATGTATTGGAATACAAATGTTAAATACAAATCTGGGACCGTAGGCTCAGAGCTCATGCTTGTTTCTGTGCTTTTATTCGTTACCTCGAAACACTAAAACAGCACTCTGGCGGTGAAGTTCTTTTATGGTTTTTAAATCAGTCTTGCGTCAACTCTTAAACTCTGCACTCATCGTTCCAGCTGTCCTAGTAACCACACGGTATATTTGTCATGCAGCCGTGACTCTGACCGCTTGCGCGGCTGTCTGATGCCCCGTGATTTGGGTAAAACGTTCCTTTTTGTTCCGTCCTACCTTTCCTCCGTTCTTTGTTTCTTTTTGTTCCATCCTAGAAGATTACTTGTTTTTAAATTGTAGTTCGTTTCTCTTGCGGTCACCGTGCTCGAATGGCTTAGAGCGCGTGCCTATCACGGGGAAGGTCGGCAGTTCAAATCCTGGCTGTACCGCCCGGTAATTTTCCTTGGAAAAAGAGAAGAACTCAGGCACAATTACCCACTCTACCCAGGGGTCGGAAATCGGTACGGGATGGGCCGGGGATAACCGTCCTGATGTTAGTAATAAGGCATTTGGAAAACCAGTGTGCAAAATGTATCAGGCTTAATTGGAATAAAAACATTCTTTCTTTCTCCGTTTTGTAGACCAGGATGCGATGGCGGGATCTTTGTTTGGACGTCTCTCAACTCCACACTTAAGGAGTCTGCGACGGACAGATAGTACCGAGGATTAAGGAAGCAGAACCTCGAAAACGAGGACGGAGGCACCAAGATTACTGCCACGAACTTCACAGGATTCAATGTAACTTCAGCAGCTTCGGAAATGAGTCTCTGCATCTGCGTTGACTCTAGACTCTACATAGAGCCTCTAGACCAGGGATTCTCAAAGTGGGGTTCGCAGACCCCCAGGGGTCCATGGCACTTTGACGGGGGGTCCGCAAAATTTAACGAATTAAACAGTTTATGCATATATGTATATGAATATATTATATATATTCCAATATATATATATTCACATATATATATATATATATATATATATATATATATATATTCTTGAAGGGAACACATATGAAGGGGTCCTCGGCTCATTTTCAGTAATAAACGTTGTCCTTCGTATTAAAAAGTTTGAGAACCCCTGCAGTCTAGACTTTTAGAGTTTTGAGGCTGTAGTGAAAGGTTGACGCTTGCGGGGTTCCTGTATGAACTAATGACTAAAAATATGCCTTATAACTTATAATATAACTGTAAGCTTTCCTTTTAATTTTTAGTTAGGCCTGTAACTCGAAAAATTCGAAAACACTTATGAATTAGAATTTTCCCTTGAATGTATAACATAAAGTTTACCCTATACCTTATAATGTAAAATGTATTATATAAAATGAAATTAAAATCAATTTATTAGCTCATACTCATAAATTTTCCTTACACTTTATAGCTTGAAGTTCGCTCTATAACTCAAAATTAAAAACTTGCACTTTAACATATAACCCACAACTTGCTCTATAACTTATAACATAAAATTTGTTCTATAAATTGTAATGTAAAACTAACCTTAGTAATTAAAACTGGCGTTATTAATCGTAACCTAAAAGTTTTTGCGTTAACTATAATTTTAGCCGGCACTTTTTATCGAACACGATATGGCAGAAAACTTATTATTCGTTATTTTTTCTGGCCTCATGGAATGTGGTGCTTGGCACCATAACAGTAAAGTTCCAATCTAAACTCCGCTCTCTGACTCTCTGACACGCTAGTACAGGACGGGATTCCAGAGCCTGCTTTGCTCATCATCTGGTTAGCATTTATTTATTTTTTTATTTATTTATCATTCATTTGTTAACACTAATTTACTTACACTCATTTCCTACTTGAAAAATGAATGCTTCTGACATAACACACATATAAATAGTAACATAATAAAACAAATGCTTATCAGGGTATAGAGTCAGGGGTTATAAAATTCGCTGATAGAAGGTATGTAGCATATCGCTACAAAAGCTTATGAATTTTAAAATTTCCATTCGCACTTAAATAAATTAATTATTAGCATTAAAAATCTTACTCTAATTTATTATTAATTATTTTCTACTTCTAATTCGTAATCATTGAAGTTTTTGTGTAAATGCATGAAATAATAAAAATAACACTTGACATTTTTCGAGAGAGGAGCCCTCTGGTGGCAATACTGCGCAGTTGCGCGTCTCTTCTTTCAAAAAGCCACTCTTACCTTGGCGTCTTACTCTAGTGGTGTTACAGCAAATTCTCGTGAGTTAAAATGTGTTAGAAAATTATCGTGTTCCTTTTCGTAGTGTTCAGTGAGTATAAATAGTGACAGTGCTGGTATTAAGATACGTAATTATGCGTGGGAAGTGATGTAGCATGTTCTCATTCAGAATTCCTCAACATGACTTAGCGTGAATTTTTACGCCATGTGCATTTCGTGTGTCAGTATACTTATACTAAATACTAAACTACGTCTTTCCCTTACTGAAAGTCATACACTTGCAGCGTTCATGTCGAGATTGAAATTCGATCATATAAATACTTGTTAGAGCACGACAGAGCCGTTGGCGTTTTTGTGCCGGTTCCTTGTTCTTAAAAATGGCGACGCGCAGATTGCCGTCGCGTTAGGATTTTGCGATTCAAAAATTGTTCTTACGCATTTTCGAATAAGATTCTTTACAAACATACTAGTAGTAGCTTTTCTTAAATGTGTGACGTGTGATAAGTGGGAATGCCTTTTCAAGAATTTCGTACGAACTAATAGAGTACGCAAGTTCTTCATGCACATGCTTACTAAAGTTTCTTTAGTTTCCTTTTCTTTAATTTCATACTCCTTAAATCGCGTAATCGCACATATTTCAATATGAATCATTATCAAAATTTAAAGCACCTCTGCTTAATTTTTATGTAAAAAGTACCTACTAGCACATGCTTTCACGAATACGTACGATGTATCCGGGGGTTTATCGCCAATGGCGACGCTTTAAAACCGCCGGGTTATTCGCCGCACCGATCTTCATGTTTTCAGCTTGTGCACATTTCCTTTCTGTGCAAGCAAAACGTTTAGGTTCCTTTTCTTATTATGGGGTATTTTTCCTTACCATTTATTAATTGCAACTGATATTATCCGTGATTTTCAGTAGGATTTATATCAATAAAACCTGAGAATTTTTCTCTGTTATGTCTTGTACAGTTATAGAGACGTCCTAGAGTACTTAAAGAAGCATTAATTCTCTTTATATAAAATTCTTAATTGCTGTAATTCTTTTCTTCTGCTTCTTGAACCATGTCTTGCTAAGTCATTTGTTTTAAATGGTTCCAGGGATTTGATCCCCAATTTTTGCTCTTAGATAATCACCAATAGTATTACTAAAAATTCTTAAATTTTCTGCCTAGTATTTAAAGCAAGAGCAGTTGCATCAGAGTTTCTTAATTGATTCTTCCTACCCTTTCTTAAGTTAGCTGGTGTTGGATCTGTAGGATTTTCTCGGAGGAATCTACTTTGTGGGAGTTTATCATGCACTTTGGGAAAACTGATAGTGTTGAAAATTCCTTGATGTCTCCTTGGACTGCTCATCCAGCGTGTTGGACTCTTTGCAGGACCGCAACGGCATCGTCACACAACACACTCACAGTTATAAATCTCCCTGGGTGCGAACTGCCAATATGAGCTGTAACTTAACTTGCCCCCACCTTACCTTATTTTGAGTTGGCCTCTTGGCATTAGTCTGAGATAGGCCAGTAAATCTACCTGAGCCTAATACCTGAGCTACATCATTTACCCTCGCTCGATTGTCCCGCTTGAAATTTATAAAGCAGAAATCATAACGTGACTCATCCTCCCGTCACTGCTTACCTAAGGCTTGAGCTGCCCGAATCTAAATTGACTCATTCAAAGTCCCAAATACAACTCACTCACCTCCTGCCGACTCCATCGCGTGACGGCCTTCGCCGACGCCGCCTGACCCTCCGGCACGGATTGCCCACCTAGACAAGCTCTCCGAGATCAAGATCCAAGCCAGACCTCCTTGGTTTCCTTCAATAAACAACACTGAAAAAGCTGAGTTTTCCAAATTGTCATCATTATCCCTCTTATAGTTTCTCAGATACCTTGTCGAGAGTCGTGTTGATTTTGGCCGTCAAGAACCATTACTTCCGGTTCAAACCACCCAACGGTCAAACCACACACTGGTGACCCCAGCGCAAAGCTATAAATACCCAGTCTTAGAACTTAAATACAAAAATTCAACTCGATGAGTGTTTGAGAGATTGTGAGAGGATAATTTTGGCATATCATTGTAGTGATAAATTTCCCATGTCGTAGTCTTTGAGAATTTTCTATAGATGTCACTGTGCTAATCGTTCTCTGAGCAGCTCTAAAAAATTTTTTTTCCCTCTTTTATGCTGTTCCTGTCTTTATTTGTTTTATGTGCCTCAGTAGGTAGAAAAAATTTTTTTTTCCTAATTCCGTGCTTGCGTTTATTCTGACTACCGCAAAAATTCGAGTTTCCATTCTCCATTTTCCCTCCGTTTTCTTCAACGTTATTGATCGATCGAGTAGGTAGAAAAATAATTTTTTTCTCACCTGTTTTTGTGCCTACGCAAATTGCCGCATACCGCATAAATTTTTTTCGTTTCCAATTTCATATTTCCTTCCTTCTGTTTCAACTCTATCTGAATGATTGAGTAGGTAAAGAATTAACGCAAACCCTTGCCACTTAATTCCAAGTCATAGGCACTGATATCATTAATTGTGCATCCCAAAAGAGATCGCTAGCATGACTGAATCAGATAATGAAGATCGAGCCCCCACAAAACCCATTAGGCTCCCTCCCTTCATTCCGGAGGACGCCCACACCTGGTTCCAGCAGTGTGAGGCGATGTTTAGGTATCATAAAGTAACCAATAACACTGATCAATTCTACGCCCTTGTTTCCGCAGCCCCCACAAAATTGTTGAATGATTCAAATCAATTGCTCGAAAGCCCTCCCGCCGTTGATCCGTACGGCACCTTAAAAAGAAAGATTCTGCAGAAGTTGCAGATGTCCGATGCGGACAAATTTCGTAGTTTGGTAGACGCCTCAGCAATTCCATCTGTCTCTAGCTCTTTCTCTCCCACTTCGCTAGTGAAAGAACTGCGAAAACTCGCTACGGGTGTTGCCGTAGCTGAGGGATTTCTGAAGGAAGTTTTCATGACTAAGCTTCCTCAGAATGTGCGTCCATTTTTATCGCTAGCAGGCCCTGATCAAACGTTGGAAAAGCTGGCGGAGTCTACCGAGACGGTGATGCGCAACATTAATTCGCCACAGGCACCGCAAGTTGCGTCCCTGAATGCAGCTGCTGCAAATTTTAGCCCCGCAAATACACAGAATCAATCCGCAGCCACAATAGATAAGATGCAGCAAGACTTCGCCGAGATAAAGCAAGCTTTACAGAATTGCCAGTTAGGTCAGAGTGGTCAGAGCGTAGCTCACATTCAGCAAGGCCCAGGGAGATTCCAAAGCCACCAAAATGCCTACGACTATCCTTATGACTACCTCCAACTATCATTCTCTTCCTCCTCCTCAACGCTTTGATAGAGGTAGATCCTATGATAGATCAAATCAAGACCGTCGCTTTCGGTCGCGCTCTCGTGATGCTAGTAGCAATTTATGCTGGTATCACCAGAAATTTGGTGACCAAGCGCGCAAATGTGCCTCCCGTTTTTGCCCTCGCTATACCGAAATGACTTCGGGAAACGCGAGCAGCAACGCATAGTAGCGAGTACCGCGTTGCCTCATTCCCAGACTACTCGCCTCTTGACCATTCACGATCCCGTCACCAAATACCGATTTTTAATAGACACTGGCTCCAGTGTGTCAATTATCCCAGCCACGGGGAAAGACAAAACAACCCATTGTTGGCGACATTACGCGCCGCAAACGGCACGCCAATTACTTGTTACGGTGAAAGAGTATTAGAGTGCAGTCTGGGATTGAGGCGAAACTTTCGTTTCACATTCCTGATCGCGGAAGTACAAGAGCCCATAATAGGTGCTGATTTTCTAGCCAAGTTTGGCATACTTGTGGATGTTAACCCTTTCGGTACGATAATTCAAATTGTTTGGGTAAAAACTTCCTGGGGAAAAAGTTGTCATTACCCTGAATTGTCAGTGAAATTGTCCTAGTGTGGTGCTTTTAGCTTAAGTAAGTGCCTTCTTCATTATTTTAATTTTAAAATTTTTTGAATCTTTGAAGCTCGATGCTTGGCGACAGAAATTTTTGATGTTGATAATAAAGTTTTCGTATTTACGAAGAAACTATTTATACGTTTTTGCCCGAATTTACCAAAAATCAACAAAGTTCAGAAAAAACTTGCTCAAGTTAAATGGAAAGGGTATTGAATATGTTGCTCGGGTCCTGTAGCATGAACTTACGCGTGCTACAGGGTCCTATGGTAATTACAGGGGCCTATGGTAACCTATGGTAATTTACGCGTGCAGGTTTCTGGAATTGTTTAAAAACTAGTTTAATGAATGTTTGTAATTTCCCTAATTTTGTTATTACTCCAAAATATTCCCTCACTAGTTAAATTAGTTTAAAACTAGGTTAGATGCCCTAAACTGGAAGCACTAGCCAACTTGGCACTGGAGTAGCCGTCAGGACCGAAAGGGTTAAAAACCGTAGAATTAGGGACGAGGAGACACAGATCTCAATTCCCGCTTGTAGCATAACTAGAGCTAATGTCTTGCATTCTTTCTCTATCGCCTTAAAGGAAGAGTGCATGTTTGAGCAATTACTAAAAGATTTTCCTGCATTGACAAATTCTAATTTAGTTTCTACAAAAATGCAGACCAGCACAAAGCACTTCATAGAGACGACGGGACCGCCGGTTTACTCCCGTGCAAGGCGATTGCCGCCTGACCGATTGGCGTTAGCCAAGAAAGAATTTGCGCGCATGCTCGAAAATGGCATTATCCGCAGTTCCAAAAGTCCTTGGGCTAGCCCTCTTTTGCTAGTACCCAAGGCTAACGGTGAATTCAGACCGTGCGGGGATTTCCGCAGGTTGAATGCCGTTACTCTACCCGATCGCTACCCTATCCCTTACCTTCACGATTTCAGTGCAAATTTAGAGGGAGCACAAATTTTCTCAAAAATTGACTTGCAGCACGCTTTCCATCAAATTCCACTTGAGGAAAGCGCAATTGAGAAGACCGCGGTAATCACTCCGTTTGGTCTCTTTGAGTTTCTCAAGATGCCATACGGCTTGAGGAACGCTCCTCAGACGTTCCAAAGGCACATGGCTGAAATTTTCTCTGATCTCACTTTCGCCTATGTCTATCTAGACGACATCCTAGTGGCATCCACAACCCCGGAGTTGCACAAAGACCACCTTAGGGTCGTGTTTCAAAGACTGTCCGACAATGGACTCCTCGTAAATCCTGCGAAATGCGAGCTCGGAAAGCCATCACTTATTTACTTAGGTCATGAAATCTCTAGCCTAGGTCTAAAACCTTTGCCTTCCAAAGTAGAAGTGATCAAAAACTTTCCTCTTCCACAGACCCAGAAGGAACTAAGAAGGTTCCTAGGTTCTGTTAACTTCTATCATCGTTTCATACGCAACTGTGCCCAAACTTTAGCGCCCTTGTCTGACCTCCTCGAACCGAAACGAAAAGGAAAATCCATTGAGGTAAAATGGACAGAAGAAGCGCGCAGAGCTTTTGAGGAAATCAAGCACAAGTTAGCTTCCGCGACTGAACTATCCTACCCTATTGCTAATGCTGATTTTAGTCTAGTAGTGGACGCTTCCAGTACTGCTGTAGGTGCTGTTTTGCAACAACAAGTAGGTACTAACATCTCTCCTCTTGCTTTCTTTTCCAAAAAGCTGTCGCCCACTGAGCGTGCCTATAGCGCGTTCGGTAGGGAACTTCTTGCTATATGTCGCGTCTTACGAGACGCGAATTTTTAAGAAACTCTGTGGCAACATCGGCCGCGGATCCGCGCACTGGTCCGCAAGCCCAACACAGCGTCTTCCATTGTCTAATTTGACCGAGTGCAGACGTTCTCCTAAGATAGAGCTCAAGATTGTAACTTCTAAGTGTAAACGTGTTAAAAATTGTTTAACCTTTAAATATTTCGTGCGCTGATCTAGATATATGTCCATGTCTTGTGTGTTTGATGGTGAACAGCCGGTTCCTAGAGCGTTCAACGATGCTGCTGGCAACCGGCGAAACACCTATATCGAGTCAGACCATTGTAAACAGAACTCCTGTTGCTCCCAGCAACAGGAATTTGCCATTGAGAACTTTTCCTGTTTTTGCAGTGTGACTTGATCTGTGCTGCATGGTGAACTTGCAGTGTGGATTGATTTATGCTGCATTGTGAATTTGCAGTATGAATTGATTTATGCTGCATTGTGAATTTGCAGTATGAATTGATCTGCGCTGCATTGTGAACTTGCAGTGTGAGTTGATTTATGCTGCAATATGAATTTGTCTGGAATTATTGGAAACAGAACTCCTGTTGCTCCCAGCAACAGGAATTTGCCATTGAGAATTTTTCCTGTTTTTGCAGTATGAGTTGATCTGTGCTGTATTGTGAACTTGCAGTGTGGGTTGATTTATGCTGCATTATGGATGTGCAGTGTGAATTGATCTATGCTGCAACATGAATTGGTCTGGAATTATTGGAGGATGGCAGCAGCCAATACTTGCTGAGAGTGAGCATAATTAGTTAAATTGACACTTTCAAATATAAGCAGCTAGATAGAACTGATAACCCGTGCTTCTAGAAATTGCGTAGCTCGGACTGAGATTAGTTCTCCTTTATTTGTCATAAAAAAATTTTTTAAGTTTATATTGAATTGGCTCATTACCCATGAGCTGGGCTGAGCAAGTTGCGCCAGTCAGCAAGGTGGAAGCCTAGAGCTGGAGTGAATTTGAGGTAGACTGAGAATATGTCCGCAGGAATTCTTAATGTGCCCATGCCCGTGTGACTTTATGTGCCTAAGTTGATACTAGCATACGTATGATTTACACGGCTTTTCACACGAGTGATGGTAGGACTGTTTCTCAAGCTTAGGACAAAGATATAATCATAGTATAAATTCCTGCTGTAACGTTCCTTCAGCATCAAAAACCTAATTATTTGTGTATTCCCCCAGGTAGAGTAAAGCAAAACTAGGATAGCCTTTCTATCTATATGTAGGTTGAAATTGAAGACTTATATGGCGTGAGAATACCATCCCCCCACAAAACGTGAGTGTGCGAGAGTAGACTGTCCTCTTTTGACCTAAGCGCACAGTATGTGCACAGTGCAGAAATTATGGGAGGCAAGTAGAGCGACTTCCATGTGCATATTATAACGTGTGACTTTACATTGCCGTGTGCAAATGTATTTCAAGTTTGAAGGGTCAAATTTCTAGTTTCCACCTCAAATATAATAGTGCTTGTTTCATTTGTCGTGCCTTTAGTCTTATGTGAATAAGATGCGATTCTACATGGCCGTGTGCAAAAATGCATCTCATGATTGAGAAGTCAAATTTTATTTTCTGCCACAGACTCTTGAGACTGGCGTGGTAGATCATTATTATTAGAATATCTTGTTTGGTTCTAGTGATAGCTAGTTGCCCCTCGAGCATTAGTCGGTTGTTTCTCTTGTTTGTTCATGAAGTCAAGAAATGTCATTGTGGTCATTTGTGGAAGTTTTGAACCTATAAATTTCTTGATTGTGTAGTCAATTGCAGATTCTCTCATTTGAACCCAAGATGTATTCGTTGTGAGTTCATTCTTAAACTTAGAAAATGTCCTTGTGTGCGATTAGCCATAATTTCAACTATAATTTTCAACCTAAGGATGTCATTCTGCGTTGTCCTTAAAATTCATTTTTGAACCCAGAAATGTACATTTCGTGCTGTTAACTATAGTTTTTATTTCTTGAATCTAAAACATGCCCTTATTGTGCAGTTTTTACGGTGTCAACGGCCATTGAATAAAGAAACCCATTCGAAGAGACCGCGTATTTCCTCGATGCCTTCGATACCCGTAATTCAGACTAGACCTCTCGAAGATCATATATCCGCAGTCTAGTCGGAACACTATCTACTTGTCTGTGAGACACTTTCGCTATGCTCTAGAGGCGAGGGAGTTTGTGATCTATACAGATCACAAACCTCTGACCTCAGCGATCAAGATGCCTTCTGAAAGACATTCCCCGAGAGAAGCGCGACATTTATCGTTTATAAGTCAGTTTACCACTGACATCCGTTTCATAAAAGGGTTGGACAATACTGTCGCTGATTGTCTATCGCGCATAAATACTGTCCAAACCAGTGGTGAAATCACCTTCGGCAACATTGAAAGCGCGCAGAAGGAGGATCCTGAACTTCAGGACCTTCTCAAACCTTCTAACACTTCCTCTCTGAAGTTAACCTTGGTTGACGGCGTGTACCGTGATGCCGAGCGACTTTCTCGTTTGTATCTTCCCGCGACTCTCCGCAGAGTAGCTGTCCTCCACTATCATTCCTTCTCACATCCAGGTATTAACCGTACATTGCGTTTGATTTCTGATCGTTACGTCTGGCCAGCGATGCGTAAGGAGGTCAAGCGAATTGTGCAAAATTGCCATGCATGTCAGAGCAGTAAAGTGGTGAAACACAACCGTGCAGCGCAGCAGAGAGTTGCATTCACAGGTCACAAGTTCGACTCTGTACACCTGGATTTGGTCGGTCCTTTGCCTTTATCGCGCGGTCATTCTTATTTGTTGACCATCATTGATAGGTTCACACGTTGGGTTGAGGCTGTCCCTCTTCCTGATACCCAAACTGAGACTGTAGCGCGCGCCTTCATGTCCAACTGGATCTCTAGATTTGGTGTTCCCTTAAGGGTCACACATGACCGGGGATCACAATTCACCTCCAAATTCTGGAGCGAGCTTAGCACTGCTTTAGGGTGTGATAACGTAAACACTACTGCTTATCATCGACAGTCAAATGGACTTATTGAGAGAGTCCACAGAGATTTAAAGTCGGCATTACGTTGCCTAAACTGCAGCAATGATTGGACTGACAGACTTCCAGTTGTATTGTTGAGCATCCGCAATCTGTACAGACAAGATCAGCAGTGCACAGCAGCAGAGATGCTCTATGGTCAGACACTTCGTCTCCCCGGCGACATTGTTGACCCAAAACCTTTGCCTGAATTTTCATCCGCTGATCGTTCCGCATATGTAACCTGCCTAAAAGATTGCATGCGCCAGATCAAGTATGTGGCTCCGCGAATGCCTCAGACTGAGGACAAACTGGATCCTGCCTTGCGAGACTGCACACATGTGTATGTCCGAAACGACGCCATCAAACCTACACTCACGCGCCCTTATGATGGCCCATTCAAAATAATCAAACGCACGCCCAAGTATTTTGTCCTGGAAAGATCGGGTTCACACGACCCCGTGAGCATTGATCGACTAAAAGTCGCGTACACTTCCGATCATAGTGTAACTGCTAAACCATCATTTTCTCCACAGAATTCTCCTTCCACTGAGACTCGATCATATCTACCATCTCAGCTTCCTCAGTTTGCTGCATTATTGCCTAGTCAACTTGAGTGTAATCCTTTCTATGTGCCTGTGCATTCAAACCCTATCTCTAAGCCTGTCGTAGATTCTAATTCTAGCCCTCTTACTGAAACAGCGACAAGTCTGGATAGACCAGACGAGCCCGCTGCAGTAACTCGTGTACCTAGAACTCTTGCCGATCTAAATTTGCAGACCCGTTTGGTGAAACTTCCCCGCTCAGTAACATTTTCCACCTGCCGAACCCGGCAGGGTCGCGTAGTTAGACCTCCTTCCCGTTACAAATGATTGCAGCGGGTGGACCTTTCGGTCTGCGCCTTGGGGGGTAATGTAGCATATCGCTACAAAATCTTATGAATTATAAAATTTCCATTCGCACTTAAATAAATTAATTATTAGCATTAAAAATCTTACTCTAATTTATTATTAATTATTTTCTACTTCTAATTCGTAATCATTGAAGTTTTTGTGTAAATGCATGAAATAATAAAAATAACACTTGACATTTTTCGAGAGAGGAGCCCTCTGGTGGCAATACTGCGCAGTTGCGCGTCTCTTCTTTCAAAAAGCCACTCTTACCTTGGCGTCTTACTCTAGTGGTGTTACAGCAAATTCTCGTGAGTTAAAATGTGTTAGAAAATTATCGTGTTCCTTTTCGTAGTGTTCAGTGAGTATAAATAGTGACAGTGCTGGTATTAAGATACGTAATTATGCGTGGGAAGTGATGTAGCATGTTCTCATTCAGAATTCCTCAACATGACTTAGCGTGAATTTTTACGCCATGTGCATTTCGTGTGTCAGTATACTTATACTAAATACTAAACTACGTCTTTCCCTTACTGAAAGTCATACACTTGCAGCGTTCATGTCGAGATTGAAATTCGATCATATAAATACTTGTTAGAGCACGACAGAGCCGTTGGCGTTTTTGTGCCGGTTCCTTGTTCTTAAAAATGGCGACGCGCAGATTGCCGTCGCGTTAGGATTTTGCGATTCAAAAATTGTTCTTACGCATTTTCGAATAAGATTCTTTACAAACATACTAGTAGTAGCTTTTCTTAAATGTGTGACGTGTGATAAGTGGGAATGCCTTTTCAAGAATTTCGGACGAACTAATAGAGTACGCAAGTTCTTCATGCACATGCTTACTAAAGTTTCTTTAGTTTCCTTTTCTTTAATTTCATACTCCTTAAATCGCGTAATCGCACATATTTCAATATGAATCATTATCAAAATTTAAAGCACCTCTGCTTAATTTTTATGTAAAAAGTACCTACTAGCACATGCTTTCACGAATACGTACGATGTATCCGGTGGTTTATCGCCAATGGCGACGCTTTAAAACCGCCGGGTTATTCGCCGCACCGATCTTCATGTTTTCAGCTTGTGCACATTTCCTTTCTGTGCAAGCAAAACGTTTAGGTTCCTTTTCTTATTATGGGGTATTTTTCCTTACCATTTATTAATTGCAACTGATATTATCTGTGATTTTCAGTAGGATTTATATCAATAAAACCTGAGAATTTTTCTCTGTTATGTCTTGTACAGTTATAGAGACGTCCTAGAGTACTTAAAGAAGCATTAATTCTCTTTATATAAAATTCTTAATTGCTGTAATTCTTTTCTTCTGCTTCTTGAACCATGTCTTGCTAAGTCATGTGTTTTAAATGGTTCCAGGGATTTGATCCCCAATTTTTGCTCTTAGATAATCACCAATAGTATTACTAAAAATTCTTAAATTTTCTGCCTAGTATTTAAAGCAAGAGCAGTTGCATCAGAGTTTCTTAATTGATTCTTCCTACCCTTTCTTAAGTTAGCTGGTGTTGGATCTGTAGGATTTTCTCGGAGGAATCTACTTTGTGGGAGTTTATCATGCACTTTGGGAAAACTGATAGTGTTGAAAATTCCTTGATGTCTCCTTGGACTGCTCATCCAGCGTGTTGGACTCTTTGCAGGACCGCAACGGCATCGTCACACAACACACTCACAGTTATAAATCTCCCTGGGTGCGAACTGCCAATATGAGCTGTAACTTAACTTGCTCCCACCTTACCTTATTTTGAGTTGGCCTCTTGGCATTAGTCTGAGATAGGCCAGTAAATCTACCTGAGCCTAATACCTGAGCTACATCATTTACCCTCGCTCGATTGTCCCGCTTGAAATTTATAAAGCAGAAATCATAACGTGACTCATCCTCCCGTCACTGCTTACCTAAGGCTTGAGCTGCCCGAATCTAAATTGACTCATTCAAAGTCCCAAATACAATTCACTCACCTCCTGCCGACTCCATCGCGTGACGGCCTTCGCCGACGCCGCCTGACCCTCCGGCACGGATTGCCCACCTAGACAAGCTCTCCGAGATCAAGATCCAAGCCAGACCTCCTTGGTTTCCTTCAATAAACAACACTGAAAAAGCTGAGTTTTCCAAATTGTCATCATTATCCCTCTTAACGTTTCTCAGATACCTTGTCGAGAGTCGTGTTGATTTTGGCCGTCAAGAACCATTACTTCCGGTTCAAACCACCCAACGGTTAACCACACAGGTATATGTAGATTAAAATTCCCCCATGTGAGCATAATTATATTATCATTGTGTTTTCTGGTACCTTTTTGCTTCCTTAAAGCCTCTGTAAATGTATATTAGACCTTTTTGTGGACAGAATTCTAAAATTAATCTATACATTGGACATTCATGTATAAGTGACTGAATTTAGAACGTGAAGAAAAAATACGATTAAATAAGTTACTGATCTCCTAATGAAACTTACTGAAACCTAATATCATGAAAGAATAACTACATTTTTATACATAACTGGATAAATATTTTTTCTCTATTTATAAAACGCTACAAGTACACTCTAACAAACCGGAATACGTCAAATATTTTCACAAGATTATCAAATCAGGTTTGATCATTCTTAAGATAGATCATCTGTTCGGGGAGGAAGGGGAGGTTAGGGTTTGTTTATTTATATTAGTTACGTCATTTGGAGAAAGAGGTCGACCCATGGAACGTAATTGTGAATAGCTTATAAGGTAAATGTAAAGGACTTGACCATAATTGATATTCGAATTTTCGATGCCTTAATAATGTTAATCACATGAAAATAAACAAGTTTTCTTCAATGCACTTTCCGGCGGAAATGAGTATTTTAAAAGTTATGGCGTTAAATGAGTTACCGGAACTCCATAGTGCATCACCCTATTACAAACGTAAAGATGTTGGGTCGTGAGGGGTAGCCACAGTTCTTTTAGTTTTATAATTTTCACTAAAAGAACTGTTGCTACCCCTCACGACCCAACCTCTTTACGTTTGTAATAGGGGGTTTGCTCTTCGTCGGCTTGGTTGGGGCGCGGGAACGCCTGTTTACTTTCACGTCGGACCGCGCGGTATATTTTTCCCCGCCTCAAACACTGGAGTTACGGTAACTCATTTAATGCCATAACTTTTAAAATACTCGTTTCCGCCGGAAAGTCCATTGAAGAAAACTTGTTTATTTTCATGTGATTAACATTATTAAGGCATCGAAAATTCGAATATCAATTATGGTCAAGTCCTTTACATTTACCGCTTATAATAGAACTGATTATAGTGCTCTCCTTTATCATATTGTATCTTAAAAATTTTTTTGTAACAGGAATCTATTCAAAGCAAACTATTATTAGTGATTGTTCTGTATTGTTTTTTGTTGTATTGTTTATTTGTATTTATGTAAGGTTTTATTTCTGGCTAAATTTCTGGGACAATTTTGTTTTATGCTTAACTACATCCTGTTCGTTTTTCAGTATTGAATGCTATCTATCTATCCTATAATTTATTAAAATATTTGGTAAATGTGAAGCGTTTGCTACTAGGGTAATTCATCAAATATCGAACTGAACTGATTATCGAACAACTTTGGAAATATGCGCGTAATAAATTTAGTAAGCATCCAAACTTGCTCAGTGCCAGTGATCTTACATCTAAAACTCCTATTTTAGTGATAAAAACTCATTTCTGTGAGCTGCAAACTGCTTGAACTTGAACTTGAACTTGAGGGCCGACAGTGTCGGGGCCTTTGTAACGGCCTACAATTCCCTCCACAATTTTCACACAGAGTTCAGCGCCTGGTACCAGACTTATCCACTAAACTACTCAGGATCTACGATCCTTGTCACAAGCCTCCATTGGAAGGCATCACCGGGACAACCAGTGTGTCAAAACACCATCCCCCGGCACATTGGGTCATTACAGCCCATTCTGCCAGACTGGCTCATTCCAGTCACTGTCTCTTACTCCAGGCACGCACAAGAAACACTTTCATAGCCTCAGTGATACTTGCATTACACTCCTGATCCAATCCAGCAAGACAGCTCATACTGCAATCATCTTCAGCTCATCTGGCATTCCATTCATTCTCTCCATACTGCTCAGACACCACATTCATAAAACTCTCTCTCTCTTGCTCATACTTACTACATTCCAGCACAAAATGCTCAATTGTTTCCTCTACTCCACCATTACACTGCTGACATAATCTGTTATTATTCTCATTCCATCTCCATGTATGTCTGTTCACACTCAATGACTTACATCTCACAGCAAACAAGAGTTGACTTCCAAAACTACCATCATAGAACAGCTCAAACTTAGGTGCTTTCTTTTTCATATACCAGTTAAGTGTAGGCTTCCGCATCATGCTAAGCTTCCACTTATTCAATCCATACTCTTTTGTTTGTCTCTCAATCTCTTTTTTCCACCTCTTGCAGTCCCACTCAGGCCCTACACCTCCAACATTTATTAAACTCCAGTCATCCACAGGTCTCCCAATTTTAACATGAATAATCTTTTGCATACTGAGTTTCCTTGCATGCCCCCAACATACTTTCTCCTAATAGCTTACACTCAGATTCCATTCAAAGATTCGCCTTACCCACCTGCTATTCTGCATTCTTTCAATTCTCACCTTATAATTCAGCACAGCTTTCATCATTCTTTCTGAAAATAGGCTCCACCCTAGGTCACCTCTAATGGCTGCTATAGCTATCCATTTCTTTTTCATATACCAGTTAAGTGTAGGCTTCCGCATCATGCTAAGCTTCCACTTATTCAATCCATACTCTTTTGTTTGTCTCTCAATCTCTTTTTTCCACCTCTTGCAGTCCCACTCAGGCCCTTATAATTTATTCTTGCACAATTCTTCACACTTTATTACTAACAGATCTTCACTCTCAGGTTCATTTCCAACAGGAATTTCTTCTAATTTCCAATTTAGAGCATTTTTTACAATGAGACTAACTCCACCACCTCTTTTTTGCCAACTTACACGCCCTTTTCCAATCATATAGTACTTGCTCTCCTTACATTTTAAACTGACTTATTTTGTATCACATCCAGCTTTTCAAGATCACTACCATTCCAAGCAAGAGCACTCATACCATACATGACACTAGGTACAGCAACATACTTCCACATTCCTCTCACACATTCGTACTTGTTTGCTCTGTATCTGGCCACACTACCTAACCGTCCACTCCACTGCATTGCTTTAGCCACTTTCTCACCTTTAGTTCTAGTACATCCATCTTAACTAATCATACAACCTAGATATTTGTATTCTTTTGTCTACCTATTCTGATTTCTCCAATATTCCACAGTCTGTCTCTATCAGTCTCATCACTATTTATAACCATGACCTTACTTTTATCTGCACCAAAGTTCATCTTGAAATCTGTACTATATCCATTCACAATGTCAAGCATCCTTTGTAGTTCATGACCACATTCACTAACCACAACCACATCATCAGCATACAACAAACAGCTCAGTCTCTCATTACCAACTTTCAGTCCTAAACCACTCCCTCTCAGTCGAACTGCTAATTCTTCTGTGTACAATCCAAACAACAGGGGGGACAGAGTACAGCCCTGTCTCACTCCTCTAACACTCCTCACTTGCCCTGTTTCCAAATTTCCTAACCTGTAGATAGCACTTGTGTTCTCATACAGACTCTGTACAATGTTCACTATTTTTCTGCTAAAACCAACTTTTCTCAAAATTTCAAACAGCCTAACCCGATCCACTCTGTCATACGCCTTTTCAATATCCAGGAATGCTAAATATACCTTCTTATTATCCTTCTTCATTCGCTCAATTATTTCACTCACTACAAACAGATTATCCTCCCCACGTCTATCTTGCCTAAAACCATTCTGTTCTTCTCCCAGGACTCCTAATTCCTCAACTAAGTTTTTCATTCTCTCATTCAAAATACCACAAAAGATCTTACATACGGTGTCACCCAGTGCAATTGGTCTGTAATTTTTAAGTTCTTTCATACTCTTATGTCCACCCTTATGCAACAGAACTACATTACACTTGTTCCAGTCATCCGGTACTCTTTCACTCTTCCATATCTCATGAAATAAACATTTCAACATACTGACTACACTCTCTCCTCCACATTTATAGAACTCATATGGTATCTTATCAGGGCCACATGCCTTTCCATTTTTCACTTTCTTCAAAAAACTTACTATCTCTTCACAAGTGATTTCGTCTTCCATTTGCAGTTCATGTTCATCTATCAGAAAATTTATCGGTTCATCATCTGTAACCTGCTCATTCATTCCACCACTGTCCTCCCAGTATTCTTCAACTGCTTTCACCATTTGCATCCTATCTTGCACACTGCAACCATTGACTACTAATTCATCAACTTGAACTTCACTACCTCTATCATTATCTTGTATAAACCTATACCAATCTTTTATTCCATCTGGACCTTTCTTTCTTAGATTTTCAACTTGGCGTCTCTCTTCTTTAATCCTAGCCTCATTGATCATTCTCTTTACTTTCTTCTGCTGGTCCTTGTACTCATTCCATACACTTCGCCATTCATCCTCAGTAATTCTGCGTCTTTCATACATTTTCCTCATACAGCGTTGTTTTTTATTTAAAGTCTTCCTTCTCATTCGTTCTTCCTTTATCTCACTCGTAAACCACCTAGCATTTCCTGTACTTTTCCTGCATTTCATTCTACCAATCTTTTGCTCTGCCACATCATACAAGGTTCTTGCAATCTCCTTATTTAGGTCATTTACATTTCCACACCTGTTCCAGTTACATCTACTCAATTCATTTCTAAATTCTTCCCAGTTTGCCATTTTAATACGCCAATTTTCACTTACTCTGCTGGCCTTCTGCATTGACTCCTTTCCACCCCAATTATATTCTAGTACAAGCATTTTATGGTCACTATCAATATCAAAATCATCTTCATCTACAAACATTTCTTTGACACATATTCTTGCTCTACTATTCACTATCATATAATCAATTGCAGTTTTACATTCCCTGCTTTGCCATGTATGCAAGCCATTTCCTATTGTTACATTCAGGTTCTCAAGTTCATTCTCATCACAGAAATCAATCAATTTTTGTCCATTTGCATTCACAGGCTCACCAAGTATACCAACATGGCCATTCATGTCCCCCATCACAATCAGAGGGCACCTGCAATGCTCTTGCACAATTCTTGTTAATATTTCATACTTTTTTACATTCTCTTGATGAGCTAAAATACCATCAGTTGTCATATAGCATACAACCACAATAACACATTCTCTGGCATGCATTCTTTCACACTTTATTACTAACAGATCTTCACTCTCAGGTTCATTTCCAACAGGAATTTCTTCTAATTTCCAATTTTGAGCATTTTTTACAATGAGACCAACTCCACCACCTCTTTTTTGCCAACTTACACGCCCTTTTCCAATCATATAGTACTTGCTCTCCTTACATTTTAAACTGACTCTATCACGCATTTGGGTCTCTACTACACCAACACAATCCAAATCTCCATTCTCAAATTCTGCTACAAGGTCATTTAACTTTCCTGCATTCCATCCACGCACATTTATAAATCCAAACCTTACAACACTATTGGACAATTCACAACATTTTTCATTTTTGCTCTGACAGCTTTCCATTCATCCAGCTCCACCTTCCATTACAATATGAGTACACCCAATCCACTGGATGTATCTCCTAGAGAGTTTCATCTCACCTTCTTGAGTAAGGTGGACTCCATCTCCACGAAAACACCCACTCTGGATCAGGTTATCCATATCAAGGAAGCTGGAACCCATTTCACGCTTTCTCATACTCTCAGCTTTCACACTCATAATCCTTTTATGCACTTCTCTATTCACCTCCTTTCGCACCCTTTCATACTCCTCACCACATGCAGGCCTTCTCAGCAGACTGGTCACAGCCACTCTTACATTCTTCTTTTGCGCCCTTTCAACAACATTCATAATTGCATTCACCGTACGCTCTCTCCCACATTCAAGCAATCCATTGCCACCTCCTTGCAGTACAACCATTCCTTCATCCATTCCATCTATCACTTCCTCAGCATGCCTACAAATCTTATTCACTCCCTTTCCTCTCATGCTTGTACATCCACTATGGTCAGTCATACTCACAAACCTATCCACATTCTTCACCATGCTGTCACCACATATTCTAATCGTAGGTCTCACTCTCCCTTTTATACTACTCTTTCGTTCAACTCTTCCACTCACATCACTCTTTCCATCCATCTTCCTTTCATTCACTTCCACTACAGGCGCCTGCACCTCATGTGGCATATCAACAGGTTGCTCCTTCACTCTCTTCCCATTCGTACTTCTTTCATCATGCTCATTCATCCTTCTACTCTCATCTGGCACATTTGCACCACCATTCACTTCATTTATTGCATTCACACTCCTTGCACCATCATCCACTTCATTTGCACTCCTTGCACCATCATCCACTTCATTTGCACTCCTTGCACCACCACCATTTACCTCTTCATTCACTGCATTTGCACCATTCTCATTCTTTCCTTCATTCAACTTCCTTTCATCCTTCAAATCAGCCTCTAAAGCAACCATCAGAATTGTCAATCTCTCAACCTCCTCTTCCAACTTCTTTCTCTCGTCATTCAAACATTTCCAGCACGTAAACACAAGATCATTCAACTTCCTCCGACTCATCTCTCTCAAACCTTTGCATGCATCTATATCTACCCACTCTTTACAAGTCATGCACTCAATCTCCTCATCCATTCCACTTGCACCTCCCTTCCTACAACCAGTCCTATTTCTTGCCATCCTCAAACACAGACTTCTATCTCAGTACAAATTTCACAGGCAGAAGAAGTCTTCACTCACCAAATCTACTGAAAATCAAGTTATCAAACAAAAAGAAACAAAAACGTTTCCTACTACTCACAGTCACTCTCTACAATGTCACACACTATACTCTTTATATGCAAAGAAAGCTTAACTACCAGTCAAAACACCTCAGTCAAAACTTGCAAGTCACCACACCAAAGTCCAATGCTCAGTCTCAACTCTCACGCAACAAAGAAACTACTCTCACGAGCACTCCATACAAAGTCACACACTGTACTCACGTGAATATACAAACTATACCATTTTTTAGCAACTTCACTTTAATTCACCACAATATTCGTCGGAGGACCAGAAACACGTGCACACCGCTCGGAACGAAACTCGGAACCCAATTCCGAGCTACCAGCTACCAGCGGTTCCGAACGCATTTTCTGTACGACCCTTACAAATTGGTCGAATTTTTTCACTCGAAAAATCTTACGCACCTCGGGAAAATTGCGACGGTTTAATTGTTTTTGGGTCACCGTCAACCTCCCGTCATAACTAGAGAGTAGTGTTGTCATATGCTGTTCTGTTGCTGTATTTTTTTCTTTTCCGCCAAAAACTTGATAATTATTCCATGTTCGACATTCAGTTTCTTTTTCATGTCAGTATTAAATACTGAACAAAGGTGTTCGAATCAAAATTCCTTAAAAATCATGAATTTATGCCTCGAACAAGGCTTTTCGATTCTTAATTCTTTTAAATAACTGAATCGATCTATTGAATGCCTGTTTTATTTTATTAAAATATTGTATTAACGCTTGATAATAACATTGAATAGTTGAAGATGGGAATTCTGGTGAGGGGCTACCAATCAGCTGCTGGTGTTCCAAGGCCCTCAAGATCATCAATGATTCGTCTGGCTACATTTACTGATGATCAATCCCTTGCCAAGAAAATTGATGCAAGCATCAATAATAATTCATTGATGAGTGCTTTACACTCTACTCCAAAAAAGGTCACACAGGTTGATGATCACAATGATGGTTCAACAAACACTGCAAATGAAACATCGACATCATATTCAAATTTTGATAACTCTCCATTCAAATGCATCTTGAAAATAAGTGATGAGACAGTTATTTCAAACAAACGAACAAAACAAACATCGGCATCTTTGGGATGCTTTATTTCCAATCAAGCCTGATACAAATGATCTTAAGCAATGGTTTTTCAAATGTCTTATAACTAACACTATATATAAGACACCATGACGGTTCCCCCGTAAAGCCGGTACCCATTTCCGACACCTGGGTCGAGTGTGGCATTGTGCTTGAGCTTTCCCTTATACCCAATGGGGAAAATCGCAGCGCCAGCGCCGGGATACGAACCCGCGACTCCAACATACAAGTCCGATCCCTTAACCGCTGTGCCACCGCGAGCATTTCCAAGAAAATCCAGTGCACCAAAGAAAAAAAGAATGAAAGAAAAACGTTTATTTTCCAAGTGGCCACATGAGATACATGTCAACATATTGGGTTTTAAAAAGTTTCTTAATATAGGACGTCCTAAAACAAAAGTTCCATACGAGGAGTACTAATAGACAAACTATCAGAGGTGTACAAATAGATAGACATACGAGGCATATTAATGGACAAAATATACGAGGCGTACTAATAGACAAACCATACGTGGCGTGCTAATAGTCTAGCAAATGTTCCATACGAGGAGAACTAATTGACAAACCATCCTGTTCGAATCAAAATTCTTGTTCGATTCATGTTCGATATTGATGAAATTATGTTATTAAAGAATTCAATTTTTAGAACAATAAATAAATTCTAACAATCTACGTTGTCTTTAAAGCGACATCACAGAACAAAAAAGCAACTTTTCAAGAATAATCCTGAGGCCCGCAACAGTTATTCAGAGCAAAAGTTACCGATTTATGAAGGTTGTTTCTAGACGCACGTGGTTTCTGTTCGATATTTGATGAATTACCCTAATCAATTTTTGAATTTTCGGTGCCTATACATAGTTAATTAGATCGAAATAAATAAGTTTTCTTCTATGCATTTTCCGTCGGAAGTGAGTATTTTACAAGTTATAGCAGTGAATTAGTTACTGCAACTCAAGTGTTTGAAGCAGGAAGTAATTCATAGATGGCAACACTGCATTGGAGTCTTGCTTCCAGCGCAATCGTCATCAAAGACGAAACCAAGCCTAATGTTGTACCTCGTTTAAACTCATTTGACCCAAAAAGTGTATAGAAGAAAAGTAGTTTATTTCGATGTTATTACCATGATTCAAGCAACAAAAATTTGAAAATCAATGAGTAAGTTAGCTGTTTATTCGAGCGCATTCATCATCATAGACAAAACTAAACCTAGGCTACTGCTATAATTCTTTAATTAAAAACTCATTTGCAATGGAAAGTGCATAGAATAAAACTTGTTTATTTCAAACTAATTAACTATGTTTAGGCACCCAAAACATAAAAATCAATTATTAACAAACACTTTACATATACCAAACATTTTTATGTACACTTATTTAATTAGTCCTCATTTTATCATCTTCAAGAAAAAATGGTAAATGTGTAGCGTTGGTCAGTAATTGATTTTCCACTTTTCGGTATCTAATCGTAGTTAATTAGATCAAAATAAACAAGTTTTCTTCTATGCACTTTCCGTCGTAAATGAATATTTTACAAGTTATAGCGGTAAATTACTGACCGCAACTCCAGTGTTTGAAGCGGGAACTAATTCAAACAGCATGTCGGACGGCAACACTGCAATGCCGTCTCGCTTCTAGTTTGATCATCACCAAAGACAAAACCAAACCTTCCACTTTACCTCGTTAAATACTCATTTGACGAAAAAAGTGTATAGATGAAAAGTTGTTTATTTTGATATTATTACCATGATTCAAGTAACAAAAATTTGAAAATGGATAAGTAGCTGTTTATTCGAGCGCATTCGTCATCAAAGACGAAACTAAACTTACCGCCATAACTCGTTAAATACTCGTTTACGACGGAAAGTTCATAGAAAAAAAACTTGTTTATTCCGATCTAATTAACTACGTTTAGGCACTGAAAACTCAAAAATTGATTACTGACCAACGCTACACATTTACCGAAAAAATTTTGATTTTTTGCTTAAATATGCCTACAACTAAGGTCAATGTGAAGTTTAATGCAATCACGGAAAATAAGAATTCCGATCTTAGGAATCACTAAAGAAACCCATTTAAGAACGCTTCACACGAATGACATTCTGCTCGCTGATGCGTTATTTTCGAATTATTGAACTTTGAAGTTGGCCTTCCCACGCCAAAGGAAGCGAGCGTAATTTAATTAAAAACGGAAGCTAACTCCCTATTACAAACGTAAAGAGGTTGGGTCGTGAAGGGGAGGCACAGTTCTTCTAGTTAAAATTATAAATAAAGCTTCTAACCCTCCTATTAGGGTGACGACCGCAATCTTGTTGACATCGGCTCCAAGATGGCGACGCCCATGGTGGTCACCATTTAGTTTTGCTTATCAATAAGCTGTCCAGTGAATCCAATATAAAATAAATAATTGAGGTCTTCTTATTTAAAGAAATGATTACTTTTATTTAGTTGATAAATTTTAAAAATCTAAATTAAACTAGCCTAGAAAAAGTTTGGAGAAAAAATTAGAAAACTTTTTTTCACTGTGGCAACTGTCAAGACATAGCAACCTCCAATTTTGTTAAAGTTGATGAATTTTGTATCTTTAACTTTAAAAGTCTTTATGGCATAGTTAGGAGTGTTTTGAAATCAGACACTTAGTTTAGGAATAGGTTGTAAACATTTCTGTTATTTTCACATGGAGTACTGGTTCAAAATTTGAAAATTTTACTATTTAAATTTTATTTTAGAATGAATTAGATTTAAAATATGATTTGCTTACTATTTTTTATGGAATATTTGAACTTGATTTTCAAAATTATATGTTCATTTATAATATTTAAAAAGCTGCTTAGTATATTCTGAATAAGTTTTGCCTACTAAATCTTTAAAAGCCACTGAAAGTTGCTTAATATATTGTAAAAAAGTTTTGCCTATTAAATCTTTAAAAACCACTGCTCAAATTCTCTTCTATCTTTGAGTTTATTGAAGAAAATACTTATATGTTTGATGTACCGCATTATATGCATTTTATAAAATACTGGATCCTTTTGAAGATTTGCTGTACAGAACCTGAATTGATAGTATTTCTGTGTTTATTGCAAGGTACAGGCAACTAATTGGAAAATATACAGTTTGTTGTTCAGGGATCTTTTGTGTTAATAATACTCATTGATACTTTTCCCATTTATAAGGATGACCAGTAAAGTTGAAGTAACAATACTTTGATGAAAGATTGGCTTTCAGGCCTCCTGCTGCTAAGTGACACTTTTACACAAATGGGAGTTTTTAATTTCTTGAACCAAGCTCTAGTTTTTGAATATTTCAGTGAACCAAATTTATAAAACCTGTACTCATAAGTTATTATTTGGAATATTATACGGTAAATCTGAAGGAGATGACAGTTGTCGATTTTCCACTTTTTGGTGCCTGAACCTAATTAATTGAATCAAAATAAACAAGTTTTCTTCTATGCACTTTTCGTCTCAAATGAGTATTTTACGATTTATAGCGGTAAGTTTAGTTTCGTCATTGATGACGAATGCGCCCGAATAAACAGCTACTCATCGATTTTCGAATTTTTGTTGCTTGAAACATGGTAATAACATCGAAATAAACAACTTTTCTTCTATACACTTTTTTCGTCAAATGAGTATTTAACGAGGTATAGCGGTAGGTTTGGTTTCGTCGTTCAAGACAGAGCGCTGGAAGCGAGACGCCATTGCAGTATTGCCATACAACTCGATCAAAGAATTTCTTTCCGCTTCAAAGACTGGAGTTGCGGTAAGTCATTTACCGCTATAACTAATAAAATACTCATTTGAGACAAAAAGTGCATAGAAGAAAACTTGTTTATTTCGATCTAATTAACTATGCTAAGGCATCCAAATTTACAAAATCGACAACTGTCATCTCCTTCAGATTTACCTATTATACTTATAATAACTTGAACAGTAAAATAACCTTACAAAGTGTGAAATAGTTTTTTTAAGCAAAAGCTAATAATTTTCAGATACTGAATTTGATTACCTTGTAGGCTGTGCAATGGAAACTAGCAAAGTCATTCCATGCCTAGACAGGTGTAGTATAATGCAGATGTAAATGGAATTGTTCAATATAATGCTAAACTGTCTAAAAATATATGTGTTGGACTAGCCATTCTTTAAATTTTATGAAAATTGATGGATCTGAATGACAGGAAGCCAAGAGCATATATTGCAAACCTACCAATCTACCATAAATGTAATAACCTCTGTCCTCTTGTTTATTATCATTTTGACTGTACAAGCCATTAAAATACAACAATTTTTGCACAGAAAATATCTTGTCATATTGGATTTTTATGACACAACTTCTCAAACTTTTCTTTCTGTTTATTCATCATTTCTGTTTACTATTCCAGAAAGAAACAACCCATAAATTGCATCCATTTTTGTGAGTATTGCAGTGACTCTGTATGTGTTGCCATTGTGAGTCTTCTGCTGTCACTTAATGGTCTCCAGAGCTCCTGATGTGAGGCAGCAGCAGGACACGTCACCACAATGATCTCAGCCTTGAGAATCTTGGCATGGAGAGCTTTGCAATGTGCAAAGCTGGTCTTGAGGGATAAATGCCCATTGCCCAATGCCAGGACTGCAAATTCTGGCATTACTCAAGAGAAACAATCTGCTATTCAAAAATATCTGTGGAGTCGGAAATCAATCACGGTGAAAAAGGTGGGAAAATTTTGTTGCTGAGTGTCCAAATAAACAAGTTGATGAAGTGCCATTCTTTTATTATATTAAACTATTGTTTTTAGTAGATTAAAAAATGAAAGTTTTATAGTTTGATATCATTTGTATTTTAATATTTTTCTTTGCTTTTTAATGGGTATGAAAAATTATACTTGTAAAGTTAATTTAGATATTGAATTTCATTTCTAAAATTAATAATTTACTCCTCAGTTCTTGAAAATTTTTTAATCATTTTTTGTACAGCTCATTATGATACATTCATATAGTATCAATTAGTTTCCTTTGTGACATGATTCATATTTAGCATATTTAAAATTCTGTTGTCTTCTTGTTTTTAAGCTTTCAAAAATGCTAGTATCTCTAGTTATCTTTCTGGTTGATACATAAAAAGATCTGTTATTTTAGAAGCATGTTTCACTTATCTGTTCTCCGCATACTTTGTTAGAATTGAATTCCTCTATTGTAAGTACTTCCTTGTAATTCTCAAAAAAAAAACGCATTGTATTTCTATATTTAGAAATGTTATTCATTTTTTCTTTCCAGACAATATTGGGAGGGTCAAGGGGCAGTAATCAGACTGGCAGTGCTGCACCCCGAGAGGCCGACGTCTCGGGTGTCCTGATATCGCAGCGACCCGTGGCCAACCTATTCGGACGTGTCGGCCCTCTCCTCTCTGGTGCCATCAGGCGACTGTCAACCCAGCGCAGCAGCCAAAGCAGTTACCCAGTTTTTATCAGGAACTCTGCTCCTCTCTTTGCTTTAGTTGGTGTCACCCTTGTAGCAACAGAAGATGAGCTAATGGGCAAAGCTAGATCTGAGGTGAAGCAGCGAGGCTTTGTTACAAGAGAGGAGGAGCTGGAAGCAATATGTGGCAGCATCAGGGTGAGTTGTGTTGCACTATAGTGTCTTCTGTTCAGCTTATTTTTCACACTCATTTCAGTTATGAGCTGCTCTTTTGTACAAGTCTAATCATGTACAAAGTGTCCTTGGATAACTGAAATTTTGAAAAGATATTCATTTTGGGTATTATGTATTGACTTTTTATCAATTTATTATCACAATTAACTTTTGATGATCAAGCAATTTCTACTATGTAGTTACTTGGGTGTGAAATGTCAAATTGCTTTCCATTTTTCCTCTCAAGAAGAAGGAAAGTGTGCATTCATTTACTGAAGTATGTGCAGTATGAGTGAATGAATTAATTCATGATTTAAGCAGAAGTAACAGTTTGTTTATTGACTAACAAACAGGAGGGTAGCATTCATTTGTACATCATAAAATGAAAAATTTTATGAGCGGGAGATTTTGTTTCTAAAAGGTCCAAAATCATCTATGTTTTTGGCCTCTAAATGTTCTTGGCTATTTCCTTCCTTGTTTTCAACTATTTCATTTCTCTGCACTGACTTGTCTTTTAGCCTACATGCAATAGATTTAGCAATTTTTTGCAGCCACTGTGTTGAACATAGCTGTTAGAGGCTCAATGTGAATTCAAACTATCATTCAGCCAATACCATCACTCTGCCATTACTGTACGATCATTCTACCCACACATCACTGCCAATACTGTACCATCAATCAGCCAACACCTGTCCCCCAGAACGCCATATACAAGAGCGGGTGGCTGGAGAGCCTGCAGTGCGACATGCCGGCCAAAAAGCGCGCCCCCGAGGAAGACAGCGCCGCACCACCGCCCCAGTACTCCCTGCAGGATCTTGACATAGGCGGTGTTATTGACAAGGGCTGCAATGCGGCCGTCTACGCCGCGCGCTGGAAGGATGGTGAAGCACCCCTCAAATTTTACCTCTTTGCTTCTGTTTTTTTTTTGTGGGATGTGGCTGATTAAGCAGGCTTTCTGCTTCTCGTTTTTTGTGGGATGTGGCTGGTTAAGCAGGCTTTCTGCTTCTCGTTTTTTGTGGGATGTGGCTGATTATGCAGGCTTTCTGCTTCTCGCTTTTTGTGGGATGTGGCTGGTTAAGCAGGCTTTCTGCTTCTCGTTTTTTGTGGGATGTGGCTGATTAAGCAGGCTTTCTGCTTCTCCTTTTTTGTGGGACGTGGCTGATTAAGCAGGCTTTCTGCTTCTCGTTTTTTGTGGGATGTGGCTGGTTAAGCAGGCTTTCTGCTTCTCGTTTTTTGTGGGACGTGGCTGATTATGCAGGCTTTCTGCTTCTCGCTTTTTGTGGGATGTGGCTGGTTAAGCAGGCTTTCTGCTTCTCGTTTTTTGTGGGATGTGGCTGATTAAGCAGGCTTTCTGCTTCTCCTTTTTTATGGGACGTGGCTGATTAAGCAGGCTTTCTGCTTCTCGTTTTTTGTGGAATGTGGCTGATTAAGCAGGCTTTCTGCTTCTCGTTTTTTGTGGGATGTGGCTGGTTGAGCAGGCTTTCTGCTTCTCGTTTTTTGTGGAATGTGGCTGGTTAAGCAGGCTTTCTGCTTCTCGTTTTTTGTGGGATGTGGCTGATTAAGCAGGCTTTCTGCTTCTCGTTTTTTGTGGGATGTGGCTGATTAAGCAGGCTTTCTGCTTCTCGTTTTTTGTGGAACGTGGCTGATTAAGCAGGCTTTCTGCTTCTCGTTTTTTGTGGGATGTGGCTGATTAAGCAGGCTTTCTGCTTCTCGTTTTTTGTGGGATGTGGCTGATTAAGCAGGCTTTCTGCTTCTCGTTTTTTGTGGGACGTGGCTGATTAAGCAGGCTTTCTGCTTCTCGTTTTTTGTGGGATGTGGCTGGTTAAGCAGGCTTTCTGCTTCTCGTTTTTTGTGGAATGTGGCTGGTTAAGCAGGCTTTCTGCTTCTCGTTTTTTGTGGGATGTGGCTGATTAAGCAGACTTTCTGCTTCTCGCTTTTTGTGGGATGTGGCTGATTAAGCAGGCTTTCTGCTTCTCGCTTTTTGTGGGATGTGGCTGATTAAGCAGGCTTTCTGCTTCTCGTTTTTTGTGGGATGTGGCTGATTAAGCAGGCTTTCTGCTTCTCGTTTTTGTGGGATGTGGCTAATTAAGCAGGCTTTCTGCTTCTCGCTTTTTGTGGGATGTGGCTGATTAAGCAGGCTTTCTGCTTCTCGTTTTTTGTGGGATGTGGCTGGTTATGCACGCTTTCTGCTTCTCGCTTTTTGTGGGATGTGGCTGATTAAGCTGGCTTTCTGCTTCTCGTTTTTTGTGGGATGTGGCTGGTTATGCACGCTTTCTGCTTCTCGCTTTTTGTGGGATGTGGCTGATTAAGCAGGCTTTCTGCTTCTCGCTTTTTGTGGGATGGGGCTGGTTAAGCTGGCTTTCTGCTTCTCGTTTTTTGTGGGATGTGGCTGGTTATGCACGCTTTCTGCTTCTCGCTTTTTGTGGGATGTGGCTGATTAAGCAGGCTTTCTGCTTCTCGCTTTTTGTGGGATGGGGCTGGTTAAGCTGGCTTTCTGCTCCTCACTTTTTGTGGGATGTGGCTGGTTAAGCAGGCTTTCTGTTACTCATTTTTTATAGGGATGTGTCTGATTAAGCGTGGTGTGGTTCTGGCTTTCTGTTACTCGTTTTTTATGGGGATGTGGCCGGTAAGGCACGGTTTGGGCTTCAGAGTATTTTGGAAAGTATTGGGTGGTGATGGCGTCATGAATATCTATTTCTACATAGTTTTTCAATTTTATAATGGTATGATTGATCCTTAGATCTGGATAAAATTTTAGGTTGTGCGCTGTCTCCCCTCAGGGGGATACAATTATTGTATCTATGGGAACTAGCGCTCCCAGGGGGACAATGTGAGGGCCTGAGCTGAGAGTTAGGTAGCCTTCTTTTTTTTTGAGATATAATGTTTTTGTTATGTTAAGGACCACCTTTTTTCGGTTCACTGCTGTCCTATTTTTCAGCACCTACTACTGTCTTCTTCAACTTTGGTCTTGTTTCATAATCTTCTTTCACAACTAACTGTTTCTATGCCTTTCTGCGTAGATTCCGCGTTTCCTTAACTCCATACTACATGGTGCCTTCCTCCTTCCTCTCTTTGGATCGCAATTGTTGCTGGGTAGGGAGGCTAAAACTAACGACTAATCTAATCTTGTGCGCTGTCTAATGAAAATATTGAAATTTGATTTACTGGGAATCCAAACCATAATCCAATATGCTGCTTTGAGTACAAAACAGCCTGTTTTTCATTCATGTTGGAAAAGTAAACTAAGTTCAACTATACAATAACGTCTGTATTGAGTTTAATTTTCTAATTATGTAAGTTTTAGCTATTTTTTTCCTTGGGTTATATTTTTTTTACTGTATCATGCTTCTCCTCTGAAATTACTTAATGTTTACTTTAGGTTTTGTTCTTATTGATTGTGAATGTCAATAGCTGATCAGAAAAAATCCTTTGGTCTTCTTGTTGCACTTGTGTACAACTTGAAGGTTACATGAAAAGATGAACTTGAGGGTTACATGAAAAGATGAACTTGAAGGTTACATGAAAAAGTAACTTGGAGCTTACATGATAAAATAAACACAAATTTTCTATAGTACTTCTTCTGTATTTTATCTTGTTTGAAAATAAAATGGGCACGAGAATCTATGAAGGCAAATAAGGTCAAAATATCTGTATCCTCAGACAAGCTGCCAATCTTTTTCCATAACTTGACTCAGCACTGCGAACATCACTTGACGTGTTTTTCTTTCCATTTGCAAGATTCAGACGACGAACCAGAAGCTGGTCCCAGCACAGCCCACCATGAAGACCCTCGCCCTGCCATGTCACCACAGGCTGCTGCCCAAGTCAACTTGCCGTCCTACCAGTCATCAGGAAGCTTCCTCAGAGCCTCCCCGTTCCACTACTCCAACCTGAACCTCCACAGCGAGTCCCTGCTGGATGAAACCATCGCCAGGACTGTGTCCGTTGAAGCTCTCTTTGACTCGAGGCCACCGCAACACGATCACACTGAAGAGCCTAACCTCTCCAGTCTGTCTTTCATAGCCCCTTCTGCGTCTGGTCAGCGTAAGTTATTTATTTGAGAGCTACTGTAAGTAGGCCTTCTTTTGTTGAAATGAAATGTTTGTTATGTTGAAGGACCATCTTTTTTTTGGTTCACTGCCGTTCTGTTTTTCAGCACCTACTCCTTTCTTCTTCAACTTTTAGCTTGTTTCATGAACTTCTTTCTCAACTTACTGTTTCTATGCCCCTTATGCATAGATTCTGCAATCCCTCAAGTCCATACTAAATGGTGCCTTCTTCCTTCCTCTCTTGGGAACGCCTTTGTTGCGGTTAGGGAGACTTAAACTAACATCTAATCTAAGTTATTAATTCAACTTGCTTCATTGGCTAATTGTTGTTTGTATAACCTAAATACTGTGACATAGAATGTTTGGACCCATAGAAATTATTTATGAGATAGTTTGTGAAACCTACCCAGAGAATGGGAACTTGAGGATTGTTCAGATTTAGGATGTGCAGTGGTTGGGATTTCGTTGCCTCCTGAATGCTCTTCAATTGATTGTAGGTGGTAAGCATCCGCTCACTTTCATTTTCCTTCACACCATTGGAATAGGTAATGGATTATTATGTCTACAGGTATGGTTGCTAAGTGGAAACTATTTGTCTAGGTTGTTGTTGCCATGATTTCTTTTTGATTTCAAGAGTTGAAAAATACAAAGCATTAGTGGAATCTCGTCTATTCCACTATTCTTTATGGTAATTTCTTGGGAGTGAACTGCTGAGAGCTATAGATGAACTATTGGTTTCACTCACTGATATTTCACTGAGTTCATGTTCATACACAATGCTTGTGCTTGTCAAATTTCCATTGCAGTATGTATTTCTCAGCAGTTTGGGAGTGCTGCTGTACTGCTAAGTACTAATCATGTTGACACCAATAACATTTGTTGCTAACCCTAAGCCGACTGCACTGCTAACTATGCCGACACCAACAATGACGCTAGCAACACAGTTGCAGAGGCAGCACAGCAGTCAGGGAGCCCAGCAACAGCGGTGGGGCTGACGCTGAGCGCTGGCCAGTTCGGTCGTCCCAGCGTGGCGCGACCCAAGAAAGTCTCCTTCAACGTCCCCTCGAACGTCGACTCGAACGGCAACGGTCGCCTCTCTCCGCTCCGTGATGAGGGTGTGAAGCTTGCTAGTGTGTGGTTATTCTGGGTTGTTTTGTGAAGCCAGCTGGATGGTAGCTAAGATTGGTAATTGGTGGTAATCCATGGTGTAATGGATGGTCCCTCAGGGGGATTGCTGAAATGATGTGAATCTTGTATCTTGAACTGCGAGACCTACGGCGCGATATACGAATTACTGTACGAAATGTAGTACGAATTACTGAAGCGCTAGCAAACCAATGCTAATACTACTACATCAAGGAGATACATCTATTGTATCTATGGGAATTAGCACTTCCAGGGGGAAAATGTGAGGGCCCGAGTTGAGAGCAAGTAGGCCTTTTTGTTATGTTAAGGACCACTTTTTTTTGGTTCACTGCTGTCCTGTTTTTCAGCACCTACTGCTTCCTTCTTCAACATTCATCTTGTATCATAAACTTCTTTCATAACTTATTTCTATGCCCCTTCTGCATAGATTCCACGTTCCGTTATCTCCATACTAAATGGTTCCTTCCTCCTTCCGCTCTTTGAAACGCTCTTTTTTTTCAGCAGTTAGGGAGGCTTAAACTAGCATATAATTAATTAATGGATGGTGTTGGAAGGAATTGTTTGGGTTGTAATACGTGACGATTGTGTGGTGATGTTTGATGGAGGACTTGTTTGGGTAATACTAAATGATAATAGTGTGATCTTTCATGTGTTGTGGTGATGTTCTATGAATGATAAAATTGTGGGTTTTTTTTATGGGTGGTGATGATACTTGCCACAAATAGTTAATGGTACTAATGGTTTGGTCTGTCATTGGTGATGGTGGTGCTGTTTGTTAATGGTGTTATTAAGTACTTCATCATTAAAAAATAAGATTTGGCCTATGTTGATTTTGTGAATGGATATGTTGAGGGATCTGCGTACACTTGCCGTACATTACTGTGAGGTGTAAGAGATGTCATGCACCAACAGTTTTGCTCACAACATGGTCACCTTGCACTGACCTCAAGCCTACTGTTGCTAACTTGGTCCATGGACTACCACTCTAATGGCCAATTACACCAATCCTAGGGCAAATTCCATGTCTCATGTAGGTGTTCCCCTCGCAAGTCTCACTAGAGTTGAAGAAAACATAGTCTCAATTTGATGGTATGGTATTCTAACTCTGTAGCTTTGACAGACCCGCCCGAGCCCAGCGGGGTCCCGTCCAGCAAGTACCCCCTGGCAGTGAAGCTCGTGTTCAATTACGAGGCTGCCTCGAACGCGCCGGCGATCCTGTCAGCGCTGTACAGGGAGCTGTTGCCTGCACGCTCCATGCAGGTGCACGCACCAAGGTTAGCTGCAACCTGTAGTGCTGCTCTGTGTCTTTTGTGTTGTGGTGTAGTGCTGCTGTGTGGTGTGTCCTGGTGATGGTGTAGTGCTGCTGTGTGTTGTGTCCTGGTGATGGTGTAGTGCTGCTGTGTGTTATGTCCTGGTCATGGTGTTGTGCTGTTGTGTGTTGTGTCCTGGTCATGGTGTTGTGCTGTTGTGTGTTGTGTCCTGGTGATGGTGTAGTGCTGCTGTGTGTTGTGTCCTGGTCATGGTGTTGTGCTGTTGTGTGTTGTGTCCTGGTCATGGTGTTGTGCTGTTGTGTGTTGTGTCCTGGTGATGGTGTTGTGCTGTTGTGTGTTGTGTCCTGGTCATGGTGTTGTGCTGTTGTGTGTTGTGTCCTGGTGATGGTGTAGTGCTGCTGTGTGTTGTGTCCTGGTCATGGTGTTGTGCTGCTGTGTGTTGTGTCCTGGTCATGGTGTTGTGCTGTTGTGTGTTGTGTCCTGGTCATGGTGTTGTGCTGTTGTGTGTTGTGTCCTGGTGATGGTGTTGTGCTGTTGTGTGTTGTGTCCTGGTGATGGTGTAGTGCTGCTGTGTGTTGTGTCCTGGTGATGGTGTTGTGCTGTTGTGTGTTGTGTCCTGGTCATGGTGTAGTGCTGCTGTGTGTTGTGTCCTGGTGATGGTGTAGTGCTGCTGTGTGTTGTGTCCTGGTCATGGTGTTGTGCTGTTGTGTGTTGTGTCCTGGTCATGGTGTTGTGCTGTTGTGTGTTGTGTCCTGGTGATGGTGTAGTGCTGCTGTGTGTTGTGTCCTGGTGATGGTGTAGTGCTGCTGTGTGTTGTGTCCTGGTCATGGTGTTGTGCTGCTGTTTGTTGTGTCCTGGTGATGGTGTTGTGCTGTTGTGTGTTGTGTCCTGGTGATGGTGTTGTGCTGCTGTGTGTTGTGTCCTGGTCATGGTGTTGTGCTGTTGTGTGTTGTGTCCTGGTCATGGTGTTGTGCTGCTGTGTGTTGTGTCCTGGTCATGGTGTTGTGCTGTTGTGTGTTGTGTCCTGGTGATGGTGTAGTGCTGCTGTGTGTTGTGTCCTGGTCATGGTGTTGTGCTGTTGTGTGTTGTGTCCTGGTCATGGTGTTATGCTGTTGTGTGTTGTGTCCTGGTGATGGCGTAGTTCTGCTGTGTGTTGTGTCCTGGTCATGGTGTTGTGCTGTTGTGTGTTGTGTCCTGGTCATCGTGTTGTGCTGTTGTGTGTTGTGTCCTGGTCATGGTGTTGTGCTGTTGTGTGTTGTGTCCTGGTGATGGTGTAGTGCTGCTGTGTGTTGTGTCCTGGTCATGGTGCTGTGCTGTTGTGTGTTGTGTCCTGGTCATGGTGTTGTGCTGTTGTGTGTTGTGTCCTGGTCATGGTGTTGTGCTGTTGTGTGACAGTGTGTTAGTTCTGACAACAGTTCGGGTAGTTATTGCTGAAGTTGTTAGCATGAGTTCACTGAGTAGATATTTGCACTGCCTAGTTCTCATGCAAATGATTTTTTGTTTTGTAGTATGCAGTCTTTCAAAAGAGTTTAGCAAGTTGTTGTGCATTAATGAATAAACTTTTAGCCGCTCATCAAAGCTTTTTGCGAATTTTTAAATTATAAATCTGTTGTTTTCAGTCATTTAGCTTGTCATAAATCCTCCTTTAAATAACAGATGTTATAGGTAATTGGCTAGAGATACCTGGTGATATAATTCACTATATAAGGATGTCAGAAGATGCAATTGGACAGAAATAAAAGATGCTGTAACAGGCCACAGAGACTAGATAATGTTATGAATTAAGAATATCAAGTTATGTATTCTACTAGAAATACAAGATAATGCAAGTGGCCATAAATACCAGGGGTTGTAATTAGCTGATGGCTCTAGATAATCTCAAATCTAAATAAATTTGTCTTATTTTTCCAAGCATGGCGATGGCTGTTCTTCATAAATCTTTGACTTGTGAACAGTTCCAATCCCATTATACAGACGTAGATCTCCACCTTTGTAAGTAGCAAAATGGCTTAGCTCATCATAGCCGTGCACGGCTCTTTAGGTACGTTAACTAGCAACCAAGCTTAGACAGCTGTTGCGTGTACCCAGAGCTGTGAACTTAGGTACTTTAACTAGCGTTCAGGTGTTGCGGGTTAGAGGCTAACTGCGGGTCCTCCCCTCCCAGCTACACTATGCTGGAGGTGCTGCAGGCGGTGGTGCCGTACCACCCCAACCTGGTGGACATGCCCTGCGCTTTTGTGGACAGGGTGCCACTGTTGGAGGGTGGCCTACAGCTCTACCCTAACGCTCTCCCTGCCCGGCTCAATCCGCTTGGTCAGTTTACATCTCTTGCTTCTCAACTCTCTTTTTCATAAGGCTTTCTTCTTTTCCTCTTTCTGTATGGCCTATGTCTTTGTCTCTTTTTCGTAAGGCCTATGTCTTTATCTCTTTTTTAACTCTCTTCTTTTTCTTCTACCTAATGCCTCATGCGATGATAGAACCATCAAATTTCCTGTTCAACCCTCTCTACTCCCTCCTCAATTAAAGCGTTTCCAAGTCATCGTAATCAGATAACATTTGTTACTAAGACTATTACATGTTTTTTTTCATCCCAGCAACGAAGAACTATTGAATTTCCTGTTCAATCCTCTCATTTTTCCTCAACATTAAAGCGTTTCTGAGACATCGTCATCAGGTATCATTCATTACTGAGACTGTTATGTGTTTTTTTTGCATTTTTTATAAGGCTTCATTGAATATTTCAGCTGTTTTTTCAATTCTCTTCTTTTATGAGTCCATTTCCAAAATCAAATTATTTCCTATGTCGCTCTGCTTTGCACTGTCTCATTTGTCACACAAGTGATGACTGCTCATGTTGAAGCTCCTCGATACATTTAGTCAGACTGTCGAACTACGTTTATTTTGTTGGATTTGAAATCATGTTAGTATTCTGCTTTTCTTGCTTTACCAGAAAAAAAGATACTTTGGTGTTGAAAACTTTGTGTGTTCCAATTGCAAGCAAAAGAATTTCATGATACTCTACGTATTTTTCAAAATGTGTACTGAAACTTAAAACCTTCACAGAGCATGAAATTTTTATAGCCTGATAAATGTTCTCAAGATGCCATTAATGAAAATTCTCTCACAATAACTGCAAATGGTTTGTTTCTTATGCTTGGAAAGGAGGTGGCTTTTTTCTTGTACTGTTTTCCCTCAATTAATTGTTTAATTATATGCATATAATTGTAATACATGAAGATTGTGTGGATGTGTTTAATTATATGCATATAATAGTTTAAGGGATACTTTCACTCATCTCCGTTGCTGATCACCATCATCAGCTTGTTTTATGTTCCAATGTTCCGTCAGCCTCCTTTATTGTCTCTCCCAAATGTATTTCATTCTTTGCTTCTATCGATCACTCCTTACATATTAGGTTGCATCAAAGCGTGTCTTATTCAGTTCACAGTTTTGTGCCGTGAGCGAAGAATTTTAACTTCACCTATATTACTGAGAGGCCCAAATTAAGAACTAGTGAGAGGCTGCAGTCGCTGCGAACGTCGGACGGATGCGAGCACCTGTCAGGAATTCGTAGGTAGAGTGAAGATGCAAGGAAGTGGTAAACTTTTCAATGGTAAAGAGCGGAAGTGGTAAACTTTGTGCACTGATGACTATAGAATTGATATAGTCACTCTTACTTATACGCCCTGCGTTTCCTGTTGCACGTGCTCCCAGGGGGAATATGTGAGGGCCCGAGCTAAAGATTAGGTAGGCTTTCTTTTTGTTAAAATAACATAGGTTTTTGTTTTGTTACGGACCATCTTTTTTCGGTTCACTGCTGTCCAGTTTTTCAGCACCTACTACTTTCTTCTTCAAGTTTTTCTTGTTTCATGATCTTCTTTCTTAGCTTTCTGGTTCTGTGCCCTTTCTGCATAGATTCCGCGTTTCCTTAACTCCATACTAAATGGTGCCTTCTTCCTTCCTCTCTTTGGATAGCCTTTGTTGCGGATAGGGAGACTTCAACTAAAAAACTAATCTAATCTTCCTGTTGCACGTGCTGGTAGCGGTGTCTTGGCGCGGTATTTGTGCTGTTTGCCTGTGGGTTTGTTTTTGTTTTAAGGCTCCGTGCTCTAGTGCCTTGAGTGAAATCCTTTCTTATAAACTGCAACTATATTTTAAATGAACAGTTGACAATTTCTTAATATTTAATTATATGCCAGAAGTATACTGCTTTGAAAAGATGCTTGTGCTAGTGTGGAAACGAAATATCAAATACTTCGGAAATAAGGATGTGAATCACAGATAGAGATGTGACTCAAAAAAACCATGCCGTTTTTAAAAAAAAAACATGTTTTTTTTACAAAAAAAAAACCATGGCCAAAAAAAACGTGGAAATTTTTTTTAATATTTTGTCTGAGAGTAACTCAGCAAGAAAAAGAACCGCATTACATTATTTGTTTTCATGTCAGATTATAAAATAAACCAGCATTCTTCTTAATTGATGGTTTTCTATGGTTTTATGAATTTTTTTATTTTCTGCGGTTTCATGTTTTGATATTTAATTTATTTTAGAGTTCAGAGACCAGTTCCATCCTCAGTAAGTCATTCAGTAAAATGTGGTAAAACGGACAGTGAATTTTCACTGTTCCTTTAAAAACATTTTACTGAATGACTTACTGAGGATGGAGCTGGTCTCCGAAAGGTTTTATAGAGTGAATAGATTCTTTGTAGATATTTTATTCTAAGACCTGGTACAGTTATAATGGATATTAATATATTTTATGTGACCAAAATATTCATGCTGTTTTTTAATATGTTTTTGTAATGAAAAAGTCATGACTAAAAAACACGGATATTAATATACTTTATTTGACCATACACAACCATGCTGTTTTTTTGAAAAACATCTTTTTTACAGAAAAATCATGACTACAAAAACGTGGATATTAATATATTCTATGTGCAAAAAAAACCATGCTGGTTTTTTCAAACCATGTTATCTCTACCAAAAAATTCATGACTAAAAAACATGGATATTAATGACTTTTTGTGAAAAAAGCATGGTTTTTAAAAATGTCATGGTTTTTTTTTTGAGCAGATAAAATATAATAACACTCATATTTTTTTAGTCATGATTTTTGGTAAAAACCTTTTTCCAAAGAACATGGTTTATGGTCACATCAAATAAATTAATATTCATGTTTTTTTACAAAGAAGTCATGACCAAAAAATGAATAATGACTTTTTAGTAAAAAAAAAACTTTTTATAAAAAACAATGATCTTTCGGGGGACAAAATATATTAATATCCATGATTTTAAGACACAATTTTTTATGAAAAACATGTAAAGTAAAACAGCATGGTTTTATTGGTCACATAAAATATATTCATATTTTCTTACACACGATTGTTTGTGAAAAAACATGTCTTTTAAAAAAACGGCAAGGGGTTTTTTAGGTCTCATAAAATATATTATGTTTTTTAGTCATAATGTTTTTGTAAAAAATAAGCATGGTTGAATTTGGTACCAAAAAATATATTAATATTCATAATTATTAGTCAGAATTTTTTTTTGTAAAAAACATGTTTTCAAAAAACGGCATGTTTTTTTGGTCACCTAAAATATATTAATATCCATGATTTTTAGTCATTATTTTGTAATGAAATCATGAAAAAAACATACCGTAAAACTGGTTTCAGATAACCCACAATTACCTAGAGGAGTCTAAGAGTAACAGCAGGAGCCACAGAACTTAAATTGATAGAATAAAAATTCAGACCTTATTATCTCTACTATGTCTGATTTTTTTGGTCACATAAAAATAAAATCAGACAGAGTAGAGATAGTAAGCTCTGAATTTTGACTCCATCAGTATTAGTTCTGTGGCTCCTGCTGTTCCTCTTAGACTCCTCTAGGTAATAGTGGACTTCGGTGCGACATAGAGGTGCCCTCTGAAGCGCTAGCAAGCTCCCCACTACTACTACTACTAGGTAATAGTGGTTATCTGAAACCAGTTTTACTGTATGTTTTTTTCATGTTTTCATTACAAAATAATGACTAAAAAACATGGATATTAATATATTTTAGGTGTCCAAAAGAATAAAAGACATATACCTAACAAAATTGAGGTGTGTGTGCAAAAAAAACACAAAAAAGTTTTTTTGCATCACTAATCACAGATAATCATCTGGCGGGATTTATATGGAGCTACTAGTCCTGATGAATTCTCTATTGAACCAGAATAGAAATTTCCGGCCACAGTGTTGAATATTTTCTAAAGGCAGGATGTTTTCTCATTGCCTTCTTTATAACGTCCCCCGTTTTTCTCTGACGCATTTGCCACGTAGGTACGTGGGCCCAAAAGACCAAGTTGGTACCATATTCAGTTAATAATTATTTTGTGCAGGTAAAATATTCCCTTATTGCCTATTCTATAATGTCAATCTTTAACCCATTACTTGAACACCATCGTCCTGCACGTTTTGCTCAATGCCAAGTAGGCTTTCAATACCGAGTAGGCGCTCAATACCGAGTAGGCGCTCAATACTGGGTAGGCGCTCAATACCGGGTAGGCGCTCAATACCGGGTAGGCACTCAATACCGGGTAGGCGCCTAATACCAAGTAGTCACCAAACACGTGGGTGACATGAGACGTGCGTGCAGGCGTGGGTCGGAACATGTCGCTGTTTTGCGTGATGCGGCGCTACGACCTCACGCTTGCCCGCTACCTGCTCCTGCACCCTCGGCCCTCCTGCCGCACCGCCCTCCTGCTCCTCACCCAGCTGCTTGAGGCCCTGCACCACCTGCACCTGCACCACATCGCGCACAGGTGAGCACCACCTGCACCACACACGGTGAGCACCACCTGCACCACACACGGTGAGCATCACCTGCACCACACACGGTGAGCATCACCTGCACCACACACGGTGAGCATCACCTGCACCACACACGGTGAGCATGAGCATCACCTGCACCACACACGGTGAGCACCACCTGCACCACACACGGTGAGCACCGCCTGCACCACACACGGTGAGCACCGCCTGCACCACACACGGTGAGCCCCACCTGCACCACACACGGTGAGCACCACCTACACCACACACGGTGAGCACCACCTGCACCACACACGGTGAGCACCACCTGCACCACACACGGTGAGCACCACCTGCACCACACACGGTGAGCACCACCTGCACCACACACGGTGAGCACCACCTGCACCACACACGGTGAGCACCACCTGCACCACACACGGTGAGCACCACCTGCACCACACACGGTGAGCACCACCTGCACCACACACGGTGAGCACCACCTGCACCACACACGGTGAGCACCACCTGCACCACACACGGTGAGCACCACCTGCACCACACACGGTGAGCACCACCTGCACCACACACGGTGAGCACCACCTGCACCACATACGGTGAGCACCACCTGCACCACGCACGGTGAGCACCACCTGCACCACACACGGTGAGCACCACCTGCACCACGCACGGTGAGCACCACCTGCACCACGCACGGTGAGCACCACCTGCACCACGCACGGTGAGCACCACCTGCACCACGCACGGTGAGCACCACCTGCACCACACACGGTGAGCACCACCTGCACCACACACGGTGAGCACCACCTGCACCACACACGGTGAGCACCACCTGCACCACACACGGTGAGCACCACCTGCACCACGCACGGTGAGCACCACCTGCACCTACACCACGCACTGGTAAGTACCGCCTATATCGCATTGTACACAGATACGCGCCACTTGCATCACATCGCGTGTACAGAAAAGCACCCTTGCATCACATTGCGTGTACAGAAAAGCACCCTTGCATCACATCGCGTGTACAGAAAAGCACCCTTGCATCACATCGCGTGTACAGAAAAGCACCCTTGCATCACATTGCGTGTACAGAAAAGCACCTTTGCATCACATTGCGTGTACAGAAAAGCACCCTTGCATCACATTGCGTGTACAGAAAAGCACCCTTGCATCACATTGCGTGTACAGAAAAGCACCCTTGCATCACATCGCGTGTACAGAAAAGCACCCTTGCATCACATTGCGTGTACAGAAAAGCACCCTTGCATCACATTGCGTGTACAGAAAAGCACCCTTGCATCACATCGCGTGTACAGAAAAGCACCCTTGCATCACATTGCGTGTACAGAAAAGCACCCTTGCATCACATCGCGTGTACAGAAAAGCACCCTTGCATCACATCGCGTGTACAGAAAAGCACCCTTGCATCACATCGCGTGTACAGAAAAGCACCCTTGCATCACATCGCGTGTACAGAAAAGCACCCTTGCATCACATTGCGTGTCCAGAAAAGCACCCTTGCATCACATTGCGTGTACAGAAAAGCACCCTTGCATCACATCGCGTGTACAGAAAAGCACCCTTGCATCACATCGCGTGTACAGAAAAGCACCCTTGCATCACATCGCGTGTACAGAAAAGCACCCTTGCATCACATCGCGTGTACAGAAAAGCACCCTTGCATCACATTGCGTGTACAGAAAAGCACCCTTGCATCACATTGCGTGTACAGAAAAGCACCCTTGCATCACATTGCGTGTACAGAAAAGCACCCTTGCATCACATTGCGTGTACAGAAAAGCACCCTTGCATCACATTGCGTGTACAGAAAAGCACCCTTGCATCACATTGCGTGTACAGAAAAGCACCCTTGCATCACATCGCGTGTACAGAAAAGCACCCTTGCATCACATCGCGTGTACAGAAAAGCACCCTTGCATCACATCGCGTGTACAGAAAAGCACCCTTGCATCACATTGCGTGTACAGAAAAGCACCCTTGCATCACATCGCGTGTACAGAAAAGCACCCTTGCATCACATCGCGTGTACAGAAAAGCACCCTTGCATCACATCGCGTGTACAGAAAAGCACCCTTGCATCACATTGCGTGTACAGAAAAGCACCCTTGCATCACATTGCGTGTACAGAAAAGCACCCTTGCATCACATTGCGTGTACAGAAAAGCACCCTTGCATCACATCGCGTGTACAGAAAAGCACCCTTGCATCACATTGCGTGTACAGAAAAGCACCCTTGCATCACATTGCGTGTACAGAAAAGCACCCTTGCATCACATCGCGTGTACAGAAAAGCACCCTTGCATCACATTGCGTGTACAGAAAAGCACCCTTGCATCACATTGCGTGTACAGAAAAGCACCCTTGCATCACATCGCGTGTACAGAAAAGCACCCTTGCATCACATCGCGTGTACAGAAAAGCACCCTTGCATCACATCGCGTGTACAGAAAAGCACCCTTGCATCACATTGCGTGTGCAGAAAAGCACCCTTGCATCACATTGCGTGTACAGAAAAGCACCCTTGCATCACATTGCGTGTACAGAAAAGCACCCTTGCATCACATCGCGTGTACAGAAAAGCACCCTTGCATCACATCGCGTGTACAGAAAAGCACCCTTGCATCACATTGCGTGTACAGAAAAGCACCCTTGCATCACATTGCGTGTACAGAAAAGCACCCTTGCATCACATCGCGTGTACAGAAAAGCACCCTTGCATCACACCACCATTCTATGTGGTTCATGTTGAAACAGATGCTCAGGTTATTGCTACTAGCTTGCTAGTTACAAGTGATCAGTTTATATTGAGCTAATTTTTGTTGCATCTTGGTTCTCGTGTTGAGTACTACAGTTTGCACTTGCAATTTTCCCTTAAATTGGATGGACAGGTTCTTAATCCAACAAGCCAAATGAACAATGATCCAATTCTTTTTCATGCCATACTTCCTACTTTTTTTTTCTTTACCTCTGGTGCTGTAAACATGTCGTTGCTCAATATTGGCTAGTCTTCTAGAGATCAGTATTCCTATAGTACAAATTATTTACCTCTAGTCATCTTGTAATGTGATCTGTGTTAGTTTTTATTTCGTCAGATTCTTTTTTTGCATTGAATTACATTTCTTAGTATTGTGACCGTAAAATTTACTTTGTATTTTTCAGCCTGAAGATGATGTGCGTACATCGAAACGTTGCTTTTTATAGATAGACAGTGATATTGAACTTCGTAGTGGGTGTTTATAGTAAAGTTGATAAACAATTTTCTTCGTCTTTTAACATGTAAAGAACTGGAAAAATTTTGTAAGGTTGAGAAATTAGAAAAGAAATCAAACTTTCTACCTGTAATTTTCTTGATATCAACGTATTATTAAGATAGCAGTTGAGCCACTCCTTTGCATTGCCCCATTTTGCGTTGCATGCCAGTATGTGGTTGCCAGGCAGATATTAAAACAAACTCACTTCCGAACAAATTGAGTTTCTCTGATCACTTTGTCATCGTCGTCTCTCTCTTACGTGACCGATTGCTGGATGATACAGAGCTCTTCCCTCTCTGGGGGAGACAACTTGCAACTATTGTATTCATGGAAATTTGCTCTCCCTAGAGGAAAATGTGAGGCCCTGAGCTGAGGTTTAATTAGACTTTCTTTTTGTTGAAATAGAATAGTTTTTTTGTTTTGTTTTAGGAACTGCCTTTATCGGTTTACTGCTGTCCTGTTTTTCAGCACCTCTGACTTTCTTCTTCAACTTTTATCTTGTTTCCTTTCCTTCCTTCTCAACTCATTCTATGTGTAGGGGATCTCGTGTGGGAACACACATTGTGCATAAATTCTGCATTCCCTTTACACTATACTAAATGGTACCTCCATCCTTCTCTCTTTGGAACACTTTCGTTTTGGTTAGAGGGACAAAATGTTTGAAAGTATGTACATTTAGTTCAAGTTCATCTCGTGTTAAAGAAAAAAATCCATTCAACATTTTTTATTGGAATACCGTCATTAGCGATTAACAGTGTTTTAATAATAAATGTTTGATAGAATTTCTTCTTACTTTAGCACGTGATGAAATTGAACCATTTTGTTAAGAAGAAAAGTATGTCCTTTTTTCTGTATCCCTCGCGGTAGCTCAACAGTTTAGTCATTCTGAACTCCAAGTGAGTTGGTATAACTCTTGTATCGCAGTTTAACTGCAAAAAAGTATAAATTTTGAATTGTTCCAAGTAAATAAATTGTAAATACAAACGGTATGAATTGAACTTTGAAATAAGATAATGTAGTGATAGTTGATGTCGTGTAGTGATTTCCTCTAGACCTTAGGAAATAGCCAACTGCATGTGTGTATTTTAAAATTCATCTTATACCTTAGTTGAATCGTGCTTGTGCATGTGTTGGATATCTTATCGGTTGGTTACCGTGTCTTGGTTTACTGAAATTAATAGATGCGTTTTTTAAAATGTTTGTTTAGAACATTGTCCAAAATTACTGCTTGTGTAGTGTTATGCAAACGTAGCTAGAAAAATTGATGCTCCATTAAATCTGTGTTTTTTTTCAAACAAGATAAAATACACAAAAGGCTTTAAGATTATTATAAATTTTGTCTTCTAAGATGACAGTAATGTGCGTTTAATGTTAATGTTACTGAAATGACTTCATTTACAACCCTAGCAACGACTGCTGTCAGTCAAATCGTGAATGATGTTTATTCGTACAGTGGATTAAACTGATACATGTGGGTTAAACTGGTGTACATTTATGGTATGTTTTCGAACAGGGAATAAATATACTATTGCAAGAATAGAAGTTGATCTTATGATTTTGAAATCTTCCTTTGACAACTGTGACTGCAATTCTGTCTAGTATCCATAATTTGGATAGCGTACACGACCGTCGACCGTTGATCGTCTTGTAGAAACTTGTGTAGTTCTTGACTCTTAATATCAAATGAAGGAATAGTAACGCACTGACTAAGCTGACTGGGCAGAGACCTGAAGCCTGACAACATCCTGCTGCTGGTGGACGAGGGCCTGGAGACGCCGTGGCTGGTGGTGACGGACTTTGGCTGCTCCCTGGCAGCGTCCTCTGAGAGCGGCCTGCGCGTGCCCTTTGTGTCGCGGGAGGCTGAGCCGCGCCAGGGCAACGCCGCGCTCATGGCTCCTGAGGTCTGGCTTTCTTCCTTTATTTTTCTTTGTTTGTAGTTGCAAGCTTGCAAAATGTCCGATCTTGGGACATTTTCCTAAGCGAGCTGAGTCTTTGTCCCTTTTTCCTGATCTTCCTTTTTTTCTTTGTGGTGGCAAATTAACCTGATGCGCTCTTGAAACGTTTTTCTGATTTTCCTTTTTTTCTTTGTGGTGGCAAACTAACCTGATGCGCTCTTGAAACGTTTTTCTGATTTTCCTTTTTTTCTTTGTGGTGGCAAACTAACCTGATGCGCTCTTGAAACGTTTTTCTGATCTTACTTTTTTCTTTGTGGTGGCAAACTAATCTGATGCGCTCTTGAAACGTTTTTCTGATGTTCCTTTTTTTCTTTGTGGTGGCAAACTAACCTGATGCGCTCTTGAAACGTTTTTCTGATCTTACTTTTTTCTTTGTGGTGGCAAACTAACCTGATGCGCTCTTGAAACGTTTTTCTGATCTTACTTTTTTCTTTGTGGTGGCAAACTAACCTGATGCGCTCTTGAAACGTTTGTCTGATCTTTTTTTTTCTTTGTGGTGGCAAACTAACCTGATGCGCTCTTGAAACGTTTTTCTGATCTTACTTTTTTCTTTGTGGTGGCAAACTAACCTGATGCGCTCTTGAAACGTTTTTCTGATCTTACTTTTTTCTTTGTGGTGGCAAACTTACTCACGAAATGATGCGGTCTTGAGACACTTTCCTAAAGAACTCGAGGTCTGTCTTCTGCGTTTCTGTGGTGGCAAACTTACGAAATGTTTATTCTTCATAATCTAGAAGTCATTTATTTCGCACTTCCAAAATAATTTTATCTCATATTTTGAACTAGTAGGAGTGCTTGTTGATGTGTTAGTGTACCGTTTTACTTCTCGTGTGATTTTTTCAGATAAGGCAGTTCATAACTTCAGGAAGTTTACGTTCATTTACCAGTTTTCAAAAAGTAGTAGTGAATTTTAAAATTGTCATTTTGTCGTATAATATTTTCCTACGGTTGATCTTAGGATCTGCAATGCAATAGATCTATCTTGCCTATTCTCTCATACGAAATACGAGTGCATGATAGCGGGCGAACTGTGCTGTGACGGAACTCGGGTGAACTAGTGCAAACATGCTGCTGCTCCCCAAGAAACTTGAGTAATTCTTGACCCTTAATATCAAAGAAAGAAACGGTAACTTTACTTGTGCCTGGCTTTCGCCAGAGTGCTCTCACTTTTCTACGGGCATTCCCCTGCAAATAAAGGCGCCCCCAAACTACGTTGTTGTAAGAGTGAGTGGAGTGAACTCCTCAAAGACTCGGGTTATTTTTTCATAATCTGAAGAACCGAATCTTTCCTATCTTAATATAATCTTAATCTATATAATCTAAATCTTAATAAAATCTATATTCATGTAGCTATCCTATTGTAGTCTTACTTATTCCTATCTAACCTATCATATCTAGCCTATTTTAGTACACCAATCGTAATTTAGCCTTTCCTAACCTAACCTTACCTAAACTATCTAAACCTAACCTATCTTAATCTAGACCATCCCTATTTAGTTTTCCCTGAACACATAACATACAGAAGAACTATACTGTAAAAATTTTTAATTTTATCTACTGTTAGTTAGTAGAGCTTGTGCTCTCTCATGTTTGCATAATTCCCTTTGTTATTACTGAACGCATAACTTACGGAGGAATTACTAAGTTAAAATGGTAAATATCATCTACAGCTAGCAGAGCTTGTGCTCTGACGTATGCGTTGAAGTAACAAACGTAATTTTGAGTGCAGGTGAAATCAGCTCGCCCAGGCCTGCTGCAGTCGGTGGACTTCTCCAAGTGCGACCTGTGGGCAGCGGGCACCCTCGCCTACCAGTTCTTTGGGCTGCCCAACCCCTTCTTGTGTGCCGGTGGGTGTATTGCGGTGTTGTCTACCTCTGTTGACTTTGTGTTGTGGTAAAAAGATGTGTTCTCCTGTGTGGAAAACACACCTTGATTCCACGTTCACGATATTGTTCACCTCTATTTCGTGTCATGAGACTGCGACGTGTTCTCCTGTGTGGGAACATACCTTGTGTATAGATTCCTTGTTTCCTACAGTTGACTTTGTGTCAGAAACTCCTTTGCATATATAATGTATGCCAAGAACATGACAAATTCTCCGGCGTTGGAGCCTACCTTGCGCATATGTTTGCATTTCCTCCAGTTTGGTTTGAGTCCTCGTACTCAGCGCGTACAATCCATGCCATGAATTGAACACGTACCTGACATGTACTCTGCTGTGGGAACATTGTGCATCGATTCCCCGTTTTCTACTGGTCTCTTCCCTTTGCTATCTTGAGATCGCATTATTTGCGGCTAGGGAGTCACAGAGAAATGTTAATTATAATCGTGACTTGATTTTTTTGTTTCGACGCATTATGAAAATATTATTCATTTTAACATTTTTGTTACTGTTAGTGCAGAATGGCGATAAACATTGTTCATTTCACATAAACCTTGCTAACTATTAATATTATTTTTGGTATCAGCATTCTCGGTTTTGAATGATCAGTTCCATTCTCTGTACTAACCATAAACATTGTTGGTGTCATTGACATATTAGACGAAGCTGTATTTTAGTGTAAGGATTACAAAACCTTACTATGTGCACGTTTTTTTTGGATATCTAATTTTATGGTAGAATAACTACTAGCTTCATCACAAACATTTCAAAAAAAGCTAACGTTTTGGATCTGTTTAAATCTATCACCAGCATCTGAAAGAAGAAAGGTGTGGACCGAAACTTAATTTTGTTCCTGAAAAACGTGAAATAAAAGTGAGCTCAAAAACTCTACATACAAAATTTTAATAATTTTAATAACTCCATTATAAGTGTGACGTACAATACCGCCAAACGATTGATACATTGAGGAAACCTTATACAATAATTTCAGAACCGTGTATAAATATATAAGGATTTCAAAAGAGTCACTGGTGGTGTACCACGCTTGAATCATTATGTATATATTCATTATTATTTATAACATATTGCGTGTTTATCATTATTTAATTATTGTTACATAAATTATTACATTTAGGTAATGCATGTCTATAATATGCTGCGCTACTTCACACTGAGTGTAAAAGACAAAGCTAGGTCCTCTGAAGTCAGAGGTTCTAATCTATTGGACATATTTAGGGAATGATAACATTTATTACAAGCACAATTTCATACTAAAGCTCAAATTTGTTCAAGTATTGTCAAGTTATTACCCAGTATTTCGTGCAAAACGCGTATTCTACGTTAGGCATTCAAGAGGTGAATTTTTGGCACTGCCCTAGTACTGAGTGACTTTTCTCTATCCTAGTTAATTGTTTTGAGATATTTGAGTCTTGGTGTCTATGGAAAATAGCACTCCTAGGGGGAATATGTGAGGTTCCGAGCTAAAAGTTAGGTAGGCTTCCTTTTTTTAAGAAAGAATAGGTTTTTTTTGTTTAGTTGCGGACCATTTTTTTCGGTTCACTGCTGTCCTATTTTTTTTCGCACTTACTACTTTCTTCTTTTTCAACTTTTATCATGTTTAGTGAACTTCTTTCTCAACTTATTGTTTCAATGGATCTTGTGCATATATTCTGCGTTCTCTTAACTGTATACTAAAAAGTGCTTTCATCCTTCTTCTCTTTGAGCATTTTTGTTGTGGTTAGAAAGACTGAAACTGACTTATCAATCAATTATTTGGGTCTTCAGCACAATTTTTTTAACTGTTTTCTTTTTATTTCTATTTGCGTTTCTTCATTAGCGTTCTGTGCTGGTACCATATCTGTAGAGGCAAGTGTTGTACGTTTACCACAATTTTGTCGCAGTTGTTATTTGCTGTGTAATACAAGACAAGGAGTCAGTGGAACTGATGCTCACGACACACCCAGATATCGCTACAGATTTCCAAATAAATCTATTTTCATTTGCAAGATGTTTCAAAACTATGAATTTGGCCCCATATTTCAACTTTTACTGCTTTCATAGTTACCATGTTTCCCTTTTACTACTTTCACCGCTTTTATAGTTACCATGTTTTTCTTTTGCTACTTTCAAAGGTTTCAGAATTGGAACCCTTACTAGAGTGCAGCAGGTAACATTTGGTTGGCTGCCGCAGGTGAGAACGGCTCACCACGTCTGGACTCGATGAGCTACAGCGAGCGCGACCTCCCCGACATGCGCGACACGGATGCGCCTCTCACCGTCAGAAGGCTGGTTGCTGACCTGCTCAGGCGACGGCCTGCACAGGTGATACTTCTTCTCTTCTGTTGCTACAAAAAATGTTGAGCAGAAGTACTTGAGGAACTTGGCTTGTTAAGTTTCATGTGTACCCAACTTGTGTCAAGAACTTGGTCCTGTAAGTTTCAAGTGAATGCAGTTTGCGTGGAGAACTTGGCCTGCTTAGTTTCAAGTGTATGCAGTTTGCGTGGTGAACTTGGCCTGCTTAGTTTCAAGTGAATGCAGTTTGCGTGGAGAACATGGCCTGCTTAGTTTCAAGTGTATGCAGTTTGCATGGTGATCTTAATGCACCAAGTTTCAAATGTACACAGTATGCTTGGACAACGTGACCTTCATAAATACAACCCAACCGTGTTTAATTGGTCTGTTTTGAAGTTTTTTATTGGGTTTTAATTTCATTTCTGAAATGGCTGCTGTTTCTACATTGGTGAATAGAATTTGAATTCTAATTAAAAAAGTATCTAGAAATGATCAAAAAGTGTTTTAACTGAAAGAACTGTTAGTTTTTCATTTCACATGTTCAGTAATTCAATTGCGTATCGCTGAATGCAATAAAAAATGAAGTTACCAAGACGTTGAAAACGAGAGCGACTAGAAATTTTGACTATTGGAGTATGAGTAGCTGAAGTTTATATCTTGTTTAGTTCATTAGTAGAGTGGCAATCCTTGTTATATGCATATTCTGACGTTTCACACCCGCTGATTTAATTATATCCTCCTTAGCAACATATCTATGAGAATTAGCATTCCCAGGAGGAAAATATGTGAGGGGCCCGAGCTAAGAGTTAGGTAGGCCTTTTTTTAATGATTAAACAAAATGTTTTTCGTTATGTTGAGGACCTTCTTTTTCTCGGTTCACTGCTGTCCTGTTTTTAAGCACCTACTACTCTTTTCTTCAATTTTTGTTTCATTTCATGAACTTCTTTGTCAACTTACCATTTCCATGCACCTTGTGCATAGATTCCCCGTTCCTTTATCTCCATATTAAATGGTGCTTTTCTTTTTTTGGATCACCTTTGTTCTTTGTTGCGGATAACGAGGCTTAAACGAACATCTAATCTAACTTAATACAGCCCAATATTTTTGATGTGCCGTGTTTCCTGCTAATTAAGTAAAAAAGTCGGTTACGAATTACGAAACAAATGGTTTTTGAGTTATAATTCCGTGCTATACGACTAGTTTTTGTTCCGCCTTAAGCGGCCCATAGACAATCAATTTAACTGTCAATATCATCGACTCAATATATTGAATTTTTTTTTTGCCCATTAAGTCAATCAATTGACAGTCGTTAACCAAGCCCAAAGACGATCAATTCACTAGGCAATATTCATTATTGTCAATTATATTGACAATAAAATTGATCGTCTATGGGCCGCTGTAGACAAGATAAGCACTGCTGCGGAGCGATTCGTGACTTATAAATAGTCGCAAATGTTTTCACTCTGACAAGCATGTGCCGTATCAGTGCTACCCTCCAACATACTGTCTCATTACAGCGGCCGAGCGCCAGTGTAGCGGCCACCCTCAGTCAGTTGTGCCTGTGGGGCCCCAGCGAGTGGTTGCAGCGCCACTCTGCTGCGCGACCGCAGCGGGAGCAGGTGAGGCTGTGCTATTCCTCGTGTCTTGTTGCATTTCTGCTATTAGTAATTTTTTATTACATTGTGTTAGGATACTGTTCGTCAAAAATGACGAGGTGTTCGATATTTTGCTCAATTAAATCCTCCAGATGTGCCTAAGGCTTGTCAAGTTTAATGTGTACATTTCTGAATGATGAGCTGTTGCTGTTCTTGCTTTCAACGCATCACTATTTTCTGAATACTTGTTTTCTTTTATTTTCACAAGGACTGCTCTGAAATAAGAGCGATGATAGGCATTACTCGGAATGAATATATATTTTATACCTAAATCATTAAATATTCTTGTATTGTGAGGAATGAAATTTTTAAGAGAGTGTTGAACTTGATGTAGCGTTTTTCACGTTCCGTTCTGCAATTACGGAAAAACTGTTTTCTACACCGAAGGTCACCATATTTATGGAGGTTTTTCTGCTATTTCTTTGTTTATTTTTCATTAGTTACATTTTTGCGAATAACTTGCAAGTTATGACGTGGACAATGTCATGACAGCAATCCAAGTATCAATGCATACATCATCTTAGCAACTTGCTAGTCACATGCTGATGAAAGAATAAAATTTGTAATTTGTTGATGCGAATTATTGAGAATGTTGCTAACTGGAGATATATAAATATGCATGTACAAAAAAAAAAGAAAATCCATTTATTTCCAAAAAAGTTGATTCATGAAATGTATTACAACACATTAATTTTTTAAAATTTCTTATTATAAAGGTCCTTAATTGATGGACAAATCATGCGAGGCGTACTTAGCTGTGTCAAGGATTAATTTTGTTTTTGAACGTATAGGGTAATTTTCGAATGGCCGGTCGGTTCGAATCGTCGGTCATTCCAAGTTAATTTTCAATTTTGACGATCGGTAGCAATCCAAAAGCCTAAATGTACACTAAATTGCGTCATTTAAGGCGCGTAGCAGATTACACCACTACAGGCCTTGCGGGTTGAGTTTTTAGATAGCTACCGAGCGCGAAAATTTAAAATTAACTGAGAATGACCGACGATTTGAACCGACCGGCCATTCGAAAATTACCCTACATTGATTGTAATCAATAACCATCCCCGCCGCAGGTAATGGAGTGGCTACTGACCCTGACGGCGAAGGTGCTGTTTGAGAACCGTGCAGTGAGCGCAGCGACTGAGTACCGCCTCGTGTCCACCTTCCTGTCGAGGGTGCACTTCAGTGACGTCATCAGAGCCATCAACTGGAACAGTGCCTTCTAGTGGCCACCATCTACAGTTTCTGCTTGCCGCGGCCGTACGTACTTAACCCTTTAACGCCCACATTTGTTTACTCAAATACCGTTATTACAACCACCTTCACTAGGCTGGCTCTGACATGTGGTTGTCACCAATATCAGGAGGAAGAAGAGACTGCCACTCGACAGTGAACTTCAAAGAACACATTAGGGAACTAATTCAAGAAGAAATAAAATGTATTGAGGCTATTTTAGAAAGAAGACGGAATAGTCCTGCTGGGTGTTGAAGGGTTAAATCATGTTTCTTTGAGTTTTTAACTTCTTCAGTCTTCTTGTGGACTATTGCTTGCCAAAGTAGATCGTGTAGTGGACGGATCGTGTGGGAAAATGTAAATTTGCAAACCTAATGTACAGAAGACCAGAAGTGGTCTCAATCTATTAGCGACGGCGGAGTTGTCAACTAAATACATCATTCTGCATCGTCTATGAAGTCCCAAATCATAATTTTACGACGGACTACAAAATTTCCGTCGATTTTTTTTTTGCAATTCTTTGGGTAACTTCTGAATTTGGATTATGAGGATCTCAAGGCATGCGCTGATGTTGCTTCCTGATGCTTTGTAGGTGATGTTCCAGACAACTATTAGGATTCATTCTGTATTCCAATGAGCGTACTAAGAAAATACAGAACTCGCCTTTTATTTTAGTCGGAGAATGTGGCTAATGATGGAGTTTGTGACAATTGCAGAATTGTGATAGATGATTTATAAGTTATTACGGTAAGCTTTTGAATGATGAAAATTTCCTGTTGATTATAAAGCAATGGCTGGTAGAAGACATCGCAATTAGCCTCTTATTATGTAGCTTATTTCGTGGTACGCTGAGCTTTGCCCTGTAGTTATTTAGTGCGATGTTTGTTTACTTCGGTGGTCTGTTTCGCACATCAGTCATATTATGCTTGAAATATTTACTCACTTTGTTTAGTCATACATGGGTGTACTCGATATTCTTATGATTTTAATGTTTAAATACACTCGTAACACTGAGCAAAATATATGATTCGCTTCAAGTGGGAAGCTGAGGAAAACTGTGGTGCGAACGTTTCCATAATATATTTTGTTCCAGGTTTTTTTTTTGGGGTACTGGCGTCTTCTGTTCGTAAGGTTTTCAGCAGAGGAAGCACATTTGTTCAGTATTATCAACACATACTTCTTCATTGTCGGTCATCTTCTCAATTTTTTAGTGTTTGTGGGTTGATTTACATGCAGAATGTTTTATCCAAATGTGCCTATGACCCAGTAACCGCGATGTTCTGTAAATGCTGGAATTAAGCTTGGTGAGTGATTACAGTGGCGGTTTTAATTCATCAGGGAATGAGTCTTCCAGTTTGCGATTGTGTGGTGTCGTTCTTATTAAGCAGAACATTGTTTCCTCTGAAGTACTTGCGATAGGTATTTGGTTGTTATTTGATTCATTGTCTATGAATATTTGCTCCACTCAATTGCGATTTATGCAGCGTCTGTCAGATACTAGGTTTCATTGTGTATTATATTGTAACCATCATTTAGTTAGTTCGTTTTCAATGGTTTGGCTTTCGCAGTTCACATACGATGTTTAAACATGTGGCACAAGGAAGCAAGGAGTGCTACTTTTGAGTGGCAATGTCAACACCCTCCGATACTATTGTGAGTAGCATTAATTAATGGGCGGAGCTATTACTCGCCTGGTTTTCTTCCCATAAGGCGTATTGCTTCAAGAAATATTTGCGTCATTTAAATTTGATCACAAAATTGTACATCGTGGAAGAAAGTCGCGGAGTGCGATAGCAAAAACATTTGAGGATAGTTTTGAATGCATATAACTTGGGCGGAGACCATGTAAATAACCTAATTTTTAAGCAATTGAATATAATGGAAGAAAATAGTCAGTCAATATATTGATAATTGCCGAATGGACTTGTACTTGTGAACTTGCATCTTACGGAATTCACAGGTATATATTTGTATTTAAAAAATATTTTCTGGTCATAGCAACAAGTAATTAGAGAATCCTTGGTCTACAATCGAAGTGCATTGTGGAACGTTCATTTTCGTGATCATAGAACTAATGTGAACGTGAGTGGCCTTCCCGCGTAATTATGTGGTAACGCAAGATAGCGGTAATGTTATTTCTATAAATATTGTCACATACGAGTCATTGTGTACTCGAAGCTGTTAAATATTACCCAAGAGTAAGCACTGCACATGTATTCGGAAAGTAGATTTGAAATAAAACTTTAAAGCTTAAGATTGGATTTTCTTATTTTTTCTGATTACAGGGGAAAGTACATCGAACGATTAACAAAACACCGACCCAAGATTTTCAGGACTGTGGTCATCGCATAAAAATTTTGCATGTTACCGTATGGGCTTCTAGTCCTGAGAAATTGGTGAAAACTGAATATTTTGTGCGTACTTAAGACTTGCCTATTTGATGCTGGTGTAAGAATGGTTAATCTTTGTCTTGCAATGAAGCATTTTACATTCAGAGCTGTACACTAACAATTGAAAAGTTGCGCGCATTTCACAGACATTTATTATTAAACAGTTAAAACAAGAGACTAGGCTTATTCTATAAAATATACTTTTATTGCTCTAATTAAAGTTATGTAAGCATGAAGAAGTCCTGTCGCTTCCAAATTGCCTATTTCAAAAATATAAAAACCTGTTTATCAAAACATTCCCCGAACATGAATCTAACAAAACAAATTTCTACAAGTTGAATTTTTTGCCCTAACCACAAGAGGAGATGTAAAAATCAGCGACTTTTGAGTAACAACATTTTAGGAGAAATGACGATATCTGCACAGATGTGCCTGGGGCTACACAACAATCGAACACACGTCGCACCTGACCGTTGATTTACGCATAGCACACGGCACCAACAGCAGCAACGAAGAGCTTCATCTGAGGTGCCGCGACTTCCAGCCATCGTACTTGGCGCTCGCTGTGTGGAACATGTGCAGCAGGTGGTCCAGGATGCCGCTCCTGCAGTTGTAGTCACGGATTGCCTTCTCCTGCAACAAACAAGCGTTCAAAACCTTTCCAGACCGAGCAAAATATTATGACCCTTTTCAAACTGAGTTAAATATTTTGACCCTTTTCAAATCAAGCCTAATGTAATACAACTTTTTCAAATCAAGCAAAGCGAAGGAATATATTTCTATTTTCCCTCAATTTTTTTTACCCACTGATGTGGCTATCATAGTCCCTGTAATATATCAAGTAAAAAATTTTATAAAAAGACTGTTTCAAAAATCAAAGTTGTAACATGTTTCCATGCATTAACCCTTTCCCCGGCAGAAGCGAGTATACTCGTTTCACAAAATGTTCTTTTTTCATTCGTCGACGAGTATACTCGTCTAAAACTTTAACTTCAAAAACCAGCTACATACGTATATGCTCGTCGATTTTAAGCCTTTGTAAGCCATTCTACGTGTGAAACAAGTATTCTCGTCAAACCTTTTGTCTGGCACAGGCGATGGGGTAGAGCTGTGGGATTTCAAGGAAATTGTTACTATATAGACTTGCTCCGACAGCCATTGCCGTCGGATGGGTACGTGTTGTTGGCCTCCACATTTGCATTCATTTTTTTGTAGCATTTTCAAGTGTTACACCCCAAATGTCTAGTTCAACGGAAGATAGTGAAAATGAACCTTCCCTCAGAAGCTTGAATATTTTTGATAACTCTGCCAGTTCATCAGACACAATGACTATATGACTCATTGCCGACAAAGGTATTTTCAAAATAGAAAGTTAACCACAAAAATGGGAAGAAAAAATAATTACAAACTGTTTTCATAACCAGCATCAAAAATACTATAAAGAACCAAAATGAAAAAATTAGTCTGAAATAGAAACTTTATTAACAAAGAAATTGTTGGGGAAGGGGTTAACTTCATTTGAAACATACTTTTATTTTCTGCTTAGTGTAAGACATGTAGTGTAATCTAAATCAAACCCAAAATAATTATTGCAAAGTACATTCCTAGAAAAATACAAAGCTATGAAAACGAATCAGACCCTTCATGAGACCACCAGCGCACAAGCCGAACATATTAATGTTACGAATTCCTGAAACAAGTTTTAAATTGAGAAAAACATAGTTTTTTGTACCATAAGGTTTGTATTTTTCCGCATTCCATAGAATAACTATTTTTTTAAAAAACTATGTATTCATTATAATCAAACCATAATTCTAGGTTTAAGCAACAGGGTACAGTACAACATTATACTTCCTAAGAAATCTAAATGCACGTACAATACAACTTGAAACGCAAAAGCTCATAAGATAAGTTAGTTTAAGCCTTTCTAATCACAACAGACTTTAACAAAGGTGTTCATTCCAAAGAGCGGAAGTTGAAAGGCACCATCAAGTATGGAGTAAGAGAAAAGGGAATCAATTCCAAGGTTGTGTTCTCACACAAGATCCCTTTTGCATAAAACAGAAAGTTTGGTAATAAGTTTGTGATTCAAGATTAAATTTCAAAAAGAAAATGCCAAAAATCAGGACAGCAGTGAAACGAAACAGATGATCCATAAGTTTCCACTGATCAAAATGTCATAAAAATGTTACGAATTTTATGAGAATTTCTGGCCTAATAATTTGTTTTTCCTGATGTACAAGCAAGTTTTGAAGAAGTCAAGCAGTTTCATCGCTTTTAGAAACACTGAATAAAAGGGCAAAAAAATATTGTAAGGCTTACATTTTTGACAAAAAAATTTTGCTAACTAAAATATTGGGAGTTCTCTGATTTCTCACTGGAAATAACTTGAGGACTGAAAAATGTTTTAAAGTTTAATCTCACATTGATTCACCCAAGAAAAAACCCAAAATTAAACTTCAAGATTAGGAATTTCTCTCAAAGAATTTTCCAAAAAATTATGAATTATATGAAAATTTCCGTTCAAATAATTAGTTTTCCTGATGTACAATCTAGTGTTCTAGTAGCCAACAAGTTTAATTGCTATTGAAAGTATTGAATGAAAAGGAGAAAAGATATTGCACATTTGCAGTCAGAAAGGGTGCAGTCAGTACCTACCTGGAAAGGTCGCAAAGTGGCCTGGTGGTAGTTGTTGAGCGTAGTGTGGAGGGTGTGGAGCTTGGCGACGAGCTGGGGGGTGCGAGGGGGGAAACAAGCCCAGAAATGGCGGAGCAGCTCACCGCCGCTGCTGTACACGTTGCACAGCTCCTTCCGCAGCTCCAGCGGCAGCTCTTCCACAGCACCTGCTCACAGAGACATGTGTTGAGCGGTCCTGTGTGGCGTAGATGCTACATTTGTGCTGTGTAGCATAGATACCGCATTTGTCTCGCGTGGTGTGGATGCTACATTGGTGCAGTGTAGCATAGATACCGCATTTGTCTCGTGTGGTGTGGATGCTACATTGGTGCAGTGTAGCATAGATACCGCATTTGTCTCGTGTGGTGTGGATGCTGCATTGGTGCAGTGTAGCATAGATACCGCATTTGTCTCGTGTGGTGTGGATGCTACATTGGTGCAGTGTAGCATAGATACCGCATTTGTCTCGTGTGGTGTGGATGCTACATTGGTGCAGTGTAGCATAGATACCGCATTTGTCTCGTGTGGTGTGGATGCTGCATTGGTGCAGTGTAGCATAGATACTGCATTTGTCTCGTGTGGTGTGGATGCTACATTGGTGCAGTGTAGCATAGATACCGCATTCGTCTCGTGTGGTGTGGATGTTGCATTGGTGCAGTGTAGCATAGATACCGCATTTGTCTCGTGTGGTGTGGATGCTACATTGGTGCAGTGTAGCATAGATACCGCATTTGTCTCGTGTGGTGTGGATGCTACATTGGTGCAGTGTAGCATAGATGCCGCATTTGTCTCGTGTGGTGTGGATGCTGCATTGGTGCAGTGCCAGTGTAGCATAGATACCGCATTTGTCTCGTGTGGTGTGGATGCTGCATTGGTGCAGTGTAGCATAGATACCGCATTTGTCTCGTGTGGTGTGGATGCTGCATTGGTGCAGTGTAGCATAGATACCGCATTTGTCTCGTGTGGTGTGGATGCTGCATCGGTGCAGTGTAGCATAGATACCGCATTTGCCTCGTGTGGTGTGAATGCTGCATTGGTGCAGTGTAGCATAGATATCGCATTTGTCTCGTGTGGTGTGGATGCTGCATTGGTGCAGTGTAGCATAGATACCGCATTTGTCTCGTGTGGTGTGGATGCTGCATTGGTGCAGTGTAGCATAGATACCGCATTTGTCTCGTGTGGTGTGGATGCTGCATTGGTGCAGTGTAGCATAGATACCGCATTTGCCTCGTGTGGTGTGAATGCTGCATTGGTGCAGTGTAGCATAGATATCGCATTTGTCTCGTGTGGTGTGGATGCTGCATTGGTGCAGTGTAGCATAGATACCGCATTTGTCTCGTGTGGTGTGGATGCTGCATTGGTGCAGTGTAGCATAGATACCGCATTTGTCTCGTGTGGTGTGGATGCTGCATTGGTGCAGTGTAGCATAGATACCGCATTTGTCTCGTGTGGTGTGGATGCTACATTGGTGCAGTGTAGCATAGATGCCGCATTTGTCTCGTGTGGTGTGGATGCTGCATTGGTGCAGTGCCAGTGTAGCATAGATACCGCATTTGTCTCGTGTGGTGTGGATGCTGCATTGGTGCAGTGTAGCATAGATACCGCATTTGTCTCGTGTGGTGTGGATGCTGCATTGGTGCAGTGTAGCATAGATACCGCATTTGTCTCGTGTGGTGTGGATGCTGCATTGGTGCAGTGTAGCATAGATACCGCATTTGCCTCGTGTAGTGTGGATGCTGCATTAATGCAGTGTAGCATAGATACCGCATTTGTCTCGTGTGGTGTGGATGCTGCATTGGTGCAGTGTAGCATAGATACTGCATTTGTCTCGTGTGGTGTGGATGCTGCATTGGTGCAGTGTAGCATAGATACCACATTTGTCTCGTGTGGTGTGGATGCTACATTTGTGCTGTGTAGCATAGATACTGCATTTGTCTCGTGTGGTGTGGATGCTGCATTGGTGCAGTGTAGCATAGATACCACATTTGTCTCGTGTGGTGTGGATGCTGCATTGGTGCAGTGTAGCATAGATACTGCATTTTTCTCGTGTGGTGTGGATGCTACATTGGTGCAGTGTAGCATAGATACCACATTTGTCTCGTGTGGTGTGGATGCTGCATTGGTGCAGTGTAGCATAGATACCGCATTTTTCTCGCGTGGTGTGGATGCTACATTGGTGCAGTGTAGCATAGATACTGCATTTGTCTCGTGTGGTGTGGATGCTACATTTGTGCTGTGTAGCATAGATATTGCATTTGTCTCGTGTGGTGTGGATGCTAAATTTGTGCTGGGCAGCATAGATCCCGCATTTGTGCAATGCGGCGTTGGGACTGTATTTGTGTTGCGTAGCAAGAATGCACAGCCTTTATAATGATATAACCAATCATCGCATTCATTTTTACTACCGTCAGACACTAGAGTTGATTATTTCCCTCGTCCAGCCATTCCATAGTTCATACATGCGTGATCAGTTATAACAATAATTATAGCAACATTTGGTCATTTACCAGGAAAATCATTCTGTGCTGGCTGAAGGACGCAACACGCGAAAACGACTATATACTTCTTAATGGAATGTTATTGGAAAATGCATAAATGTGAACACATGAAAAACCAATCTCTATCCCAAGAATGTTTGGTCCTTGAAAAGAGCAAATAATTAGTGGAAAAATGATGGCGCTAAGAATTAGATCAGTCATTTAGAAACATGAATGAAGCCTAACGCAAGCACAAAGCTGCTCAACATGAAGCAGCTGAATGAACCTTCGGCAACTTCCCCTGCTAAGCAAAAGAACTCTATGTGCGATAATCCCTTCAATTAGGTATTACATTCATCTCAGGGACGAATAAACCTGTGATCATATCCACTCAATATAACACAACGCAACATCGACTATGCAAAAGCTGGTACAGATACCATGATCATATGTATTCAAAATAAGGCAATGCAGAATTATGCAGAACTAGCACAACACCATGCAACGTCGGCTATACAGAAGGTGACAGCCCGAGAGAGGCAGCAGGTGCGACTGACCGTTGGTGAGAGGTGCATCAGAGCGACCTTCCCGGCACCGCTCCGCCACCTGCTGCAGCGTCTTGTGCGCCAGCTGTGGGTTCTGCACCGACGTCAAGTCCGGGCACCACTGGTGCACCACCTGCGAGAGCTCCATGTTCAGGCGCTCCAGCTGCACAGCAAGCACAATATTGGTGAAGGACACAGTAAAAGAAACAAGGTAGGGTCATACAAGTATTTTTTTGCCGTGTGGCAATGCTGACGTCATGGCAACGAATGAATAGCAGCGCTCACATTGCATTTGGCAACACTGCTAGCCCAAAATCTGGTACCGCTATTGGCCTAGCATGTCGCAATGGTGAAGTCATAAAATTTGTTTGAATTGAAGCCATTTTATTGGCTAGCTGAACAAGAGCAGGTGTATTTTCCCCCATATTTATGACCCTACCTAGTGTCCTCTACCGTGATGAAGGAAGTCTACACTACAGGGTGGGGCAAATCAAATGCCTGCGTTTTGAAAGGCTATTAGCGGAAGTAAAACTCTACTTACAGAATTATTTTTTGTTTTAACCAAATCGGAATACAATGGCGTTTGTGTGCTCACATTTTGAAGATAGCATCAGGAAGATGGTGGTGACAACACACATCTCACCATCACCACACGCGCCTTTCAAAACTCAGGCGTGTGATTTGCCCCATCCTGCATAATAAGAGCCACATGCGTCCGACCATCCGTCCGTCCTTCACACTTTGAAAGTATTATAACGCTATAATAAGAGCCACGTGTGTCCGACCGTCCGTCACACTTTGGAAGTATTATAACGCTATAATAAGACCCACGTGTGTCCGACCGTCCGTCACACTTAGGAAGTATTATAACGCTATAATAAGAGCCGCGTGTGTCCGACCGTCTGTCCGTCACACTTAGGAAGTATTATAACGCTATAATAAGAGCAACGTGTGTACGTCTGTACGTCACACTTGAAGAGCATTTTAACATAAGCCCCGTAGCACAGATGCGGGATTCAATTACTTGGAACCCGTACATAGGTACACTTCTTCTATTCATTGAAGATAGTTTTAGGAATGGACTGCAGCTCTAACACAAAAATAATACCGTTATTCTTGACAGTGTGCGTGAGTATACTCGTTGAAATGAGAAACAAATAACGATTAAAACTATTCAGAAAATAGAAAGAATTTAAAAAGAGTTCCAGAAATGAAGGAATTGGATACCGGAGCAAATGACAAAAATCACAAATAAAAAGGTAAAAATGCAGGGAAATGACCAGTTGTCACTAGGCCCCTGCTCCAGCAATGAGCGAAGCTCCTATCGAGAGAAGCACACTTGTTAATACAGGGTGCACACAAAAAGATGTACCTGCCACTGATGGCAAATATTACAAATACATATCTATGATACCGTGCTGCAGTTTAGTTCAAATATTTGTGAGTATATTATCATCTTTTATGCGTCAAAAGTAGCTCAATAAACCTAGACAAATATAGCATCTTCGATAACGCTTGAAATCAGTGAACATATTTTTCATGAACGCTCTTCATATAACAATTACTGTACACACAGACGGCACAACTAACAAAGGACACGAGAGCACAAGTAAGGAACCTCTCTTTATTCGTCTTGTGAAATTTTTGGATGGCAAACTAACAACAGTAGTTTTAAATAAACATTAAAATTAAAATTTTCAACAATTTAATGAAAAATTATTTTTCTACATAATCACTGTTAACACAATAGTTACGGTTCAAAAATAAAAGCCAGGCTCAATTATAGTAATGGGGAAAGGCCAAGCAAAATTCTAGTAATGGATAAAGGCCAAGCACAATTCTAGTAATGGATAAAGGCCAAGCACAATTCTAGTAATGGTTAAAAGACAAGTACGATTCTAGTACCTAATAGTTAGAGGCCAAGCACAATTCTAGTAATGGATAAAAGCCAGGTACTATTCTAGTAATGGATAAAGGCCAGGCACAATTCTAGTAATGGATAAAGGCCAGGCACAATTCTAGTAATGGATAAAGGCCAGGCACAATTCTAGTAATGGATAAAGGCCAGGCACAATTCTAGTAATGGATAAAGGCCAGGCACAATTCTAGTAATGGATAAAGGCCAAGCACAATTCTAGTAATGGATAAAGGCCAAGCACAATTCTAGTAATGGATAAAGGCCAAGCACAATTCTAGTAATGGATAAAAGCCAAGCACAATTCTAGTAATGGATAAAGGACACGTACGATTCTAGTACCTAATAGTTAAAGGCCAAGCACAATTCTAGTAATGAATAAAAGCCAGGTACTATACTAGTAATGGATAAAGGCCAGGCACAATTCTAGTAATGGATCAAGGCCAGGCACAATTCTAGTAATGGATCAAGGCCAGCACAATTCTAGTAATGGATCAAGGCCAGGCACAATTCTAGTAATGGATCAAGGCCAGGCACAATTCTAGTAATAGATCAAGGCCAGGCACAATTCTAGTAATAGATCAAGGCCAGGCACAATTATAGTAATGGATCAAGGCCAGGCACAATTCTAGTAATGGATCAAGGCCAGGTACAATTCTAGTAATGGATCAAGGCCATGTACAATTCTAGTAATGGATCAAGGCCAGGTACAATTCTAGAAATGCCACCCAACCTAAGGTTTAAAAATCAAAGCGAGCTCAAATTTTTTTTATTGCCACACAAGCCATGATTTAAAAACCAAGGTCAGGTACAATTATAGTAATGCCACACAAGCCGTGATTTAAAAATAAAGACCGGGTACAATTCTAGTAATGCCACACGAGCTGTCGTTTAAAATTAAGGCTAGCTGCAACTCTTCAAGTGCCACCCAAGCAATGGTTCAACAATAGACGCCAACAAGAAAAAGGAGCCACGGACCTGATGAGCAGCAGCAGGCTCAGCAGAGGAGTGGGAGGGCGGCCCGGCGAGGTACCTGTCCTTCTGCTGCAGCTGCAGCGCCGACGCGTCCTTGCTGCCCTCGCTCTCCAGGTCGTCGTACACCAGCTTCTCCTGCAGCCGCGCCTGCACCGCACACACATACCAGTGACTAGCTGTACTCGTGCCACATCGGACATAAATATTTGAGTGTCTCTCCTGCTTCAATGAGGCATGTTGAGCAAGTTTTAATTAGTCTGACCTGATTCACTATGGAAAAATTATTAACACTTTGACCGCAATTGGTCAAACTGAATTTCATCATTCAACTCATATGCTAAGTCAATTGTAGTAAGCAATTTTGAAAACAGCAAACATTAACTGGATCATGCCTTCATTGAGGTTTAATTAAGTATTTATGGAAATTGAGCATGTGACTAATGGTCGGTCAGTGGCATTATGAATATCCCCTAAGTGGCCGCCAGTGGCGCTCGTTGCAGTCAAAGTGTTAAGAATGTAATTGAGATAAATGTAGGAACGTCAATAGCTGATATTTAAACTTGGCAAATTGTAACTTTTGCCATTATTTCCAACATCAAGAAAAACAACTTTTCGAGTTCTTGCTGTAGATTAGATTGGATTAGATGTTAGTTAAAGACTCCCTAACCGCAGTAAAGGCATTCCAAAGAGAGGAAGGCACTATTTAGTAAGGAGAAAACAGAAGGCAGGATCTATGGGGCATAGAGACCGTCAAGTTAAAAAGGAAGTTTATAAAACATAATAAAAATTGAAAAAAAAGTAGTGAGCGCTAAAAAAACAGGACAGCAGTAAAACAATAAAATATATAGTCCATAACCAAACAAAAAACAATTGAATTTCAATAACAAAGGTCTACCTATCCTACACCTCAGGACCCTTTTCTGGATCTTCCCTCTGAGAGCACTAATTCACATTGACACAAAAGATGTATTCCCCTGAATGGTAAATCATGTTTGCAATACAACTACTACACGCAGACACCTTGAAAATTTGATTTAACGCACTTTCTACTCCCGAAGATATTCAGCCAGTAGTCTCAATGCTTCCTTTATATGGATGAAATCCAGCATTGTTCGCTTCTTTGCCATAAGTGCGTGGTGCAAAATTTAGCCCCTTTTGCAGACTCATTAACTGAACACACGCAAACTGAGTTCTCAATTAAGAGAGTTCCTTGTGTCAATTCTTAATCACGGACAATAGCTTTGCAGCTTAAACACTGACGCTCAATCGGTAAGCTCTTTTCTAGACAATAAACTTTTTTAACTTTGAGAACACAACCAACCACACAGTTTTTGTTTATTTACCTCTAGGGGGTGGACAATAGATAAGTGGGTTCTAGGTAAGGAAGAAGCTTAAAAACTGCACACACTTACTACTCCAACACGCTACAAATTGCATTTTACACAGCCACAAGCACCTTTTACACGTTACAAAACTGTAGTTTTCACGAAGACAAGCTCCTTCTGCACGTTACATCGCCAATTGTAGTCTTAACGGATACAAGTAGAGTCTACAATTGAAGTTTACACGGATACAAGCAACTTCTACAATTGTTTTTGCATAAATACACGCACCTTCTACACGTTACATAATTCCAGTTTGCATGGATGCAAACATCTTTTGCACATTAAATAATTTCAGTTTGCACGGACACAAGCACCTTTTTGTTCTTAGGTGGGAGGACGGCTGGTGTAGAGCCGTTGGTCAGAGCCTCAGGGTTCTTGGCAACCATTTCATCGTAGAGGCGATCCGTCTCAGACCGCGTCTGGGCCTTCAGGATGTTTTGGCTGTGTTGGTTGAACCTGCAGCGATTGTGTCACGGTTAGTTCTTTTCTGCTCACCTGCGCGTGATTCGTGTCTCAAGCACGGGACTTGGGTAGCAACCCAAGATTAGACGTCAGTTTAAGCCTCCCTAACCGCAACAAAGACGTTCCAAAGAGAAGAAAAACGAAAGCACTATTTAGTATGGAATTAAGGGAACGTGGGATTTATGCACAAGGTGCATTGAAATAGTAAATTGTGAAGGAAGTTCATGAAACAAGATAAAAGTTGAAGAAGCAAGTAGTAGGTGCTGAAAAACAGAACAGCAGTGAACCAAAAAAAAGATATTCCTTAAGAAAAAACCCTATTTTATTTCAATATAAGGAAGGTCTACCTAACCTTTAGCTCGGGACCTCACATATTCCCCCTGAGATCGAATAACCCAATAATAGCCTCCTCAGTTTGTTCCTGCTGCCATACTCTAATCTATTTTAATCAGTTCCCGTACAAGTCCACCAGTTTACGGTGCATTAACAACTCAATCTAGTTGTGCAATCCACAGGAATTGCAGTTGATTAGAATATAAATACGGAATATACGGAAGTAACCATTGTGGCAGTGATACTTGGCAGAGAAATAAAGAAATGTTGAGATACATAAGACTTCCCCATGCAATTCCCTACATGATTAAAAATAGCCCGTTCCATGAGAATTAATAGAATCACTATCCTGATAAAATAGGCGTGGATATGCGCACCAGAAATAAACTTTCTATTTCCTAGCCTTCAAACCTTATCCACTTAAATTGTCTGCAGTTTACATTTGATTCTAATACAGACGTAACCACCTGCGTACGCTAAAAGTGTTTGAAATAAAGAACACTACAGCTTTTTAGGAATAATTTGCAATTTTCGCTAGAAAATAAAACAAATTTTCATTTTTATGTTCCTACACTAATTTATTCCACACAAAATTATTACATTAATCAGTTCCGAAATTCAGCACATATTGATTAAGGCACAGGTAAATTAAATTTACAGGCATTTTTAAAATTATTCCTCACTAAAAATCATTTATAAGAAATACATTATCCACCATTTTCATTAATAAGAAATTCATAGAACTTAACAACAACACAAACATTCCTGGAATGCTATGATAAGCAAATTGACACAGAACACATGCCTTACTAGAAACTCACTGGAGTGATGCATCGTCTCATTCAGCACAAGCATAACTGAGTGTTATCAAATGACAGCACTATTATTTATCAATGATTTGCTAGTACACCATAGGAGCGTAAATAACAAGTCACTCTTCTCAGCATTACTAGGAGCACACACACGTTGACACACAAATATAATGAAAATATCCCTATTATGAAGAGAATAAGAAAAATACGAAAGTGTGTGATAAATTGAAAGAAGCAATGAAACTCATGAGTGATGAGTTTACTCCAATAAAAACTCATTAGTTAAGAGTTCACTTCAATATAATTCACCAGTGATGAGTTCATTCAAATAAAGCTCATCAGTGAACAGTTCGTGCTGAATGTGTCACTGACAATGCTGAAAAAAGCATCATAATCCAAACAATGTCAGGACACCACTGTGACAAAACACATCGTACTCATAACCCTTGTTTTACACTACAAAATAACGAGGAAGACTGCAAATGTTTATCTTTCTTCATTGCAAGACACCGTTGATCACGGTGGCATGCATGAAGTAATAAACAAGGATTCGTGTCGCATCAATGACTTTATGCTAATTATACCTTGTCTATGAATTTTCAAACGCAGAACTTAGGACTTAAGAAGAATCTATTTTCCCCTTACATATTTGACACAATTACCTAGTTTTTCAATGGCTGCAGAAAAGCATGTGTGCGTACAAAACTTGATGAATTTTAGACCATAAAATGCATAGAACAGCACCACAGCAAGTGACAATACAATTACATAAATCTGTTCACAGCAATTTTTTTTCATCTCTGTCGAAATTTCCCATCCAACAACGCGACATTGAACTGAACTGTCACAAAGTGCCTCACACTTATATTCATCACCTCCGCTGCCTCTGAATACCTGCCTGTACTGCACACCTTGGGTAGAAAGTTAGCTCCCAGTCCCTACCGTTTGATCATGGTGGCATGCATGCAGTTGCTGCTCCAACACCCACCGATTGATCATGGTGGCATGCATGTAGTTGCTGCTCCAACACCCACCGTTTGATCATGGTGGCATGCATGTAGTTGCTGCCAGCACTACCAGAGCCAGTTTGAGTCGCAGCAAACACAGGCGTCTCGTATATGTTGTCCAGGTTGAGGATTGGATCGCTCACGATCTTGCTCAGATCACGTGACCACTCTGAGGGAAGCATCGTACTTAATTTCAATTGTCTTCAGAAATTGGCATTTCATTGCCCTTCCAGTAACCAAAACACGTGCACTGACAAAAATACCACATAAATAAATTTTCTTAGATGAATAAGAGAAGCAACTAAGAAGCAATTTCTAACACTCTTACAATCACACCATTTCGAGTTAAAACAGAAACTTCAAGCGCATCTTATTACCATACCTAAGGGTAGCTGCACACCAAAAGACGGCAAGAGACAAAGCAAGCGAGAGAGAAAGATGTTTGGCGAGATCTATCACACACCAAAAGATAGCCAGTTTGCTCCTAAATGTCATGGAGAGAGGTTTATAACAAAAATAAGCGGAACTAGCATGTGTTTGTAACGTTGAGTATCATGAGTATCATTCATACTTTGTCCCATTGCTTTGAAACATGTTATCTGTCATTGTGCTTTGGATTTTTTGACTTCCAAAGGCACAGTACAGCATAAACTTTGGATATAAGGAGTTCAGTCTTTGCTGGAGAAATTGTGTAGCACACCTCTCCCTTCGACATCTCGCCGCGCACTGCCAGACGCAGCGCTGCCACTGCCAGAGGCTTCTCACTGGAGCTTTCAAGCGTGAAACCATCTTCAAGTCGCTTTCTCGCTACAGCCAATCTTCAATCTTTCTCAATCGCTCGCTAGCTTGCTTGTGGTGTGCGCACTCCCATAGGAATACATGTATATCGATTCAAGCTTGCTCGCTTTCTCGCCTCAAATCTTTTGGTGTGCAGCTACCCTAATAATTAGCGTCACATACATATATAAATTGTGTCATTGGGAAGCTGTATGGAAGAGTGTTAATTGGAAGAGTGAGAGTGTTGACGGATCGTGTGCTTGCTGAAGAACAGTGTGGTTTTAGGTGTGGTAGAGGTTGTGTTGATCAAATGTTTGCTGTGACGCAGGTGAATGAAAAATACTTATTAAAGGGAAAGGATGTATATTGGGCATTTATGGATCTAGAGAAGGCGTATGACAGAGTGGATCGCGAGGCTTTATGGCAAGTGGTAAGTTTGTTTGGAGTGGGTAGGAGACTGTTGAATGCGATCAAGAGTTTCTACATTGATAGCAGAGCATGTGTGAGAGTAGGGAATGAGGTGAGTGAATGGTTCCCAGTTGTGACAGGTGTGAGACAGAGATGTGTGATGTCGCCGTGGTTGTTTTATTTGTTTATGGATGGTGTGGTGAGAGAAGTGAATGCCAGAGTGTTGGGAAAAGGTGCGCAGTTGGTGGGACGAAATGGTATGTATTGGGAAGTGTGTCAGCTGTTGTTTGCAGATGATACAGCGCTGGTGGCTGATTCAGAGGAAAAACTGAGGAGACTGGTTACAGAGTTTGGTAGAGTGTGCGAAAGGAGGAAATTGAGGGTAAATGTGAATAAAAGTAAGGTGATGAGATGTTCAAGAGGTGGAGTGTTTGGAACTTTGGATGTGAGGTTGAATGGGGAAGTTTTAGAGGAGGTAGAGCATTTTAGGTACCTCGGGTCGGATGTGACTGTTAAGGATAGTATGGAAGTAGAAGTGAAGCATCGAGTGAGTGAAGGTTGTAAGACATTGGGTGCAATGAGGAAAGTTTTTGAATGCAGGAGTTTGAGTATGAATGCTAAGAGGGGACTGTATGAAAGTTTGATTGTGCCAGTTTTGTTGTATGGAGCAGAGTCCTGGGGGTTGAGAGCAGCTGAGAGGAGGAAGTTGGATGTGATTGAGATGAAGTGTTTGAGGAGCATGTATGGAGTAACTAGAAGAGATAGGATCAGGAATGAGTTGGTTAGGGAGCAGACGGGTGTTATCAAAAAGTTGAGCAGGCGAGTGGATGAAAGAGTGCTTGGATGGTTTGGGCATGTAGAAAGAATGAATGTTGAGCGGCTGGTGAAAAAGATTTATATGTCGGAAGTGAGTGGTCTTCGAGCGCGAGGTAGACCACGGATGAGTTGGATGGATGGGGTGCGACGTGCTTTGTATGAGAGGAGTCTGACTGTGGACGTGGCGAGAGGGATGGCTGCGGACAGAAGTGAGTGGGGGCAGTGTATAAGGAGGTAATTTTATTTTTGACGCGTTACTGGAAGCTGCCCGCGTGTGATGGGGTTGACCTGTCCTGTGCGGGGGGAGGGGCTGCACTCAATGAAGCGGTCGGGGTAAACCAGCTGTGGCTGTCGGGCCTGACTGTGGAAGGTGGTTGTGCTGGGCTGCTGCTGATCCTGGCAGTTCAGGTGCGGCCAGTGCTGCCTCTCTCGCCTCCTAGTGACGAAGTGTGGTGATTGTGGCCTGCTGTCGGCTACCCTCCCATGGGGAGGATAAGCCCGGTATATGTATGTATGTATGTATGTATGTATGTACATATATAAATTCAAACCATGGGCAAAACTGGATTCTCAATGAGATAGTAGAGCAACAGCTCATATAATGCAGGAATGTCATGCACACCAACACAGTGTGTGACATGTTCACAATTTATATCACTTAACACCTTGACTGCAATTAGTTGAACTAAAGTTCAATATTCAACTCAAACCTGAAGTCAATTGTAGCGAGCAATTGTGAAAATAGCAAACACTAACTAAATCATGCTTTTATTCAGCTTTACTTAAGAATTTATGAAAATTGAGTTTGCGAGTAATGATTGGTCAGCAGCATTATGAAAATCCCTTCCCTAGCCTACGATAGCGCATATTGCGTTTAAGTGTTAAGAGAACACAAAAACCATGAGAATTATAATTTCTCGTGGAACAAACGCAGCGCTGCTCACCCTTATCATCATACTTGGTGCACTCTGAGAAAACTTCCTCAGACCTGCTGGTAGTGTGAGCGCTGTAATAATGAGACTGGAAGAAGCGAGTCCAGAACTCAGACTCGGTCATACGGTGGGGCACGTAGTCGTCGTGCTTCTTCTTGACTGCGGGATAGGTCTTGAAGACGGCCAGCATGATCTCGGGAGTGAGGTTGTATAAAACTTTGCCATTGTTGCCGTCTGTCTGAGGTTTGATATCCCGCCTGCACAAACAACCGGAGTGTTTACAGGAGTTCAAATAAACCTATGGACATAAATGGACTAAATAGAGTTTTTAGCCATTAAAAGCAAACATCATTGCCATAAAGATAACATTAATATGTCACTTGCTGTTAATTTGGACTCAATGTAGGAGAAAGGGATACAGCCCTTGACATGGATGATAATGGTGAAAAAACGAGTGAAAAAGGAAAACAATGCCTATCATTAAATTGAATATCAATTTGAGTGCAAGAAATAGGCAATAGCAACGAAAAAAACAGTAATAATTGTAATAATTAAGGAAATATTACATTATGAGTAATGGCTGACCATTGTCACTTCTCGTACTTATAATTATTGGATTAAGGAACAAACTTGGCAAAGAACGAAATACAATTTTCATGAATATCTACTCAAAGTATGTTCAACAAGGTTGACTCTAACTTTGATTACACACTTAAACCCTGTATGGTAGCCAAATACTGAGAAGATACCAACAGTTCAAACACATAAAACCAGTATAGTTGAAAGAAATAATGCTTAGTGATGCTACATGAATGTATAGCAGGAAGGCTCACCAAAAATGCTCCTGAGATGCCCATTCTCCATGGTGGGTGCCAGGTTCTTTTTATAAGCAGCAGCAATTTCCTTCCAGAATTCCTCAGGCTGCAACAAGTTCTTAGGAACAAGATCCAGATAGAGTCTGTGGAGCCGTGGGTTTTCTTCTAAAATTCTCTTTTTTTTCCAACAGTTCATTAGGAGGCTGGCGTTTACTGGCCGTCAGTAATTGTGAAAGACGTTCCTGAAATAAAGAGATAATTAAAATACTTTTGCAAAGAACAAAAAATGCCACAGTATCAATCAACAAAAAAGACTTCAAATGTTTTCTCACTGAAACTTTGTAGAAGTAAGATTGCCAATGAAGGAAAATAATCACAATGTACACAAAATTAATTTCAGCACACAAAGAATAGTAGGGAGTACTTTCATTAACCGAAGTATCCCCAAAACTACCGAAATGCTTGAAGAATACAAGTGAATCAATTATCTTGATGCACTGTATATTAAATCAACATCTATTCATTGATTCTAACATCAAAAGACAATTAACAATCCAAGAAAATACACTTTAATCAATGAGGTGCAAAACTTGCATTTCCATACCTAAATCCAATGATAACACAACACTGTGAACTAAAATACACACCAACATGATTATAAGCTGACATTCTACCAATGTGTAAAAAAATTGAAAGATGAAACACCAGAAACCATAACTAAAAGCCCTTTGTTGCTACATCAATTTATCTCCAAAATAACTCTTTTGCTGTACCAGTAGACATACATGTGATTTTCCCCACAGAGCCTTTCGAATAAAACACCCACAGTGAATAGAATGATTGTTATACGAGTATTTCAACTTAAATGTATAATATTCAATAAGATATGCCAGGTGTTTTGATCTGCTGAAATTCAGTAATACTCAAGAAAGATCTGTGTCTGGAAACACAGAATTACCATGAGTAAATAGCACATTATACATAAAAAATGGCCAGTCATAATGACATATTTCTGTTCTTAAACTTTGCACATTAAATTTAATCACTGTGTTTTTTAAAAATTAATAATAATCTCAGGAATAGATACACCAATATTTTTTCATTATAACTTTTCATTAGCAAGACTTGGCCACCATCGATGCCTACATCATGTTCTGTAACAGGAAAAATTTTTTGAAGCGCATCACTGATTCTGTTGCACTCATTGGGTGACAAAGCTCTTTAAAACCTTAATGAATTCAATTATACACTCAATTCAAATGTTTCAATTGTTACCTAATGTGTATATTTATGAGAAAACTTCAAATTTGAATATGTTTACAATAAGTTTGGTCATGAAACCATTTGAGCAATTTTCTTGCATCAACTACACAGACGTGAATTCAATGTAATGGGTTAGAGAAAAGATTGAATAAGTTTACTCAATAAGCTCCTTTAAATTTGATTGCAATTCCAATGAAATTTCTTCACAGAACCTTTCTTTACCTGGCATAATCAAATTATTCAAGGTACATCTTAAATCTAAACACATGATATAATAAGTAGAATAAAAAGAAAAACATCTTGCAACCGTTGGTACCAGAGAAGCAGAATTTAGAATCCTTTGACTTCCTTTGACTAACACACAGCCATTGAACTTGTGTTAAATTGTAAAACTATATAATTGAACTGGGAGAAATACAGGGGTTGGCCAAAATAATTGAACCACTCAACATTTTGGAACCAATATCTTTGAACATGTTATAAACAATTAAACCTTGACATATTTTAATGTTTTATTGTTATTATTATAGTTATTTGATACTTTATTTAAATTAACTGTTTTTTACAGATATCTAAAAGAAAAATTTTGCTATAACCTCATAAAAATGGCAGACCTCTCTGACTTTCGAAGAGGCAAAATTGTGGGTGTTCATTTGGCAGATGCTAGGGTAACAGAAACTGCCCATATACTTGATTTTTCAAGAGGTTTTGTCTCAAAAGTAATAACTGCCTTTGAAAGCTAGGGAAAAACATTTCCAGCAAGGTATAGGCGAGGCCAAAAGATAAAGTTGTCTGAGTAATACCGCTGGACTCTAAATCAAATTGTTAGAGACAGTCGCAAGACCAGGGCTAATTCAATGAACACCTACAGAACCCAGTTTCCACAAAAATTGTTCATTGGAAGCTGCACAAATTTGGATTCTGCAGAAGAACTTCAATTATAAGATCTCTGCTCTCAAGTACAAATTTTTAAAGCATTTAGAGTGGTGTAACCACCAGAATTGAGTGGTGTAACCACAAGAATTGATTGGTGTAACCACAAGAATTGATTGGTGTAACCAACAGAATTGAGTGGTGTAACCACCAGAATTGAGTGGTGTAACCACAAGAATTGATTGGTGTAACCACCAGAATTGAGTGGTGTAACCACCAGAATTGAGTGGTGTAACCACAAGAATTGATTGGTGTAACCAACAGAATTGAGTGGTGTAACCACCAGAATTGAGTGGTGTAACCACAAGAATTGATTGGTGTAACCAACAGAATTGAGTGGTGTAACCACCAGAATTGAGTAGTGTAACCACTGGAATTGAGTAGTGTAACCACCGGAATTGAGTGGTGTAACCACCAGAATTGAGTGGTGTAACCACCAGAATTGAGTGGTGTAACCACCAGAATTGAGTGGTGTAACCACAAGAATTGAGTGGTGTAACGACCAGAATTGAGAAGTGTAACCACCGGAATTGAGTGGTGTAACCATCAGAATTGAGTGGCGTAACCACCAGAATTGAGTGGTGTAACCACAAGAATTGAGTGGTGTAACCACAAGAATTGACTGGTGTAACCACAAGAATTAAGTGGTGTAACCACAAGAATTGAGTGGTGTAACCATCAGAATTGAGTGGTGTAACCACCAGAATTGAGTGGTGTAACCACAAAAATTGAGTGGTGTAACCACAAGAATTGAGTGGTGTAACCACAAGAATTGAGTGGTGTAACCACCAGAATTGAGTGGTGTAACCATCAGAATTGAGTGGTGTAACCACCAGAATTGAGTGGTGTAACCACCAGAATTGAGTGGTGTAACCACAAGAATTGAGTGGTGTAACCACCAGAATTGAGAAGTGTAACCACCGGAATTGAGTGGTGTAACCATCAGAATTGAGTGGCGTAACCACCAGAATTGAGTGGTGTAACCACAAGAATTGAGTGGTGTAACCACAAGAATTGACTGGTGTAACCACAAGAATTAAGTGGTGTAACCACAAGAATTGAGTGGTGTAACCATCAGAATTGAGTGGTGTAACCACCAGAATTGAGTGGTGTAACCACAAAAATTGAGTGGTGTAACCACAAGAATTGAGTGGTGTAACCACAAGAATTGAGTGGTGTAACCACCAGAATTGAGTGGTGTAACCATCAGAATTGAGTGGTGTAACCACCAGAATTGAGTGGTGTAACCACAAGAATTGAGTGGTGTAACCACAAGAATTGAGTGGCGTAACCACCAGAATTGAGTGGTGTAACCAGAAGAATTGAGTAGTATAACCACAAGAATTGAGTGGTGTAACCACCAGAATTGGTTTGTAAGGCAGTGCAATTTTCAGATTGTTTGTAGTGATAATCTTCATCATATACACTTGAGAATGAGAAGTAAATTAGTTTACTTCTTCTGTGCACTACTTCATGCCACAAAGCTATTAGCTGATGGTTACCAACTCGCTCATTGAAGATCAAAACTCACCTTGACTTGATTCCTCTCCTCCACCTGCTTTTCTCGCCCACTCGGGTTGGTGAAGTGAAAAATGTGAGTCGACTGGTCATTGAGAATGATTTGCAGCTGAACTTTTGGCTTGCCCTCTGGAGAGATTTTTTGTGCTGTAAATCACAAAAAAAAAACTTATTACAATCATTGAAGCAAAAATAATACACACCAGATACTGTTCATTATATATCTATATCTAGATACTACACAAATATGCTTGGGTCATTCCCCAAATTTAAACATATTTTACAAAGTTATCACAAAAACTATGTCTGAAGTCATATTATTTGCACACTATACTTTTGCCTCCTAAATGCCCCAAAAATGAAGGAAGAACACTCCCTAAAAATAACTACTGAAAAAACAAACAAACTTACTTTTATAAACATTTTCCTATTATGTATTGAGAATAAATATTTCAATACATAAGCACAATAAATTTACAAAATTAAAAAGTATAGACACAAAGTAGTTAGGTGAAATTAAATATCAAGTTTCTACAAATTAACTTAATTTATATATAATGTCTAAAACAGCATGAATAGATCTAGTTCCTTTACATTACATGCCTATAGCTATCCATTAAAGTAAGGAACTCCAACATTAAAGTTTATAAACACAATTGCAATAAATGTAAAATTAATTCTATTGAAAAAATAATGCTTCACATGAATCACTACAATACCCTGATGGACTAGAAAATACTTCCACATCATTAACATAAATAACTCACTTTTAATGTTAGTGTAGAGAACACTAACAGTAAAGCTGTCAGTATTATCCATGATCCAGCCAATTTTCTTGTGAGCAACACATAATTGTCCATTGTTTTTCTTATACTTCACATCATTTACTTGAAGTAAAATATCTTCAGACTTTTCCCCCATGATTACTACAAGACAAAAATAATGATCACCTGGAAAAAATTATCATTTTTTACAAATTGGCTGCCAAATCTTTTTCTAGATAACCATTGGTGCAACCACACAAATCACGTTCTTAAAGTCACATAATATTGAAACTATATTTGCAAAAAATATATATTTCCACAAGATTAGGATGTTCTAGTGCTAATAAAAGTTCTAAAAAATGAGGCTGTAAATACTGAACAGCCTCACATATGCTGTTGACACCTTTTTTGATATCTTGTAAGTAATTTTTACAATAATCTTAATTTGAACATATTATATAAATTATTTACAATTGCTTTCCTGCTTCATATTGAATAGATAAAATGCAATTGTATCTAATTATGCTTTAGATTTAGGTAGCTATAGGAGACCATATCAATTTACACTGTTCACATGCAATATTTTTCTTGCACTTTCCAGTCACATACATTTTCCATATATATCTATATAATTTTGCAGCAGCACCATTAGTAACACTAATCTATACGCAAATTTTTTTGTAATAAAGCCAGAAGCTGTACGAGCATACAATAAGTGCAAGTTGATCCATCAGAAGCATTACAACACATTGGCTTTTAAAAATTTCTAAATATAAAATGTCCTTAATTGATCTCATAAAATTTCATATATCATAATTGTCACGAAACAATGCTGGTTAAGCACGTAACGAAGAGGGAATTTAAACCCTCGACAGTCAGGAAAGAGAAAATAAAGATATGAAATACACAGTAAGAGAGTTGGACAGAGAAGGTAGGAAATCAACAGTGTGTCTAATTGGTGTGCACTTTGCGAATGCCTAGCTAACAAGCATGGGGAACATGACAAACTTTGAAAGATTAAACAATTTATTTTTATGTTGAACACATGGATGAAAAAGCACAGGGAAATATTTGAATGCAATAGTAAAATGGGCACCAGTGCACTAATGCAAGATGCTCATTACCTTCAAGAAATGACAATTCCATCTGGCACAATGAGATAGCCACACCTTAGCTGCATAGACACAAACGACACAAATCATACTTTGCGTACGCTTCGTGTCGTAATGAATGGGCCAACAACATGAGCAGGAAATAAACGGGGTAAAATGTAATATATAATATCAAAATCTTGCTTACCACAAGGTATTCAAAATTTAAGTAAAACACTCTGCATCACGTACCACCTGAACTCTTGCTTTGTGACCGAAACACATCCTCCTGCTAAGTGCACAACACCACAGTAAAAACACAATTTAATTTTATAATTAGCACGCTCAACAATGACTCAATACCTAATCCAGAAAAGGATCATACACGAAATTAGCGCATTGAATTTGAACACACTGCTTTCACCTACTACTTGACTTGCAATTCACTCTATGGATAATTTTCAGAGTCCTCAACCAGTAATTTTGCGCTAACACTTTCTTGCAGCATGTAGATTTCGATGACCTAATACATTTCCAACACTGCTTGAAGAATGCACGAAGAGTTGATTTGCCCATTTTTCTTTGGTGGTCTTCTCAAGCGTCTGCTTCTTCCGGCGATATTGCAGCAGAATGCCTGACATGACATAAAGCCAACCATCTTCGCCGGTTTACTGCCTCGGTGGTGATGCTCTCGTCCAGCGCTCTAAATTGAGCACCGTACGTTTGAGAGCCAAAGAAGATTGAACTCTGATCTCGTTGCTGCGTTGTATCGTTGCAAACTTCGTCACTGTGCAGTTATTGCTTGCATGTGGGAGTTATTACGATCTTGGTGTTGAAGTCGAAACATTTCTTGAATCTCCCTCCGTAGAATCATTCTTGAGCGGTCGTTAACTATCATCGCCACGACGCTAATATGCTTCAAGGAGATTATTTGTTCTTGAAACTTTGACGTTAACTTTACTCTGATGTAAATTTGCCGCTTAGGTGGAATGCATGTCGGGCGGCGTGCCGACATGCTATGTTCGCCTGCCCTCAGATCACGTGTACTTCTCTCGCGACCTCGATACAAAAAGCCTCCTGATTTCTCCCGTCCGCTCCTTTCAAGTCCCTCACTTGTTTCCTTCCAGAATGTTCTCGAACCTTCCTAGCTATAGAGAAAGTCTTTCAATTTGATTCGTTGGACGCTTGCCGGTTCTGAAGTTTCAACCTCTGATTGGTTCGCGCTCGACACCCCAAACACGTGATTCCTTAGAGGGCACACCATTGGTGTAGCTGGTACCGCTCTCTGCTTAAGCCTTACTCCTTCTTCTTTCGAATCTGCCCTCGCGCTCCCCCAGCTCAGCCAAAACCTCTGCCTTCTGATCCAAAGCCTGTGTGTGTGTGTGTGTGTGTGTGTGCGCGTGCGTGTATCGATGTGCGTGTGTGTGACTGCGTGTGTCCCGTGGCTGCCCCTCGCCTGTGCTAGGCTGCGCAGCACCGGCGCTTGTCTTAACGGTCTGACATTCTAATGCTCCAGAAAACACACGTGTATTTCCCCAAAGTGAAGTATTTCCCTGAGTAAAGTATTTCCCAAAAATGTGTTTCCGAAAGTATTTCCCAAAAATGTGTTTCCGAAAGTATTTCCCAACAAAATACTACAAATCACAATCATGGTATAACATAATATTTAAAATGACATACTTTTGAGTATTTGTGAAGGAGAGGACAGTAATCAATTTTTTACTTTTCAGTGCCTAAACATAGTTAATTAGATCATAATGAACAATTTTTCTTCTATGCACTTTCCGTCGGAAATGAGTATTTAACGAGTTTTAGCGGTATGTTTATTTTCATCTTTGATTACTGGAATGCTCTCAAATAAACAGCTACTAATTGATTTTTGAATTTTTGTTGCTTGAATCATAGTAATTACATCAAAATAAACTACTTTTCTTCTATGCACTTTTTGGGACAAATGAGTATTTACTGAGTTATAGAGGTATGTTACTTTTTGTCTTCGATGGCTAAAATGCGCTCGATTGTTTGAGTGCCTCGGAAGGGAGAGTCCATTGTAGTTTTTCTCTCCGTACAATTTCTTTCCACTTCAAACACTAGAGTTGCGGTAAGTAATTTACCACCATAACTCATTAAATGCTTATTTCTGACGGAAAGTGCATTGAAGAAAAATCGTTTCTTAAGATTTAATTTATTATGTTAAGGCCCCGAAAAGTGGAAAATCGATTACTGTCCTCTTCATCACATCTACCCACTTTTGTTTAGTAAAGCCAGTTGATATATTTCCTTATATGATATTTGTAAGTTACTTTTATTTTATTAATACTTTAATGATATTTCAATAAAATTTTGCATGAAAGGCCTATTTAAAATACATGCCACTAACTTATTAAAGTCAGCCATTATAGTTTGAGTTACATCATTATAGGTATATACCAAGATTTTTTCCTCTTTTTAGTAGAAAGAGTTACATCATAGCAGCGCTAGAGATGTGACTAAAAAAAAACCATGCCGTTTTTTTTTTAAAAAAACACGTTTTTTTACAAAAAAAAACCGTGGCCAAAAAAAAACGTGGATATTTTGGTTTTTTTCAAATATTTTGTCTGAAAATAACTCAGCCAGAAAAAGAACCACATTACATTATTTGTTTTCATGTCAAATTACAAAATAAAACAGCATACTTCTTAATTGGTGGTTTTCCATGGTTTTATGAAATTTTTTATTTTCTGCAGTTTTATGCTTTGATATTTCATTTATTTTACAATACATGTGAATGACCTTCAACTTCCAAAATGATGTGTTATAATAACATATCTTTACTTATGGTCATTGATAGAGATGTGACTAAAAAACCATGCTGTTTTTAAAAAAAAACATGTTACTTATACAAAATTATGAATAAAAACCATGGATATTAATATATTTATGTGACCTTAAAAATCCAATACCGTTTTTTTTAAAACATTGCTTTTCAACAGAAAAATCTTTACTAAAAAAACATGGCTATTATATTTTATGGGACCAAAAAATTGTTTTTTTTTTTAACCCGCGCACTGTAACTGGTCGCCTCATTTACCAGGCTCACTGGTTGCCAGACGTAAGGCATAACCCCAAGTTGTTATACACCAAAATGATCGTCTCAGCGAGTGCTACACAGCTGGAGCCAGAAACCCCCACATTGTGGGGGTTAAGGCAGAGCTCCAACCACTTGGAAGTTGGGAGGGGTAAGCACAGTCAGTGTGGTAAATGAGGCGACCGTGAGAGGGTGTGCGTGCGAACAGTCAGTGGCAGCCTCAGTTACCAGCGAAACTACTCAGGGCCTTATTTCGCCTTATTTCGTAAAAATGGCAAATAAGACAAATCTGAAGTCAGTAGCGTTTAGAGCAGTATTTTATTCATATTGTGTGAAAATTACAAGTTTCGAAACACTATACTTACAGTAATATAACCAGACATGCAAACATGCATTTATGTAGGAACTAAAACGAAGAATGGATAACACCTAGTAGACATAAATGGTCATAACTTTTTTTCTAATTGTTGTAGAGGAAAAATAAAAACATCAGCAGGTTTGGAAGGATTTTCTGCATAAAATAGCAGTGAAAAACATTACATTGTTCCCAAAACACAAAAATGGCCATTGATCTCTTTGAAGCAATGTTGTGCAAAAATCTACGGAGTTTGACTCCATATTACAAAGAAACGGTTCAAGTTATCAAAAATTTGACAACATCAAAGTGTAAAGCAACATTTTTTACTCATTACTTCATATTTTTACATCTCTGCCTATTACGGTAAGTGAACAGGGAACGGCAGAGTAACGCGGGTAAATTGACTACTTTTCTGAGGGATGCGCGACCGTGCGCGGGTTAAAAAACATTTTAAAAAATCATGACTAGAAAAACACAGATATAAATATCAGGAAAGTTATTTTTCTTTAATCGAATAGTCTTTAGAAACTTATAAACAAAGAATGCTGTTAATATTGAAATCATGTTTGTTAGAACTGTACTAGGTCTTAGAATAAAATATCTACACAGAATCTATTCACTCCATAAAACCTTTCGGAGACCAGCTCCATCCTCAGTCATTCAGTAAAATTTGGTGAAATAGACAATGAATTTTCACTGTTCCTTTGAAAACATTTGACTGAATGACTTACTGAGGATGGAGCTAGTCTCCGGAAGGTTTTATAGAGTGAATAGATTCTTTGTGGATATTTTATTCTAAGACCTGGTGCGGTTCTAATGGATATTAATATATCTTATGTGACCAAAAAATCCATGCTGTTTTTTGAATGTTTTTGTTACAAAAAAGTCATGACTAAAAAACACGGATATTAATATACTTTATTTTACCATAAACAACCATGCTTTTTTGAAAAACATCTTTTTTACAGAAAAATCATGACTAAAAAATATGGATATTAATATATTTTATGTGCCAAAAAAAACATGCTGTTTTTTTAAATCATGGTTTCTTTACCAAAAAATCATGACTAAAAAACATGGATATTAATGAATTTTTGTGAAAAAAACATGGTTTTTAAAAGGTCATGTTTTTTGGTTAGATAAAATTTAATAACACTCATGTTTTTTGTAAAAAATATTTTTTTTCAAAAAGCATGGTTTTTTGGTCACATAAAATAAATTAACATCCATGTTTTTTTACAGATTAGATTAGTCTTTAGTTTTAGCCTCCCTACCCAGCAACAAATGCGGCCAAAGAGAGGAAGGAAGATTATGAAACAAGATCAAAGTTGAAGAAGACAGTAGTAGGTGCTGAAAAACAGGACAGCAGTGAACCGAAAAAAGGTGGTCCTCAACATAACAAAAACATTTTATTTCAACAAAAAGGAGGCCTACCTAACTCTCAGCTTGGGCCCTCACATTGTCCCCCTGGGAGCGCTAGTTCCCATAGATACAATAATTGTATCCCCCTGAGGGTGTTTTTTTTTACAAAGAAGTCGTGACCAAAAAATGAATAATAATAACTTTTTAATAAAAAAACATGTTTAAAAAAAACAATGATTTTTTGGTACCATAAAATATGTTAATATCCATGATTTTAAGACATAATTTTTTATGAAAATTACATAAAATAAAACAGCATGTTTTTTTTGGTCGCATAAAATATATTCATATCCAGGTTTTCTTATACATAATTGTTTGTAAAAAAAACATTTTTTAAAAAAATAGCATGGGGTTTTTTAGGTCTCATATATATATATATATTCATGTTTTTTTAGTCATGATTTTTTAGTAAAAAAACATGTTTTTTTTAAAAAAAACTGCATGGAGCTTTTTAGGTCACATAAAATATATTGTTTTTTTTTAGTCATGATTCTTTGTAAAAAAAACACCCCTCAGGGGGATACAACTATTGTACCTATGGGAATTAGCGCTCCCAGGGGGACCATGTGAGGGCCCGAGCTAAAGGTTAGGTAGGCTTCCTTTTTGTTGTAATAAAATAGGTTTTTGTTTTGTTACGGACAATCTTTTTTCGGTTCACTGCTATCCTGTTTTTTCAGCACCTACTACTTTCTTCTTCAACTTTTTTCTTGTTTCATGAACTTCTTTCCTAGCTTATTGTTTCTGTGCCCCTTGTGCATAGATTCCGCGTTCCCTCAACCCCATACTAAATGGTGCCTTCCTCTTTCCTCTCTTGGAACATCTTTGTTGTGGTTAAGGGAGGCTAAAACTTTCTAATATAATAATATAATAATAATGTAAAAAAAGCATGGTTATATTTGGTACCATAAAATATATTACTATTCATTTTTATAAGTCAGAATTTTTTGTAATAAAAACATGTTGTAAAAAAACAGCATATTTTTTTGGTGACCTAAAATATATTAATATCTATGGTTTTTAGTCATTTTTTTGTAATGAAAACATAAAAAAGAAACCATACAGTAAAAGTGGTGGCAGATAACCCACAATTACCTAGAGGAGTCTAAGAGGTACAGCAGGAGCCACAGAACTTATATTGATGGAGTCAAAATTCAGAGCTTATTATTTCTGCAAAGTCTGATTTTTTTGGTCACATAGAAATAAAATCAGACATAGTAGAGATAGGTAGCTCTGAATTTTGACTCCATCAATATAAGTTCTGTGGCTCCTGCTGTTCCTCTTAGACGCCTCTAGGTAATTGTGGGTTATCTGCCACCACTTTTACTGTATGGTTTCTTTTTGATGTTTTTATAACAATAAAATGACTAAAAAACATGGATATTAATATATTTTAGGTGTCCAAAAAAAACCCAGACATATACTTAACAAAATTTAGGTGTGCAAAAAAAAAACAAAAAAAAAACAAAAAAAACATAAAAAACACGTTTTTTGCAAAAAAAAAACCGCAATCAAATAAAACCGTTCTTTTTGCATCACTAAGCAGCGCTTAATTGTGACAGCTGAATTCCAGAGGTATTATCTTTTTTATGCTTTCTCAGCAGTTTTATTTTATGGTAAAAGGATTAACAGTGCATAAATATTTGTTCGAATAAAAAAATTGACTGTATTTCATAGGACTCAACATGCTCAAGCAAGTAACAGCTTATATTTCAATAACATAGAATCAAATTTTTTGAGTCAATATTTATTTTAGGAAATTCACGGAAATTAAAAATTAGGTTCCAAAGAATCACTAAAGGAACACATTTAAAAATATTTTACATGAATGACATTCTGTACGCTGATGCGTTATTTTTGAGATATAACAATAATTACGTTCAGCTAGGAATAACATTATATAGTCGGCTGCTCAGTCGCCGCATTGTTAGGTCACGCCCATTTTTATGGTGGGACACGCCCACTTTTTGGCGGGAACAGAACAGCGTCAGTTTGGGTAAGTTAAGATAAGCTATTTTAGATTGATTTAGGTTGGTTTATTTAACTAACCTAATATTACCTACCTTAACCTCACCCACCGTTACGTCAATACCGTATTGAGGTACACTTATGTGTCCATTCCTTTACTTTTATATAGGACGTTCTTATAACTTCAAAGTTGAATAATTCAAAAATAACGCATCAACGAGCAGAATGTCATTCCTGTAAACCTTTTATAAATGTGTTCCTAAAGTGATTCTTTGGAACGGAATTCTTAATTTCCGTGAATCCCCTAAAATAAATATTGACCATTCTTTGCACTAAATACACATTTTCAGGTTTTGCTATGCTTTACCCAACAAAAGAGGAAGCTAAGAACTTTTGAACCATTTATCTAGAAAAAGACATTGTTGGACAGTATGCAAAAGCAGCAAAACTTGTGAGTAGTCAGTAGAGATACATTTATCCTCAATGTTTTGTTGTGTCAAATTTTACATTAATGTTGTCAACGTCTTTCATAATTTCGTTGCTATAAATAGGTAATATAGTCAATTTTAAGACATTTTACACGAATGACAATATGCTCGCAAATGCTTAGTTTTCGAGTTATTCAAGTTTGAAGTTATACGAACAGCGCTCCTGAATGGCCTTTTTTGCGCAAAAGCAGTCATTTTTCCTGCAATAGAAACCAAAGCTAACCCCCTATTACAAACGTAAAGAGGTTGGGTCGTGAGGGGTAGCCATAGTTCTTCTAGTGAAAATTATAAATAAAGGTTCCTAGTGACATCGAATCCAAGATAGCTGCCGCCATCTTGGTTACCGGGTGGCGCCATGGCGGCAGCCACTTTGGAGTCGATGTAAACGGACGTCACTATAAGCCTTTATTCATTATTTTTACTTGAAGAACTGTGGCTACCTCTCACAACCCAACCTCTTTACGTTTGTAATAGGGGGTTAGCTTCTGTTATTAATTAAATTAGGCTGGGCGCGCTAGCTTCCCTGGCGCGCACAAGCCAACTTCAAAGTTGAATAATTCAAAAATAACGCATCAGCGAGCAGAATGTCATTCATGAAAAACATTCTTAAATGTGTTCCTTTATTGATTCTTCGAAACAAAATTATGAAAATCGTTGACAACATTAAAGTAAAATTTGACCTTTTGTTGGTGTTTTTTTGTAGTAATGTGCATTTATTTTCTAGAACATTATGAGGATGCTGACAGAACTCAAATGATTACTACTGCAGAAGATAGGTTTAGAATATCATAATTAAGGCAGTTTAGCATATGAAATTCAGTTTTGAGCCAAATTTAGAGGAGCATAATAATTTAAGTAAGTGCAGGGAAGTTAAAATGCACATTATTTTGGGACAATATATATTTTAGGTGCCTCACAAAAATTAAGAATTTTGTTCCAAAGAATCACTAAAGGAACACATTTAAAATGTTTTACATGAATGTCATACTGCTTGGTGATGCGTTATTTTAGAGTTATTTAACTGTCATACTGTTTACGTTGTACAGAAAAACATCAGTTGAAAGATGGCTGCCATTGTAGAAGTGTTTAATTTAATTAATTATAAGCTAACCCCCTATTACAAACGTAAACATGTTGGGTCGTGAGGAGGAACCATAGCTCTTCTAGTGAAAATTGTAAATAAAAATTCTAACCCACCCATTAGGGTAACGTCCGCAATTGTATTTACATCAGCTCTAAAATGGCGGCCACCCGGTACGGTCGCCGCCATTTTTTGCTTGGCGCGCTCAATGGGTTGTTGGAACCTTCTCTCCTTTGGCGCATAGAAGCCATTTCTGAGGAACACTCCTATAACTTCAAAGTTGAATAACTCTAAAATAACGCATCAGCAAGCAGAATGACATTCCTGTAAAACATTTTTAAATGTGTTAGGCTACTATAATGATTCTTTGGAACAGAATTCTTAATTTCCGTGAGGCATCTAAAATACATATAGACCTTATTTTGTGAAGAATAAGTTTTCCTACAAAGGTCTTACAATTCAGTTTTACAAATATAGTGATGACTTAAATGAAATGTTTTGAAGTAAATAAACATGTTTTTAGGTTTTTCAAAACTAAATAGATATTTAGAAAAAGTGAGCTATTTTCACGTAGGGTAATTTTCGAATGGCCGGTCGGTTCAAATCGTCGGTCATTCCAAGTTAATTTTCAATTTTGTCGATCGGTAGCAATCCAAATCCCATCCCGTAAGGAGCGTAGCAGATTACACCACTACAGGACTTACGGGTTGAGTTTTTAGATAGCTACGGAAGGCGAAAATTCAAAATTAACTAAGAATGACCGACGATTTGAACTGACCGGCCATTCAAAAATTACCCTACGATCAAAAATATATCGAAAATTTTTTTAATTTACGTCCTTCAATCCTGAAATTACATCATGCTCTCCTTACTGCTCAAATACCACGTTTATGAAAATTTCCCAATCATGCTCATATTTAGTACATTCTAACACAAAATGTTCAATAGTGTCTACAGCTCCCAAATCACACTCCCTAATTAATCTATTGTTATTCCCTCAAACTTGAAATTGAAAGCTGACAGTGTCGGGGCCTTTGTAACGGCCTACAATTCCCTCCATAATTTCCCCACAAAGAGTTCAGCCCCTGGTACCAGACTTGTCCACTAAACTACTCAGGATCTACCAATCCTTGTCGCAAGCTGCCATTGGATGGCATCACTGAGATAACCAGTATGTCAAAACACCATCCCCAGGCATATTGGGTCATTACTGCTCACTCTACCTGATTGGCTCATTTCAGTCACTGTCTCTTACTCCAGGCATGCACAAGAAACATTTTCATAGCTTCAATGATAGTCAAATTACACTCCTGATCCAATCCAGCAAGACAGCTCATACCGCAATCATCTTCAGCATATCTGGCATACCACTCATTCTCTCTATACTGCTCAAACACCACATTCATGAAACTTTCTCTCTCTTGCTCATACTTACAACATTCCAGCACAAATTGCTCAATTGTTTCTTTAACTCCACTATTACACTGCCGACATAATCTGTTATTATTCTCATTCCACCTCCATGTACGTCTGTTCACACTCAATGACTTACATCTCACAGCAAACAAGAGTTGACTTCCAAAACTACCATCATAGAACATCTCAAACTTAGGTGCTTCTTTTTTCATATACCAGTCAAGTGTAGGCTTCCGCACCATGCTAAGCCTCCACTTATTCAATCCATACTCTTTTGTTTGCCTCTCAATCTCTTTCTTCCACCTCTTGCAGTCCCACTCAGGCCCTACACCTCCAGGATTTATTAAACTCCAGTCATGCACAGGTCTCCCAATTCTAACATGAATAATCTTTTGCAAACTAAGCTTCCTTGCATGCCCCCAACACACTTTCTCCCAATAGCTTACACTCAGATTCCATTCAAAAATTCGCTTTACCCATCTGCTTTTCTGCATTCTTTCAATTCTCACCTTATAATTCAGCACCGCTTTCATCATTCTTTCTGAAAATAGGCTCCAACCAAGGTCACCTCTAATGGCTTCTGTAGCTGTCCATTTTGGAGCACCCAATGCTAACTGTCCTACCTTATTTTGTATTACATCCAGCTTTTCAAGATCACTTCCATTCCAGGCAAGAGCACTCATACCATACATGACACTAGGTACAGCAACATACTTCCACATTCCTCTCACACATTCATACTTGTTTGCTCTGTATCTAGCCACGCTACTTAATCGTCCACTCCACTGCATAGCTTTTGCCACTTTCTCACCCTTAGTTCTAGTGCATCCATCTTCACTTATCATACAACCTAGATATTTGTATTCTTTTGTTCTACCTATTCTGATTTCTCCAATATTCCAGTCTGTCTCTATCAGTCTCATCACTATTTATAACCATAACCTTGCTTTTGTCGGCACCGAAGTTTATCTTGAAATCTGTACTATATCCGTTCACAATGTCAAGCATCCTTTGCAGTTCATGTCCACATCCACTAACCACAACCACATCATCAGCATACAACAACATGGTGACTACTGATTTTTCATTTCCAAATTTTACTACTTTTTACTACTTTTTACTACCTTCAACAGATAAAATTTACTACCTATTTATTACATAATGAATGTTGTCCAAATGTCCAGATGTAAGTCATCAGCCTATAATGAGTAGTATGAGTCAATAGTACACGCAATACCAAAGGTTCAAAAAGGTTCCAAGTTCCTTAATACTTAAAATACTTCATACTAAATGCATCAACCAAAACATTGTGAAAAATTCACCTAAATTCCTAAGGTACCTCGTCCTAATGGACTCCATCGAATGTTAAGACAAAGAACCTTGTCTTAACATCTTTCAACTATGAGGACAACCGTTCATGGTATGCAAAAAATAAAACAACTGGAAACTAGTAGACACCAGGTGATTGTCAGATCACTTTACAGTAGGATAGAATATCAGGGAACTTTATTATGACCAAACACTATGGCACTTGGTAAATTTGAGTTTGTGAACTATTGAACGAATGTGAATATGCAAACGAATTTTTGTACACTATATTTATCGTACCTCAAAATCTGAATTGGCACCCTAATTGTGATCAATAATGATAAAAAATAGATTATTAACATTATTTTATGGAACGAATCACGAAAATGCAAATTCCATGTAACTTTCATATGCATACATTTAGTATCAGGTTGTAACATAAGTTCTGTTCAATTGTTGAGCTATATGTTTAGGGCACAAATACTTCAATTTAGCTTGTTAATGTTGTATGCTTATGTATGGTAAGTAATAAAATATTATTTTTCCTCTCAGATTGTGTGATAATTATCGTAATTAATAACTATTTTAGCCCTAATGTAAACTCTAAGTAAAGAGCATGTCAGGCATATTTTACTGTTTGAATTTCATAAAGGCAATACGGCAAGGTCAGCAGCAAAAACACTCAGACACTTATGGAAATGATGTGGTGGATGAAAAGACCTGCAGAAGATGGTTTTTTGTTTCAAAAAGGATGACTACAGTCTAAAAGATGAACCAAGAGCAGGCTGCTCAACAAAAACTCAATTCTGAGCAATTGCAAGCTGCCATTGATGAAAATCAAACCTGCACCACTAGAGAACTGAACAAAACCTTTAATGTAAGCCATATGACTATATATCGGGTAATGAAAAGGCTTGGCTAATCTCAAAGGCTGAGAGACAGGGTCCCACACGATTTGTCAGAAATCAACAGGCAACAGCGTGCGACCTGTTGTGTTTCACTGCGTTCTCATGAACTTCAGGCACATTTTCTACACCGAATCATAACTGGCGACGAGAAGTGGATCCTTTACAACAATGTTAAGGGTACAAGACAGTGGCTAAGTCATAGTTCAAAGCCAATTCCACAGCCGAGAAGTGGAATGCACCCTAAAAAACTTATTTTGAGTGGATGCTGGGATTTGAAGGGAATTGTTAATTATGAATTAATGGGTGACAATCAAACAATAGCATCTGAAATTTACTGTCAGAAGCTAAGTCGTTTAAAAGCAGTTTTTCAGGAAAAATGGCCTTCTTTGATCAATCCAAAAGAAGTGATTCTGCACCATGACAATGCCAGACCCCACACTTCAAGCGCAACCAAAAATCTTGTAGAAGAATTTGGCTAGGAAGTCATGCATCACCCACCATTTTCTCCGGATCTTGCTCTAACTCATTTTCACCTTTTCAGGAGCTTACAGAATCATTTAATTGGGACAAAGGCTTACTTCAAGAGAAGGGGTCGAAATGAAACTAGTTTCTTCTTCTGAGTCCAAACTGGCTAAATTTTATGAAGAAGAAATCAAAAAGCTTATGACAAAATGGGAGGACGTAATTAATAAAAATGATGACTATATTGAAGACTAAACAAATATATTTTTGAAAGGATTTTTGCTTTATTTCAAACCTAAAAAATGGACAGAACTTCTGTTACAACCTGATAGAAGACAGAACTTTAATAAGATGTGGCATCACCATGCTCCTCTGACAACTTGCAGGTAACTGAACTGAATCCGTGAGTCACCATGACAGTCATGACTGCCAAAAGGAACTTAATTCTCGTAAATGATTACATTTTGTTTTAAAAGGTGCTTTCATAGCATAATTCTTTCAGTATTTGGACACAAATTAATGTCATAGGAAAGAGAAAACTTTCAGCTTTACGAAGAGGTAAATTTTTCCGCGAAAAAAAAACATTGATAGTTACAGTAAATTGTTATTGTTCCCCTCTTACCAAAATGGACAGAATAAACTCCAGCCTTTTCAAAGGAAGATATTAGTGCTGGATGTAAATGAATTGCAGAGAAGTTCTTTTGACATCTTTGCCAAAGGATTGTGATGTACTGATGTTAAATTGAGGATGTAATGATATATTGCAATATGATACATTGACAATTGTGATCCAAGGAATGTGATGTGAAAGAGTTTATATGTAAATCCAGTTTTTCCCTCAAATTGCACATAAAATCACATCATATTTTTGATTGCATTGAAGAGCATAGCGTGAGAATATTTATCTTTGAATAAGAATTGGAAGAGGTTATATCACTTGGTTCTTCACTGGTTATATTTTATAGTCAAATTTGTAGGGTATAGTTAAATGATGCAATAATTTGGGTGAAGTGCTATTATTAAACTTAGGGCAAGGACACTTAAATGCCTTACATATGACGAGAGATAAGTTTGTTCTTTGAAGGTAATGCAATTGGGTATATCCAAAGATAATCATCATAAGACAAAAATGTTGAATATTATAGAGAGAAATAGCCACTTATGATTATTATTTAAAAAACTCGAGCAGGAAACGGAATTCAATCTTAGAAAAGTTTACAACCTTGATTATTTACTGGTCATTAGCCTAAAAATTTATGATATGACATTGAAGGAATGTAAAATTTATACATTGAAATGGCCTAAATGAACCTTTCATCATAAAACAATTTGAAATCTTTTAGATCAAACTGAATGAGAATAAATTAACTATTTACATGGTCGTTTGCAAAAATTTTGGAACATTTATCTATTTTGTCACCCAATCCTGAAATTACATCCCGCCTTACAGGAATATTTTACATAAACTGCGGCAAATTGCTAATGCTGGGAGAAATAAATTTTAAACAATCTTAATACACTTTATAAGTAAGTACATTACTTTCAATTATCAGAAAATTATTCCACTTCACAATTTTTTACTACCCAGAGGTAAATTTTACTACTTTTTACTACTTTTTTGCTACTTCTCAAATTTTACTACTTTTTACTACTTTTTACTACTTTACTACCTAGTAGACACCCTGAACAAACAGCTCAGTCTCTCATTAACAACTTTCAGTTCTAAGTCACTCCTTCTCAGTCGAACTGCTAATTCTTCTGTGTACAATCCAAACAACAGGGGAGACAGAGTACAGCCCTGTCTCACTCCTCCAACACTCCTCACTTGCCCTGTTTCCAAATTTCCTAACCTGTATATAGCGCTTGTGTTCTCATACAGACTTTGTACAATTTTTACTATTTTTCTGCTAAACCCAACTTTTATCAAAACTTCAAAGAGCCTAACCCGATCCACTTTGTCATACGCTTTTTCAATATCCAGGAATGCTAAATACACCTTCTTATCATCCTTCCTCATTTGCTCAATTATTTCACTCACTACAAACAGATTATCTTCCCCACGTCTATCTTGCCTAAAACCATTCTGTTCTTCACCTAGGACTCCTAATTCCTCAACTAAATTTTTCATTCTCTCATTCAAAATACTGCAAAATATCTTACATACAGTGTCACCCAGTGCAATTGGTCTGTAATTTTTAAGTTCTTTCATACTCTTATGTCCACCCTTATGCAACAGAACTACATTACACTTGTTCCAGTCATCCGGTACTCTTTCACTCTTCCATATCTCATCAAATAAACATTTCAACATACTGACCACACTCTCTCCTCCACATTTATAGAACTCATATGGGATCTTATCAGGGCCACATGCCTTTCCATTTTTCACTTTCTTCAAAAAACTTACAATCTCTTCACAAGTGATTTCGTCTTCCATTTGCAGTTCACGTTCATCAATCGGAAAATTTATGGGTGCATCATCTGTAACCTGCTCATTCATTCCACCAATGTCCTCCCAGTGTTCTTCAACTGCTTTTACCATTTGCATCCTATCTTTCACACTGCAACCATTAACTACTAATTCATCAACTTGAACTTCACTACTTCTATCATTACCTTGTATAAACTTATACCAATCTTTTATTCCATCCGGACCTTTTTTTTCTTAGATTTTCACCTTGGTGTCTCTCCTCTTTAACTCTAGCCTCATTAATCATTCTCCTTACTTTCTTCTGCTGGTCCTTGTACTCATTCCATGCACTCTGCCATTCATCCTCAGTAATTCTGTTTCTTTCATACATTTTCCTCATACTGCGTTGTTTCTTATTTAAAGTCTTTCTTCTCATTCGTTCTTCCTTTATCTCACTTGTAAGCCACCTGGCATTCCCTGTCCCTTTCCTACATTTTATTCTACCAATCTTTTGCTCTGCCACATCATACAAGGTTCTTGCAATCTCACCATTTAGGTAATTTACATTTCCACACCTGTTCCAGTTATACCTACTCAATTCATTCTTAAATTCATCCCAGTTTGCCTTTTTTATCTGCCAACTTTCTTTCACACTACTGACCTTCTGCATTGACTCCTTTCTACCCAAGTTATATTCAAGCACAAGCATTTTATGGTCACTATCAATATCAAAATCATCTTCATCTACAAACATTTCATTGACACACTCTCTTGCTCTACTATTCACAATCATATAGTCAATTGCAGTTTTCCATTCCCTGCTTTGCCATGTATGCAAGCCATTTCCTATTGTGACATTCAGGTTTTCAAGTTCATTCTCATCACAAAATATATCAATTTTTGTCCATTTGCATTCACCGGCTCACCAAGTATACCAACATGGCCATTCATGTCACCCATCACAATCAGAGGGCACCTGCAGTGTTCTCGTACAATCCTTGTTAATATTTCATACTTTTTTACATTCTCTTCATGAGCTAAAATCCCATCAGTTGTCATATAACATACAATCACAATGCCTCTCAATCTCTTTTTTCCACCTCTTGCAGTGAAATTCTTTAATTTAAGTCCACCAATCCTGAAATTACATCATGCCTGAGTCTCCTTACTGTTCAATCTTGAACTTGAACTTGAGGGCCGACAGTGTCGGGGCCTTTGTAACGGCCTACAATTCCCTCCACAATTTTCACACAGAGTTCAGCGCCTGGTACCAGACTTGTCCACTAAACTACTCAGGATCTACGATCCTTGTCACAAGCCTCCATTGGAAGGCATCACCGGGACAACCAGTGTGTCAAAACACCATCCCCCGGCACATTGGGTCATTACAGCCCATTCTGCCAGACCGGCTCATTCCAGTCACTGTCTCTTACTCCAGGCACGCACAAGAAACACTTTCATAGCCTCAGTGATACTTGCATTACACTCCTGATCCAATCCAGCAAGACAGCTCATACCGCAATCATCTTCAGCACATCTGGCATTCCATTCATTCTCTCCATACTGCTCAGACACCACATTCATTAAACTCTCTCTCTCTTGCTCATACTTACTACATTCCAGCACAAAATGCTCAATTGTTTCCTCTACTCCACCATTACACTGCTGACATAATCTGTTATTATTCTCATTCCATCTCCATGTACGTCTGTTCACACTCAATGACTTACATCTCACAGCAAACAAGAGTTGACTTCCAAAACTACCATCATAGAACAGCTCAAACTTTGGTGCTTTCTTTTTCATATACCAGTTAAGTGTAGGCTTCCGCATCATGCTAAGCTTCCACTTATTCAATCCATACTCTTTTGTTTGTCTCTCAATCTCTTTCTTCCACCTCTTGCAGTCCCACTCAGGCCCTACACCTCCAACATTTATTAAACTCCAGTCATCCACAGGTCTCCCAATTCTAACATGAATAATCTTTTGCATACTGAGTTTCCTTGCATGCCCCCAACATACTTTCTCCCAATAGCTTGCACTCAGATTCCATTCAAAGATTCGCCTTACCCACCTGCTATTCTGCATTCTTTCAATTCTCACCTTATAATTCAGCACAGCTTTCATCATTCTTTCTGAAAATAGGCTCCACCCTAGGTCACCTCTAATGGCTTCTATAGCTGTCCATTTTGGAGCACCCAATGCTACACGTCCTACCTTATTTTGTATCACATCCAGCTTTTCAAGATCACTACCATTCCAAGCAAGAGCACTCATACCATACATGACACTAGGTACAGCAACATACTTCCACATTCCTCTCACACATTCGTACTTGTTTGCTCTGTATCTGGCCACACTACCTAACCGTCCACTCCACTGCATTGCTTTAGCCACTTTCTCACCTTTAGTTCTAGTACATCCATCTTCACTTATCATACAACCTAGATATTTGTATTCTTTTGTTCTACCTATTCTGATTTCTCCAATATTCCACAGTCTGTCTCTATCAGTCTCATCACTATTTATAACCATGACCTTACTTTTATCTGCACCAAAGTTCATCTTGAAATCTGTACTATATCCATTCACAATGTCAAGCATCCTTTGTAGTTCATGACCACATTCACTAACCACAACCACATCATCAGCATACAACAAACAGCTCAGTCTCTCATTACCAACTTTCAGTCCTAAACCACTCCCTCTCAGTCGAACTGCTAATTCTTCTGTGTACAATCCAAACAACAGGGGGGACAGAGTACAGCCCTGTCTCACTCCTCTAACACTCCTCACTTGCCCTGTTTCCAAATTTCCTAACCTGTAGATAGCACTTGTGTTCTCATACAGACTCTGTACAATGTTCACTATTTTTCTGCTAAAACCAACTTTTCTCAAAATTTCAAACAGCCTAACCCGATCCACTCTGTCATACGCCTTTTCAATATCCAGGAATGCTAAATATACCTTCTTATTATCCTTCTTCATTCGCTCAATTATTTCACTCACTACAAACAGATTATCCTCCCCACGTCTATCTTGCCTAAAACCATTCTGTTCTTCTCCCAGGACTCCTAATTCCTCAACTAAGTTTTTCATTCTCTCATTCAAAATACCACAAAAGATCTTACATACGGTGTCACCCAGTGCAATTGGTCTGTAATTTTTAAGTTCTTTCATACTCTTATGTCCACCCTTATGCAACAGAACTACATTACACTTGTTCCAGTCATCCGGTACTCTTTCACTCTTCCATATCTCATCAAATAAACATTTCAACATACTGACTACACTCTCTCCTCCACATTTATAGAACTCATATGGTATCTTATCAGGGCCACATGCCTTTCCATTTTTCACTTTCTTCAAAAAACTTACAATCTCTTCACAAGTGATTTCGTCTTCCATTTGCAGTTCATGTTCATCTATCAGAAAATTTATCGGTTCATCATCTGTAACCTGCTCATTCATTCCACCAATGTCCTCCCAATATTCTTCAACTGCTTTGACCATTTGCATCCTATCTTGCACACTGCAACCATTGACTACTAATTCATCAACTTGAACTTCACTACCTCTATCATTACCTTGTATAAACCTATACCAATCTTTTATTCCATCTGGACCTTTCTTTCTTAGATTTTCAACTTGGTGTCTCTCTTCTTTAACCCTAGCCTCATTGATCATTCTCTTTACTTTCTTCTGCTGGTCCTTGTACTCATTCCATACACTTCGCCATTCATCCTCAGTAATTCTGTTTCTTTCATACATTTTCCTCATACAGCGTTGTTTTTTATTTAAAGTCTTCCTTCTCATTCGTTCTTCCTTTATCTCACTCGTAAACCACCTAGCATTTCCTGTACTTTTCCTGCATTTCATTCTACCAATCTTTTGCTCTGCCACATCATACAGGGTTCTTGCAATCTCCTTATTTAGGTCATTTACATTTCCACACCTGTTCCAGTTACATCTACTCAATTCATTTCTAAATTCTTCCCAGTTTGCCATTTTAATACGCCAATTTTCACTTACTCTGCTGGCCTTCTGCATTGACTCCTTTCCACCCCAATTATATTCTAGTACAAGCATTTTATGGTCACTATCAATATCAAAATCATCTTCATCTACAAACATTTTTTTGACACACGCTCTAGCTCTACTATTCACTATCATATAATCAATTGCAGATTTACATTCCCTGCTTTGCCATGTATGCAAGCCATTTCCTATTGTTACATTCAGGTTCTCAAGTTCATTCTCATCACAGAAATCAATCAATTTTTGTCCATTTGCATTCACAGGCTCACCAAGTATACCAACATGGCCATTCATGTCCCCCATCACAATCAGAGGGCACCTGCAATGCTCTTGCACAATTCTTGTTAATATTTCATACTTTTTTACATTCTCTTGATGAGCTAAAATACCATCAGTTGTCATATAGCATACAACCACAATAACACATTCTCTGGCATGCATTCTTTCACACTTTATTACTAACAGATCTTCACTCTCAGGTTCATTTCCAACAGGAATTTCTTCTAATTTCCAATTTAGAGCATTTTTTACAATGAGACCAACTCCACCACCTCTTTTTTGCCAACTTACACGCCCTTTTCCAATCATATAGTACTTGCTCTCCTTACATTTTAAACTGACTCTATCACGCATTTGGGTCTCTACTACACCAACACAATCCAAATCTCCATTCTCAAATTCTGCTACAAGGTCATTTAACTTTCCTGCATTCCATCCACGCACATTTATACATCCAAACCTTACAAAACTATTGGACAATTCACGACATTTTTCATTTTTGCTCTGACAGCTTTCCATTCATCCAGTTCCACCTTCCATTACAATATGAGTACACCCAATCCACCGGATGTATCTCCTGGAGAGTTTCATCTCACCTTCTTGAGTAAGGTGGGCTCCATCTCCACGAAAACACCCACTCTGGATCAGGTTATCCATATCAAGGAAGCTGGAACCCATTTCACGCTTTCTCATACTCTCAGCTTTCATACTCATAATCCTTTCATGCACTTCCCTATTCACCTCCTTTCGCACCCTTTCATACTCCTCACCACATGCAGGCCTTCTCAGCAGGCTGGTCACAGCCACTCTTACATTCTTCTTATGTGCCCTTTCAACAACATTCATAATTGCATTCACCGTACGCTCTCTCCCACATTCAAGCAATCCATTGCCACCTCCTTGCAGTACAACCATCCCTTCATCCATTCCATCTATCACATCCTCAGCATGCCTACAAATCTCATTCACTCCCTTTCCTCTCATGCTCGTACATCCACTACGGTCAGTCATACTCACAAACCCATCCACATTCTTCACCATGCTGTCACCACATATTCTAATCGTAGGTCTCACTCTCCCTTTCATACTACTCTTTCGTTCAACTCTTCCACTCACATCACTCTTTCCATCCATCTTCCTTTCATTCACTTCCACTACAGGCGCCTGCACCTCATGTGGCATATCAACAGGTTGCTCCTTCACTCTCTTCCCATTCGTACTTCTTTCATCATGCTCATTCATCCTTCTACTCTCATCTGGCACATTTGCACCACCATTCACTTCATTTATTGCATTCACACTCCTTGCACCATCATTCACTTCATTTGCACTCCTTGCGCCATCATCCATTTCATTTGCACTCCTTGCACCACCACCATTTACATCTTCATTCACTGCATTTGCACCATTCTCATTCTTTCCTTCATTCAACTTTCTTTCATCCTTCAAATCAGCCTCTAAAGCAACCATCAGAATTGTCAATCTCTCAACCTCCTCTTCCAACTTCTTTCTCTCGTCATTCAAACATTTCCAGCACGTAAACACAAGATCATTCAACTTCCTCCGACTCATCTCTCTCAAACCTTTGCATGCATCTATATCTACCCACTCTTTACAAGTCATGCACTCAATCTCCTCATCCATTCCACTTGCACCTCCCTTCCTACGACCAGTCCTATTTCTTGCCATCCTCAAACACAGACTTCTATCTCAGTACAAATTTCACAGGCAGAAGAAGTCTTCACTTACCAAGTCTACTGAAAATCAAGTTATCAAACAAAAAGAAATAAAAACGTTTCCTACTACTCACAGTCACTCTCTACAATGTCACACACTATACTCTTTATATGCAAAGAAAGCTTAACTACCAGTCAAAACACCTCAGTCAAAACTTGCAAGTCACCACGCCAAAGTCCAATGCTCAGTCTCAACTCTCACGCAACAAAAAAACTACTCTCACGAGCACTCCATACAAAGTCACACACTGTACTCACGTGAATATACAAACTATACCATTTTTTAGCAACTTCACTTTAATTCACCACAATATTCGTCGGAGGACCAGAAACACGTGCACACCGCTCGGAACGAAACCTCACTCCTCAGGGAAGAATTTCAGGGAACTTTTTTATGCCTGGACACAATGGCAAATTGGAACTTGATGTAGCAATCCAAGGAATTTCTGTGAACTATTTTGAAGTACCTTATAATCAAAATTGGCACCATATATTGGAACAAATATAACTTAAAATTAGTTTTTAAAAGGTTTCATCACAAAAATAACCGTTATTATATACATTTTTCCTTTTATTCGTGAAAGAATAAACGTAGACTGGATCGAATGATAGGAGCGTCGCACACCGCCTCAGACCATGTGCCTTAATGAACTGATGAGCGAGACCGCGCCGACAAACGAATGCTTTCCAAGGAAACGTCATTCATCGTATTAAAAGACATTTTTATACCATATATCTTGCTTTAAATTGCCTTCAAGTTATTCCATTGGAACAAGAAAACTTTCAGCTTTAGGAAAAGGAAAATTTTTTAGTCAAAAACCCCTTCAGAGTAATAGTTATTCATTATTGTTCCCCGTGAACGAGACGGGGAAGAATACTGTAATGCTATTCTTACGAGAATGATTCGCTATTCGGCCTTGTACGAGACCCAAATTGAGCTCGTTCATGATAAATGAACTTCCGAGAGTTCCATTTGCTCCGGAACGCTAGCTGTTCCTTCCGCGCCTCAGCTCCCTAGCAGCTGTATGCATGGTAGAGCATACTTGCTGTTCAATAATTATATGGTTATTCCGTTTTTCCTTTAGAGTGCGTAAATATTCACATATTATTTCGGTTTGTCTTAGAGTAAGTTGTATGATACTCTTTATAAATTTCATTTTTAATTAATCACGTCATGGAGTTAAAGAAAACCAATTTCTGCCAACCAATTTGGTGGCTTGAAATCAAATATTAAGCATTAGGGCTAAAAAATGTAATGTGAGCGAAGCTTGACATTTGAAATGACAGTGGGTGTCATGAACAGGTATTTGGGAATGATTTTCTTTTGTTGTTTGTTAACCCTTTAACGCCCAAGTGGATTGTACGGTCCTCTTTCAAAAATAACAATAGTATATTGTATTTCTTATTCAATTTGTTCACTAATGTGTTCTTTGAACTTCACTGCCGAGTGGCAGTTCCTTCCCCATCTTGATAACAGTGACTACCTAATGCCAGTGTCGATTTAGTAATAGTGGTTGTGATAACGGTAATATGAGTATAAAAATGTGGGCGTTAAAGGGTTAATGCAATTAACGGTTTTTAGGTATAAAATACACAAAGAGAACATATATGTGAATTAATAAAATCCATCTCACAGATAATTTCAACATTGATATATGTGATTCATTGTAAATTTATTAGTTATTTGATATCCGATGAAATTACTCTACCGAAGTTTTTACTGGATATTTCTCGATAAAGTTAGATGACATAAGAAAAGAAGAAAACCCGTTTATTTCCAAAAATTGTGATACATGAGATGCTTTATTACAAACATATTGGGGCATAAAGATTTCCTAATATAAAACGTCCTCAATTGAACTCATAACAATTTCATATATAATAAAATTATGAATCACAATCATCGTAAAACAAAATATTTAACATGACACTCTTGTGTTCAGTAATGCCAGTTGATACATGTAAGTTACGATAACATTTCAAAATTCAATTTTGAATGTTGTACAAAAATTTCCTACATTACAGTTTTTTGTTCTTGTTCAATGCCAGAGGAGAAAAATTGTTTGAAAAATACAATTAATGACTCTAAACATGTTTCGCAATTTGTGGAGACATTGAGTGTTCCATTTACAATTGCAACCAGTGCTTTGATATTTAAGTGACCACTGACCAACCCATCCGCAGTCATTGCGCTGACGCTAATTATTTATAAATCGTGTCATTAAACTTTTGAAGGTTGAAAAGTGTGGGTGCGCTGAAGCGTTTCTACTCACTTTTATTCTGATTTGGTGAGTTTGCCAATTGTAGTTTTTTACCTCTTTTATTCGTAAGTAACCAATGTTTTAAGAAGATATTCGTCAGAATGTGCAGCAGTTGTGTAACTAGTTTGAAGATTTGTAGTCTTTATATAAGTAAATACACATGCCGGTGTATTGCCTAACGTTCTGAGGACCACAAAATTATTATTCATTATTATTATTTTACCGGTTACTTACGCAATACAAATGAGGTTTTGCTTGCTATTTTTTCAATTCCTGTGAAATATTTTAACAAGATTTGAATGAAATATTATCGCGTGAAGGGCTTGTTAGAAAAACACGCAACTAACTCATTATTGTCAGTCGTAGTAGTTTGAGTTGCATCGAAACAGCGCTTCATCGTAAGAAAATTAATTTTAGAGATATATTTTGCATGCTTTCTCTATAGTTTTTCTTTGCTATGAGAAGATTAACTGTGCATATGAGTTTGATTTTAAAAAAGGTAATTTTTGACGTTTGGTCCTCAAGAAGCTCTTGTAAGTAACAGCTTATATGTCAATGACACAGTATCAATTTTTTTAAATAAATGCATAGATTTTCAAATTTTGTTGTGTTTCACACAACGACGAGAGAAAGCTGAGAACTTTTGAAGGTTTCGTCCGGATTCGCGAGAAAAAAATAAATAATGAAGGCATCTACGGATGCTTTATTTCCAATTTCAAGCCTGATACATATCACCTTGTACATTGGATTTTCAAATGCCTTATAACTAACGCTAGGACGCCATGACGCTTTCCCCCGGTCAAGACCGGTATCCATTTCAGACACCTGGGTAGAGTGGGGTATTGTGCTTGGAATTTTCGCCATCCAGCTCCGGGACTTCGAACCCGCGTTTCCCACACGGCGTGCAGGGCCTATAGACACACGGCTACGACGAGCAAAGACAAAGTTGTACAGTGCACGAAAAGCCCGAGTAATCGAAGAGTTGAGATTCTATCATTATCAGTGCTTTGCTGGTCTCTCTTCGTTTTAAGATGTTTTTATTTTCCAGAACATTGTGTTGAAGCTCATAGAACTCAAATGGTTGGTATTGCTGGAGAAAGATTCGAAATTTTGAGTATTACGTAAATTAATTTTGAGACTAATTTAGATAAGCACAATAATTTAACCAAGTGCACGGAGATTAAAAACATTATTTAAAAAAATTGTTTTCTACAGAGGTTTACAATATGGTATTACCAAACATCGTAATAATGAGAACGAATATCAACAAAATGAATGCAAAATCGCTATTTATTGTTTCAGCTGCAAGCTTATGCTAGCAACATTTTAAAAACCAATGATGGTACTTTTGTACCATCTCTATTGGAAATAAACTGTTTTTCTTTTCTTGTTTTCTTTTTTAATGTAGTGAAATTATTCCACTACGTGTTTGAAATCTTGCGGGTAGTGCTGTACGGTACGCAGCGGTCCATACTCCATACTGCAACCGCCTGTTAAGCCATTCGGATTTCGGAAGCCAATGTTAAAGTTTGCATGACTGTTGCGTTAAGACCTTCATGCAGTGCACTTGACTACGAGCAGGCTAAATTAGGCTTCTTGCCTGATGCTTTTGTGAGTCTCTATCATGGTACCATGGTCTCTATACCGTGCTTGGGTAATCCTGCGCCCTCTTTTACCAATGTACTTTAGGTGTTTTTGCGGAGTGTTTAGTCGGCAGAAGAGCTACGATCTCGTGTAGAGAGACGGCTCTTGCAAGACACGTCCTGAGATTATACGTGTTATGTCTATTATACTTGCCATGTTTTAAATACATTGTTACTTGTCCACCTTACCGCACCTTACCCTAGTGTCTGGGCCTAGCTATTTAGCCTGAATAGCTAACCCTTGCCTGGTGGGCATCCTGACAGATCAGCGTCCTAACTAGTGGTGAGACAATTAGCAGGCTAGTTTCACTCCACTTATATTGCTTCAAAACTCAACTGAATTCAATACTTGAAAACTTTCAGGAATATCCAAACATTTACATCTATGTACCTGGTAGCCTCATAAATTATCCAATGATATTAAAATAACAACTATTGATATTTGAATAACTTCTAAGGACTAACCTAAGGTTTTTAATGAAATGAACTATTCTTCATAAACAGATTTTGAAATTTTTCAAAACCAAATAGATACTTGAGAAAGTGAACTATTTTAACGTTTGATCAAAAAATTTTTGAACTTTTTTCTAATTTATGTCCTGCAATTCTGAAATTACACCCTGTTGACACTCCTCAAAACAACTTGAACTTGAACTTGAGGGCCGACAGTGTCGGGGCCTTTGTAACGGCCTACAATTCCCTCCACAATTTTCACACAGAGTTCAGCGCCTGGTACCAGACTTGTCCACTAAACTACTTAGGATCTACAATCCTTGTCACAAGCCTCCATTGGAAGGCATCACCGGGACAACCAGTGTGTCAAAACACCATCCCCCGGCACATTGGGTCATTACAGCCCATTCTGCCAGACCGGCTCATTCCAGTCACTGTCTCTTACTCCAGGCACGCACAAGAAACACTTTCATAGCCTCAGTGATACTCGCATTACACTCCTGATCCAATCCAGCAAGACAGCTCATACCGCAATCATCTTCAGCACATCTGGCATTCCATTCATTCTCTCCATACTGCTCAGACACCACATTCATTAAACTCTCTCTCTCTTGCTCATACTTACTACATTCCAGCACAAAATGCTCAATTGTTTCCTCTACTCCACCATTACACTGCTGACATAATCTGTTATTATTCTCATTCCATCTCCATGTACGTCTGTTCACACTCAATGACTTACATCTCACAGCAAACAAGAGTTGACTTCCAAAACTACCATCATAGAACAGCTCAAACTTAGGTGCTTTCTTTTTCATATACCAGTTAAGTGTAGGCTTCCGCATCATGCTAAGCTTCCACTTATTCAATCCATACTCTTTTGTTTGTCTCTCAATCTCTTTCTTCCACCTCTTGCAGTCCCACTCAGGCCCTACACCTCCAACATTTATTAAACTCCAGTCATCCACAGGTCTCCCAATTCTAACATGAATAATCTTTTGCATACTGAGTTTCCTTGCATGCCCCCAACATACTTTCTCCCAATAGCTTACACTCAGATTCCATTCAAAGATTCGCCTTACCCACCTGCTATTCTGCATTCTTTCAATTCTCACCTTATAATTCAGCACAGCTTTCATCATTCTTTCTGAAAATAGGCTCCACCCTAGGTCACCTCTAATGGCTTCTATAGCTGTCCATTTTGGAGCACCCAATGCTACACGTCCTACCTTATTTTGTATCACATCCAGCTTTTCAAGATCACTACCATTCCAAGCAAGAGCACTCATACCATACATGACACTAGGTACAGCAACATACTTCCACATTCCTCTCACACATTCGTACTTGCTTGCTCTGTATCTGGCCACACTACCTAACCGTCCACTCCACTGCATTGCTTTAGCCACTTTCTCACCTTTAGTTCTAGTACATCCATCTTCACTTATCATACAACCTAGATATTTGTATTCTTTTGTTCTACCTATTCTGATTTCTCCAATATTCCACAGTCTGTCTCTATCAGTCTCATCACTATTTATAACCATGACCTTACTTTTATCTGCACCAAAGTTCATCTTGAAATCTGTACTATATCCATTCACAATGTCAAGCATCCTTTGTAGTTCATGACCACATTCACTAACCACAACCACATCATCAGCATACAACAAACAGCTCAGTCTCTCATTACCAACTTTCAGTCCTAAACCACTCCCTCTCAGTCGAACTGCTAATTCTTCTGTGTACAATCCTCTCTCTCTCTCTCTCTTCGGTTTTGTGAGGTCTCCGGAGTTTACAGGTCCATGCGCCTCAGGTCTCTAGGGTTGTCCTTGGCGTTGCCGTATACATAGCTCTGCAACAGAGATGAACAGAGCCTTAATCTATACTCACTTTTAATTGTTCATTATTTTCATTTTTATTTTATTGTTTTTTTTTTTTTTCCATACATAGAGGTTAATTATTTCATGCAGGATTAGCATTTTCTACCTAGGCATCAAGACACTTGAGCAGCATAGAATTAATTTCAAGGGAGAACAATGGTCCAGCCTGGGCAGCACAGCCTGGAGCATCAAGCAGGTAGGCATTTGGGGCACTTTACAGCTTAAGGGTTTTGACATGCTTACTCCCTACTCTCTACGTAAAACTACTTCTACTGGAGTGCATGTCTTCAAGAGGCAAAATTAGTGACGTTCTCTGCTGCTTATTGAAAGTATGTTCACTCTTTGTTCATAGAGCCCCTTGTACAGTAGTTGCATTTACAGACCTTATGCAAATAAGAAAACTCTATTCAACAAAGTGTTTTTTCTCCCTTTTGGGAAGTAGCTTCTAATGCATTATCTAATGTTAGTAGTTAGTAGCTATTTATAGAATTCCCAGTCTACCTGTCGATACAAGAAAGGTTGCTACAACAGTAACAATAAATTGTTGTACTTTGGCATCATGTTTGCCTCCCCCTAACAGATTTTTAACAGTGCAAGGGATCTTTGCACCACTTAGTTCTGAATACATATTATCTCTAGCCAGTGAGTACAGTGGACATTGGAGTAGAAAGTGTTCAACACTATCTATATTTCCGCAGGTGCATTTATCTGTTGTTGCAAGTTCAAATCTGTACAGATGTTGGTTCAATCCTACATGGCCAGTTCTCAAACGAGCCATTGTGGTTTCTACCACTCTAGAACGGTGATGAGACCAGGGCCAAAAGCCAATGTCATCCCTAATTTTGAGCAGAAACTTTCCTTTTTCAAAGGCATTCACATCATGCAGCCACTTTTTCTTCCACTCTTTCTTAATAGATAGTTTAATTTCTCTCACCTTATCAGTTGTTGCAATGTGTATGTTGGGTGTTACCTCCTGCTGATGAGCGGCCTTGGCTGCTAGGTCTGCCAACTCGTTTCCCTCAAGGCCCTTATGTCCTGGAATATACTGAATACAGATTGGGAACTTCATACTTATTAGTTCAATATACTTGTGCACTTCATACACTAAATGAATGTAGTTTGCATTTGATCTACACTGCAGGGACTTTACACTAGAGAGGGAATCTGTATAAATAACTGCTCCTGGAAGAGAGTCATAATTAGCATGTACATATTTAGTGGCCTGCACCAAGGCAAACATTTCACAAGCAAAGATGGAAGTCTCTGGAGGTAATCTCCAATTCATCATCTTGGTGCTCTGTACATCTTGAACTATTACTGCTGCTGTAGCGGAACAAACAGGGTCAACAAGTACAGACCCATCAGTGTACACAGACAAATAATGGGGGTATACCATATCTTGTAGATATTGATGGGTTGAGTAAACTCTTTCGCTGGACAAATGTCTTACAGGCACATCTAAGAACTCGGTGAGGAACATTTTACTGGTATCCCTCCAGGGAGGAACAGGGGAAACATTAGGGGTACAACAGGTAGTAGGTTTGGGAATTTTCATTATATTAAATAGCCTTTCAGCTCTAACTACTAGAGGTGGCAACATGATATGCCCAGTCCAAGGTTTGTTCTGCAAGCGTCCAAATTGGGGAAATATTTCTCTAGTTGTAGCCAAGTTATTTGGTAGTTCCTTAAGTCTGCAATAAAATTTCATTAGCGTCAACATCCTACGGAATTTCAGAGGAGGGATGTTACTCTCTACTTCAAGTGATAATATTGGAGTGGTGCTCCGCACCCCGGTAGCAATCCTCAAGCAGGTATTCTGTATAATATCCAGTTTATTCAGGTAGGACTCAGGAGCTACTTCATAAAACATTGAGCCATAATCTAACTTGGCACGGACCACCATTTTGTAATAGTTGAGCAGGCATGATCTGTCTGCTCCCCAGTAGTGATGAGATATTGCTTTCATAATATTTACTCTGGGAATGCAGCTATCTCTCACACTCTGTATGTGTGCCTTCCAAGAAAGGTTTGGAGCATCCAGTATAATTCCCAAATATTTATAGGTGGGAACAAAATCTATAGTTATGCCTTCAACAGTTATGTTGGGTTGTTCAGTATCTTTTTTTGTAAACATCATTCCCTTTGTTTTTGTTTGGTTCAGTTCCAAGCCCCAATACTTTGCCCAGCTATTTATCTGGTCAATTTGCTCCTGAACCTTCCTAGTTACCTGCTGTATATCTATACCCCTACATAAAATAGTTATATCATCTGCATACTCTAAGAGAGTGACTCCATTAACTCTAGGGAGGTCAGACAACATAACATTAAATAGCGTGGGTGCAAGAACTGAGCCTTGTGGGACTCCTGAGCTCATTTGCCGAACAGAGGAGTAACTACCATCAAGATATACTTTGAATTCTCTGCTTTGCAAGTACTCCCTTATCCAACTAAGTGTCCTACCAACTATTCCGACTTTAGAGAGTTTAAAGAGAAGGCCAGTATGCCAGACACGGTCATAAGCCTTACTTAAGTCACAGAAAATCACCACGCATATACCTCGGTCTACCAGGGTACATCTAACATTCATTTCTAGCCTAGCAACCTGATCCAGTGTGCACATCCTCTTCCGAAAACCACTTTGAGTGTCACTGAGAGTCTCACGTTTTTCTAACACATAATACAGTCGGTTACAGATCAAGCCCTCCATTATTTTTGACATACATGACAGCAGTGATATAGGTCTATAAGAATTTGGGTCAGATGTTACTTTATCAGGTTTTAATATAGGTATTATAGTAGCTAGCTTCCATGAACAAGGGATTATACTATTTTTGAAACTATGATTAATTATGGACAAAAACCGATCATTATATTCCATTGTAAGGTTTTTGAGCATTTGATTGTGGATCATATCATCACCGGGTGAGGTATTTTTACTGTGCTTTATCACTTGTTGGAGCTCTGACAGGGTAAAAGGTTCATTATAATCTACTATATCATCATTGCTTAGTGCTATAGCTAGCTGCAACAAGTAGGTGCTATCTGGGGTGGAACATTTTGAATTTAGTACCTTTGAGTATACATCTGCTATGGCTTCAGACTTACTTTGAGCCTCAGTAATCACTTTATCATTCAAAACCAAGGGGTCCGATCTAATAACCCGTCGCTTTCCAGACAAGGCACCTATTTTTTTCCATATAGCACTCACTGGGGTAAATTGGTTTATTTCAGAACAAAAGTCCTGAAAGGCTTTGATTTTAGCAGCTTTAGTGACTCGCTTGACCATTGCTTCTGCTTTCCTTAAGGTGATTAAGTTATCAGGAGTTGGGTGCTTCCTAAAGATATTCTTTGCTGCATGACGCCTACCGACCCACGCGCTGCACTCGCTGTTCCACCAGGGCTTTGAGTATTTAGGGGTGATCCTTTCTCTAGTTCTAGTAAAAACCCTTTTTGATGTCTGGATAAGTGCCTCTGTGAAATTTACAACAGATTCATCAAAATTTTTCCCTTTATTAATTTGGGGAAGGGAGGCTCTCCAATGGTCCCAGGAACCCCCACCAAAGCACCAGTGACCTCTAGATTTAAAAGTAGCCACATCAGGGGAGAAGCCCACCGATAGCAGCACTGGCTCGTGATCACTTCCCAACTCCTCCCCCAGAGTAACCCGAGACATTGGTTGAAGGTCAGCAGAGCTAAAACACAAATCCAAAGTGGATTTTGTCTTTGTGGGCAGATGGTAATAAGTTGGTAAATTTAATGGTGTGAGTAGAACAAGGTCATGTAATAAAAGTACATTTATAAGGTTATTGCCAGTACTATTACTTGGGGCTCTTGTGTCCCACATTGGGTGGTGGGCATTGAAGTCACCAGTGACCAGTTTACATGGGCCAAGCTGAGAAAAGTAATAATTAAACTCATCTGTACTGACAACTGAGTTTGGGTTATATAAGTTCAAGATTTCAATAGATTTGGATTTATTGAATATATTTATTGCTTGTATTTCAAGGACCCCATTTGGGTATTCATTTAGTAGTTTTTCTGAGCAGTGCACATCATTTCGAACTAAGATTGCTATGCCTCCTCCAGGCCTTACAAGTCTATGCTTGTAAAAGGTGCGATAATTAATAAATGTTGGTTCTCTGCTGGCCTTCAGCCATGTCTCAGATAAACAAATTATATGTGGCTTTGTAGTATATACTCTTATTTTAAATTCTGATAACTTACTGTAAAGGCTATGACAGTTCCATACAAGAATATTTAAATGATTACCTGGATCTATTTTTTCTTCTTCACCTCACTCTTACCTCTGTTCTGTGCTCTATTCAGCATTTTCTGGGTACTTTCCTGACTTCCAACTTGACCCCGGGTTTGGTGGGAGTTGAAAGTGGGTCCAGGGCTGTCTTGGAAGGTGCGCTGCTTACCTGGCAGCTGCTCGGAGTTTTTAGAGTTGTTGGTCCTTACTTGATTTCTTGTATTATCTATTGGGTTAGGGCGTGTCTTGTTCATTTGGGGCTCATCCATCCTCAAATTTGGTTCCTCCTCTGTTACACGCAAGATTGATGCATCATGTATATCCACAGAGGGAATTTTATTGTTTGTTTCATTTTTTTTTAGTTCAAGTTCAGCATTGGTTAGGTTTGTGTGCATTCCTTCATTAATGATGTTCAGAATGGAGCAATCAGAGATAGCCTTGTTGCTATTTATTGTTAGCTTGAATAATCTTGCCATAGTAAGGGCTATCTGAACATGTAGATGCTTGTTGGGCTTTTGCAATGTTCTCTGGGTTGCATCTTCATGTTCAGTCTGGGTAGCAGCATTTTTTGTTTCCTTAGTTAAGGCCCGCTCTGGTGGTTGACTTTTTATGGTGTTGCTCTGCTTGGAAGAGTTCACTTGATAATTTGTATCTTCAGTTTTCCTTTGCGTGTTGACAGTCGTGTCTTGTTTCACCATTATCACTGCTTCTCTGTATGACATTTTATTTTCTGCTCTAATTTTTTCCACGAGTTTGGCATTTTTCATTCCCACACATCCCCCATAGCTTGCTGTGTGGTCTCCCTTACAGTTGGTGCATTTCATTGGTTTCCTCACTTCCTTGGAGATACATTCTCTTGATTGATGAGGTCCAGCACATACCACACATCGAGGCTTTGAACGGCAGTCTCTTGCGTTGTGTCCAAACCTTTGGCAGTTATAGCACTGCCAAGGCCTGTCCACAAATAAGCGAACTTGGAACCTTTGGTATCCTAGGTATATGTATTCCGGTAGCACAGATCCAGAAAAGGTCAATTTCACACACAGTGTTGGTTGGTGATCCTTTCCTTTTGTCAGACGCTGGATGTTGAGGAGATTTGGGTTATTCGAGGATAGGTACTCTTTGATTTCATCTAGGTCCGAGTCAAGTCCAACTGGTCCAATAACTCCAAAAGATTTTTGCATTGCTTCTGGCAGCCTGCAGGTTACGGACCAGTCTCCAATACAAGTGGTATTCAATAGAGTGTTCAGCTGATGGGTGTTAACCGTTTTAATCTTTACTATCAGAAGTTTTCGGCTTATATTTTTTCTTGTATCAATTATGTTGCATTTTCCAAATTCAGATGACTGTAGATCTCTCATTAATTTTAGTTCATTTGAGAAGAATTTCATTACATCTTGAGAGGAATTTTTGGGCTCAATCAGGATTGTGGCAATTTCAGGCTGGCTACCTTCAGAATATGCCAGCGGCTCACTGGATGTGACAGAGGACTGGTTTCCAGTATTTAGAAGAAGTGCTTTTTTCTTGACTGGTGGGTTACCAGCCTGAGCAAGGCTTTTTACAGCTCCTGCTGTGGATACATCAGTTTGGAAGTTTTCAGGTTCTTCAGAATAATTTCGTTTTTTTCCCTTCCAACGACGAATTTCCAGTTGAGTTGTGTCCAGGTTTTCAGCATTCAAAGCTTTAAGGAGTTCACTATCAGTTCCTGGAATACTTCCTACAAGTTGATTTTCCTCAGGGCTCAGAGTTAGTTCTGGTAGACTCGGGTTCAGAGTATTCACCGATCGCAAGTGAGGAGCAACTACACTACCATTATAAGGGGTAGTTACTGAGTCCATAATTGATTCATTAACCGTGGCCATATTGGTGTCCGATATCACACTGGAGTCCATTGAATCGACGAAAGAGATATTTGTTTCTTCTTCGAAGGTATCAAAGTCTTCTCCCGAAAACTTTGGCAGACCGGCCATCTTTGACGGCGGTCTGCCTACTCGTAGAGTTCCTTTTTTCCGAAACAGGATAACCTGGTTTCTTCCTGCTTATTCTGCAATTATTGATATGAGCAAAGAGAGAAATAATGAAATATAATTTACCGTAGTATGTAATATCGATGATGATTTTAATCAACTTACCTCGCACGAACATCCACCTTCGCCGCCGTTTTTCCAACCTCACTGACGGCAATTTCGAGTAACAGTCTCTGTGTACAATCCAAACTTGAACTTGAACTTGAACTTGAACTTGAGGGCCGACAGTGTCGGGGCCTTTGTAACGGCCTACAATTCCCTCCACAATTTTCACACAAAGAGTTCAGCGCCTGGTACCAGACTTGTCCACTAAACTACTCAGGATCTACGATCCTTGTCACAAGCCTCCATTGGAAGGCATCACCGGGACAGCCAGTGTGTCAAAACACCATCCCCCGGCACATTGGGTCATTACAGCCCATTCTACCAGACTGGCTCATTCCAGTCACTGTCTCTTACTCCAGGCACGCACAAGAAACACTTTCATAGCCTCAGTGATACTCGCATTACACTCCTGATCCAATCCAGCAAGACAGCTCATACCGCAATCATCTTCAGCACATCTGGCATTCCACTCATTCTCTCCATACTGCTCAGACACCACATTCATAAAACTCTCTCTCTCTTGCTCATACTTACTACATTCCAGCACAAAATGCTCAATTGTTTCCTCTACTCCACTATTACACTGCTGACATAATCTGTTATTATTCTCATTCCATCTCCATGTACGTCTGTTCACACTCAATGACTTACATCTCACAGCAAACAAGAGTTGACTTCCAAAACTACCATCATAGAACAGCTCAAACTTAGGTGCTTTCTTTTTCATATACCAGTTAAGTGTAGGCTTCCGCATCATGCTAAGCTTCCACTTATTCAATCCATACTCTTTTGTTTGTCTCTCAATCTCTTTCTTCCACCTCTTGCAGTCCCACTCAGGCCCTACACCTCCTACATTTATTAAACTCCAGTCATCCACAGGTCTCCCAATTCTAACATGAATAATCTTTTGCATACTGAGTTTCCTTGCATGCCCCCAACATACTTTCTCCCAATAGCTTACACTCAGATTCCATTCAAAGATTCGCCTTACCCACCTGCTATTCTGCATTCTCTCAATTCTCACCTTATAATTCAGCACAGCTTTCATCATTCTTTCTGAAAATAGGCTCCACCCTAGGTCACCTCTAATGGCTTCTATAGCTGTCCATTTCGGAGCACCCAATGCTACACGTCCTACCTTATTTTGTATCACATCCAGCTTTTCAAGATCACTTCCATTCCAAGCAAGAGCACTCATACCATACATGACACTAGGTACAGCAACATACTTCCACATTCCTCTCACACATTCGTACTTGTTTGCTCTGTATCTGGCCACACTACCTAACCGTCCACTCCACTGCATTGCTTTAGCCACTTTCTCACCTTTAGTTCTAGTACATCCATCTTCACTCATCATACAACCTAGATATTTGTATTCTTTTGTTCTACCTATTCTGATTTCTCCGATATTCCACAGTCTGTCTCTATCAGTCTCATCACTATTTATAACCATGACCTTACTTTTATCGGCACCAAAGTTCATCTTGAAATCTGTACTATATCCATTCACAATGTCAAGCATCCTTTGTAGTTCATGACCACATTCACTAACCACAACCACATCATCAGCATACAACAAACAGCTCAGTCTCTCATTACCAACTTTCAGTCCTAAACCACTCCCTCTCAGTCGAACTGCTAATTCTTCTGTGTACAATCCAAACAACAGGGGGGACAGAGTACAGCCCTGTCTCACTCCTCTAACACTCCTCACTTGCCCTGTTTCCAAATTTCCTAACCTGTAGATAGCACTTGTGTTCTCATACAGACTCTGTACAATGTTCACTATTTTTCTGCTAAAACCAACTTTTCTCAAAATTTCAAACAGCCTAACCCGATCCACTCTGTCATACGCCTTTTCAATATCCAGGAATGCTAAATATACCTTCTTGTCATCCTTCTTCATTCGCTCAATTATTTCACTCACTACAAACAGATTATCCTCCCCCCGTCTATCTTGCCTAAAACCATTCTGTTCTTCTCCCAGGACTCCTAATTCCTCAACTAAATTTTTCATTCTCTCATTCAAAATACCACAAAAGATCTTACATACGGTGTCACCCAGTGCAATTGGTCTGTAATTTTTAAGTTCTTTCATACTCTTATGTCCACCCTTATGCAACAGAACTACATTACACTTGTTCCAGTCATCCGGTACTCTTTCACTCTTCCATATCTCATCAAATAAACATTTCAACATACTGACTACACTCTCTCCTCCACATTTATAGAACTCATATGGTATCTTATCAGGGCCACATGCCTTTCCATTTTTCACTTTCTTCAAAAAACTTACAATCTCTTCACAAGTGATTTCGTCTTCCATTTGCAGTTCATGTTCATCTATCAGAAAATTTATTGGTTCATCATCTGTAACCTGCTCATTCATTCCACCAATGTCCTCCCAGTATTCTTCAACTGCTTTCACCATTTGCATCCTATCTTGCACACTGCAACCATTGACTACTAATTCATCAACTTGAACTTCACTACCTCTATCATTACCTTGTATAAACCTATACCAATCTTTTATTCCATCTGGACCTTTCTTTCTTAGATTTTCAACTTGGTGTCTCTCTTCTTTAACCCTAGCCTCATTGATCATTCTCTTTACTTTCTTCTGCTGGTCCTTGTACTCATTCCATACACTCTGCCATTCATCCTCAGTAATTCTGCGTCTTTCATACATTTTCCTCATACTGCGTTGTTTTTTATTTAAAGTCTTCCTTCTCGTTCGTTCTTCCTTTATCTCACTCGTAAACCACCTAGCATTCCCTGTACTTTTCCTGCATTTCATTCTACCGATCTTTTGCTCTGCCACATCATACAAGGTTCTTGCAATCTCCTTATTTAGGTCATTTACATTTCCACACCTGTTCCAGTTACATCTACTCAATTCATTTCTAAATTCTTCCCAGTTTGCCATTTTAATACGCCAATTTTCTCTTACTCTGCTGGCCTTCTGCATCGGCTCCTTTCCACCCCAATTATATTCTAGTACAAGCATTTTATGGTCACTATCAATATCAAAATCATCTTCATCTACAAACATTTCTTTGACACACTCTCTTGCTCTACTATTCACTATCATATAGTCAATTGCAGTTTTACATTCCCTGCTTTGCCATGTATGCAAGCCATTTCCTATTGTTACATTTAGGTTCTCAAGTTCATTCTCATCACAGAAATCAATCAATTTTTGTCCATTTGCATTCACAGGCTCACCAAGTATACCAACATGGCCATTCATATCACCCATCAAAATCAGAGGGCATCTGCAATGCTCTTGCACAATTCTTGTTAATATTTCATACTTTTTTACATTCTCTTGATGAGCTAAAATACCATCAGTTGTCATATAGCATACAACCACAATAACACATTCTCTGGCATGCATTCTTTCACACTTTATTACAAACAGATCTTCACTCTCAGGTTCATTTCCAACAGGAATTTCTTCTAATTTCCAATTTAGAGCATTTTTTACAATGAGACCAACTCCACCACCTCTTTTTTGCCAACTTACACGCCCTTTTCCAATCATGTAGTACTTACTCTCCTTACATTTTAAACTGACTCTATCACGCATTTGGGTCTCTACTACACCAACACAATCCAAATCTCCATTCTCAAATTCTGCTACAAGGTCATTTAACTTTAACTTTAACTTTTTTAACTTTAAACACCACGTTTCCCAGACAGAGTTGTCTCCGGACTTTGAGTGTGGCCAGACCAAATTTTCCGTGGAGGAGGGAAAACTAACTATTTCAGTAACTAGCAAAACGAAAAAGTATTTCACCATCATTAATACTTTATTTTTATTTACATAAAAAGGGATTGAAGTTTACTTCCCAATTTCTTTGACAGCATCCTGTATTGTAATCAATCAAGATAGCATCAATTTTTCTGATAAAAATGCCTGTTGTATATAAATTAATGTTGTTTCTAATATGAAAATATTTTCAAGTATGACTAAAATTTCAATTCAGTGGAAAATTTCTAGAAGAAATAGGCAAAAGACTGCTATGGAATGACGCGATGTTATGGTAGTTGAAGACCTGGAAGGGGCTGGACCATGACTATCATAGTTGTGATTATGGATATAAAAGTGGTGATCAAGAATATAGAAGAAAATTCTTATGTGCGATAACTTACTAAATATTCTTTTACAATTTTTATTGCAATAAAAAAGGATAAAATTCAGTATAAAAATTAAGCAGTTGAAAAAAACATAAAACTCTTCAACATAATTTCCAACAAGAAATTAACCACGCTCCTTAATTGTTATACCTATACCTATACCTATACCATATACCTTAATTGTTGAGACTTGAGAGAGGCAAATTAGATTGGAATGCATGGGTGCACAGTACCGAGGTAATTCAACTGGAGAATACACTATTAATGAAGGCATCTACAGATGCTTTATTTCCAATCAAGCCTGATACATATCACCTTGTACATTGGATTTTCAAATGCCTTATAACTAACGCCAGGACGCCATGACGCTTTCCCCCGGTCAAGACCGGTACCCATTTCAGACACCTGGGTGGAGTGGGGTATTTTGCTTGGAATTTTTCTCCTATACCCAACAGAGAAAACCGCCAGCGCCGAGAATCGATCCCGGGTCTCCCGCACGGTGGCAGAACCCCTAGCCACTTGCGCTATGGCGAGCACAAACACCACGAATCACTTGACTCGCAAAAGTCTAGCTGGTCTCTTCATCGGTAAAAATTAGGAGCTATTCGTAGGAACAAGTAAATTCACCTAAACTTAGTCCATTTAATCTCCGCGAATAAAAGTTGTTCATAAATACTGCAGGTACTTGGGTTTTTATGCAGAGGATTTACTTCTCTAAATATTAAAAGGAATAAAAAATGTTTCGAGTGATCTTACGGAGCCTGAATGTCAAACGCTGCGTGATGTCTGCTCAAGCAAAGCACATATATATATTTTACAAGTGTCTTCAATTTCGAAAAACCGCTTTTAGTAATAATAAACTTATTTAAAGACAGCTCCTGTCACAGAAATTTTCTCATACTATTGCCTCTGCTGACTAGCTATCTGTGGAACTAGTATCAGCCAGAACGCTCGTATACGCTAGATTAAGCAAACATCTCCGAGGACGAGGGCGACTAGCAAGATTGACGATGACAGAGAATATTTGTGTGGGGAACCGCACGACCGACCAATGTTCCAAGAATTACAACTTCACAAGTATACAGCTTAGCCACCTCTACACAGAAGCGTGGGAGTTACCCGTTTAGCTTTGCTCCAAGTTATTATACATTAATCTGGGGACAGAATTTATCGAACATCGCCGCAAGTCTTCCCTAAACACTTACTAGCTCCTCTTCATGTTAGATGACTGAACTTCTGATATGCGCGCTTGTCGCTTTCAGCCTACCATTTTCATCTGTAAGAATTTCAAAAATATTTACTGAAAATGCAAAAAAAAACTCGAAGTGAGGTGCAAATGGTTTAATGAAATATCAACAAGATGCTGCGGTAGGAATTGCAGCCATACTGCTCTAGAGAAAGCAGTCAAAGATGTTCAATTTGAAACAAATAATTATGGTACACCCGTAAAATAATTTACGATGATTTTATCACACTTCTAGAATGATACAGCAGTCAACTTAAATAATTACACGACACGTATAGTCAAGCACCTCAGTGTGCAACAAAATAATGTAACTAGCCAAATGCGCACACGTTTGCTTTAAACCGATTTGTTTATACCACAAAAGATTTTGTACATATCGAAGTGATGCAGTAAATACAAAAAAATATTTTAAATGAAGCAAAGGCATCCAATAAAGCAACAGTTTCAATTTAATTACCAATTAAAAGATGGTAATCCAAGCCAGAAATACAGTACACTGCGGCTTGTTTAATAGTTTGGAACCGTTGTGGGGAACAGTTCACTTCCGATTACTTTTATCTGCTCTGCTCTCACGTTTCTAGAAAACTTCCTTATATAATGAAATGGAGAACAAGGAATAAGAGGTGCGCCATAATTGGCAAACAACCAAGATTGTTCAATACTTTAATATCATCACTGTCTTCAGCACATCAAAAGGAGATAACTTCACATAAATAGGTAGAGCAACAGCTAGTGCTTCTATTCCACGAGAATAAATCTAAGAGGAATCTAGGTTTGAGACCTGATAGAGTGGCCTCCTCTTCCTCCAGACCTGTACTCAACTACACTATACAGTGCAACACAAAATTTTCCAGTACTATCAGCTAGCAGTAATTTACAGTCCTTATTAAAATTAATAATTGCACTCAATTTCAACTTCTGGTACAAAATAGATGAATCTTGTAGACATTTCTGTAAAATGTACCGAGTCACTTACTAACCCACTCAGTAGCGGATTAAAGTATTTTTAAATTAAGCTATTCAAAATTTCAAAAGAAGCACGACTTTTTGAAATGGAACCTGCAGATATAGTTTTTTCCCTTCCTGAAAATTCTTGCTCGCCAGCTATTCTTGCGAACAATAAATTGGCTGTTACAAGCACGAATCTATGCTAAATTGCAAACTTTTACCATGGAAAATATAACTATAGGCAACATACTCGTAAAATGATTCAAAGACTTCAAAAGTAGAAAGTTACGTTCAGCATTGCTATTAAACAAAATAGTGAAAGGTACATACATCAACAGCTGTTACAAGCCTTGCATAAAAAGCCAGGAGCAAAAAATTAACTTACTAAATCTATTAGTACTCTTGTAATTCGGGTACAATTGCGAATTGAATATTTTCATCGTGTTCAGTTGGTTGTCGTAACTGCTACACAGCACAAACAACAATGTTTATAGAAATCACATTCCAAAAGCAAGCCTTGAACTGTACACTAAACAGGATTGAGTCGAAAACCGCGATATTTGTGGCTTGCAACCAAAAAGTTTCCCAAATTTTCACCGCAACTCGCTACAGCTGTCACGCGATGTGGTGCAAGTCTGGAGATGTAGAAGGCCAAGTCGTCTGTGAAATCAGAAGTTCTCTTGCACCTTGGCTGTCCAGGAATCAAATCCCCCAGGCAAATTGCCCAAACGCTATCTTTCCCTACTCAGACAAGTAAGCCTCGATGATTGTTAAACATGAACCCCTCCAGTACATTTTTTTAAACAGATTGACTTCAAAACCTACGCTGACACGAAGGAGTAAACACTCTGACCAAAATTTGTCATAAATACAAATATTAACAAAAACAGATTGACTTCAAATAGACACTCGGGCCAAAAACTGACAAAAATACACGTGAGTTCAGACCAGCCAGAAAGCTCCTAGAGCAGCCTCACAGCTACACAGATAAGTCTCCAAGCGCTGACTGCAATTTGACGACAAGGCTACCTTCTTCACCCAAGCGGGAGAATGAAGGTGGATGCTTCATGTGGGTAGAAGCAAGATCCTGCCTGCGCTACAAATAACCCAATTGTACGCAGGGGAATGAAATAACCATTGAAAATAACACGAAAATCATGATGAATTTTTACAAAGCTCGAATTATAAAAGAGCACGGGAAAAAACTTCGAGGTGCTAGAAGCAATAGCCTGGGTGCATCAACGAGCAAAAGATTCACGCAAAGTAAGGTGGTACAACCAGCCCACCTTGCTTAAACTTTCGTGTTCTGCGTCAGTTTTTTATTTACACTTCCCTCATTAGCATGGAATCAGGTTTTCTCCTAATCCGAGCTGAATAACGATCAGAATAGGGATTGATGCGACCCGCGGTCTTCACAAAGCCCTGAGGATGAGAGGGAGTTTTGATGTGCTCTCACTACGAGCGTGGTCACAAGCGCCGGATTTAGGAAGGAACAAATCAGTAGAGCGAGGTTCACCGTAGGGAAACTCGTGTAGCCGATACAAGGACTTAAAATTAGCGTCTTATTTACAAAACACCGAGAAATCATTTACAAAAGGATTTAAAATCATGTTAGAAGTTGACGCCCAAGGTGTTGATTTTTGAGATGAAATAAAATCATCGCTGAAATATGTACAGATGTTAACATGCATGGTAAAAATTGCATCATTATATGGCAGTCATAATATCTAACTAATACTTAACAAGCTTAACAGATTTCAGCTTAAATAGAGCAAAGAGAGAAATCACACTATTCTAGGAGCTGCTTTTCTTTATTAACAAAATGACTGTGACTTGACCCACCGGTGGTCACTGAGGGGATTTTCATAATGCCGCCGACTGACCAGCAGTCATAAGTCCAATTTTCCTAAATACTTAATGAAAACTAAATAAAGGCACGATCTATTTAACGCTCATTATTTTCAAAATTGGTCTCTAAAATTAACTCTAATTTGAGTTGAATATTGAACTTCAGTTCAACTCGCCGCAGTTACAGTATCAACATCCCACAAACGGCAGGTAAACCCTCGCTGGCTTGACTCGCATTTACATCAAATTTCCAGCACGCAATCCCTATTTTAGCACAGCACTTCAAACGTTAAGTTTCTCGAAGTTGATTCGATGTTTCGCAAGAAAAAATGCAGCAAATCAGTCAGGATTACATAACTAATCAGCGATGCAGCAAATAACACAAAGGCGCTACTTCAACATTCTGCCACATCAAAAGAAGCGTCATAACTCTAAACCAGTTGGATGAAAATACCCTGTGGCGCCTATTCATACACCAGCAAAAGTCCAATTCTTCTCGCACAATTTCTCTTCCTCTCAGAGCAAATCAAAATACTGAGTTTATTAACACGTTCCCTGCATTTCCGCGGTGGATAACGGATCGTTTGGTTAGGTTGTAAGGAGCAGAATTGGGAAACCAACTTTACTGCTCGAATACATTTTTATCCTTCATAAGAAATGTGAAAATGCAATCGCACGATAACATTTCATCTCATCTCGTATGATAAGTTACTTCTTCAAAATGATCGCAAAACAGAAAAAATGTTTTCATTTACACCGGTACGTGAATGAGCAAGTTACCTATTGGTACACATGTGGCTTAATACGCGGGGAACGTGTTAAGATCAGCAACAGGGCCTCTATTTCTGTTATCATGACCAGCAACAGTGAAACGGAACTCAAAAAACTGAACATCGGTCGTTATCAAGAGAACTATTTAAGGCTCAACTAGAGGTACACTCATGGCAATGAGGAGTACTACAGCGATCTAGGGGATACTAAAAAAGCAACAAAATAACTTCAAAGAAAAACACGGAAGAAAAAATTTGATGCTACTGTATTCATTCATACACGACCACACCATAACGAAATTTTCATTAAATAAATTTCATGGTGTTCACGCAACATACCTATATGTAAAAGGAAACTACCATAGCCCCCAACAAACCGTATCCATAATCCAGAACAGGCAAACGGTAGCACCAGCATCAAATGCCATAACCCACAACATGCAGTCACCATAACCTACATATATCAACCAACTACCCACATAACTCACACCAGGTAGTCAATCCTCTTCAGGCTACACAATACCTCCTGATTCAGTGTCACCACAAGTGACAACAGGCAGATCCTATAACCCATAACAGGCAGTCACTACCATGACCCCCAACAACCACCGCTACTACAAGCGACAACATGGAGTTACTACAGCCCATAGCAAACAGCCACCACCATAACCCCCAACAACCACCGTTACCACAAGCGCCAAGTGAGAGAGGCGCACAACAAACACGGAACGCCCAACAACGATAGCCGCTCAAGTGCACCGCATCCTCGTCTGCTAGGGAGCAAATCGGATCAGGAAGCTAAGGAGAGGTTCTGCAGCTCATCAGGGATCTGCAATACACCAAGAATGCTATGAAGGCAAATTCGGGGGGAATCAAAGAGCTTTGGGTCGCAAGTCAAGGCCCCAGCAGTAGGAGATGGTTGTTTGCATGCGGAGAAATACTGATAGAGTTTTATTCAATAAAATAGAGGTGTTACATAGAAAGAAAATTGCACGTCCACTCAAGAATGACTTTTGGGCTTGAAGTTCCACATACATACAAAAGCGATTCGGCAAACGTAACTGACGTTCAATAAATAGGGTAAACGACTATGTACAATAAAAATTTTATATCCACAATCCAACAGTGACTTTTAAACGATCAACAAGACTAAAATAAGTCACCCATGGCTAACGCCGGGTAGACACCACAAACCAGGGCAATTATTTCCACTGCCAAGATTGTGCTGCAGAGTGCAGAATGCCGAGCATGTTTCGAAGATTGACCTAAGGCTCCTGCTCAGCTGCTGTAATTATGAACTGATCAAAACAGTAATTCAAATGGGCAATCAAACCCAGCATGCACAAACCAAAAAAGTATAAAGCACACATATATAAGCATATGTGAATGGACATAATAGAGAGTGTGTACGAGTATACAGGAGTAAGAGGAAATCCATGCAGAATTACCAGATTTCCAGCGACTACAAACCAAGCCCATCAAAATTAACTGATACATTTTGTGCTTCAAACCAATCAAAATTACCCTATAAATTTTGCATGAACATCACCACAGCACAACTCAAAACACCACACAAATTCCGTCGAGGATGCAAAAACACTCTAAAGTCTAAAATAAACAATGAATTAAGAACCAACCTTACCAAAAGATGAGATAGAGTTATTATAATTAAATTAAGGTTTCATTTGAGCATTTTTTCGCCACACCAGACGCTTTTGGCGTGCTTACTCTCGGTGGCTCACAGTTCCTCTGACCTAACTCATCCACACAGGCCGTCCTCTCAACACGTGCTTTACTGGCCGCGCATCTCCAACAGTCATCTGACCATTGAAATGCCCGCAATTTTCTCAAGCTTACAAAATTTGATAACTTTTCGCGCTGCCACTACATAGCACCTCCTCTTTATGCAACACAGCACCTCCTGATCCATCACCGGTACACCTTGCCAATTATGGCCTACGAGTCATTATTTTTTGGATTAATATTCCAGTAACAGAATGGCTGAACCTACAAAGCGCATCTGCGACAAGCATAGATACGTCTTCTGTCATATTTCATTCGGGTAATTGTAGCGTCTACATAGCACCCACATGCACACCAACAGCACACCCCAACTTCAAAGAGTAACTGAAGGTTAAATGCTGGTAGCGACATCTTCAACTTGACTGAGATATTTGCCCCTAAATTACACATTCCTGTTGTCATGCAATCTTACACAAAAAGTAACATTTGAATAAGAGGAAGGTGAAAGCGTGAAATGAACGAAGTTGTTTTCCATTCTTGCGCCAAACTACACATTTTTCTCCCTATGCAATTTTGGATGAAACGTAACACCTGAATAAGAAGATTGTGAAAGAATTATTTGAACCAATATGTTGCCCGTTCCAGCACGACATTCCTGTTCACATGCGATCTTATTCTTATTTGGATAAGAGGATGGTGAAAGCGTTAAATGAACCAATACGTTTCCCATTCTAGCCCGAAATTCCAGTTCCGTGCGATCTTGGATGAAATGTAACATCAGAATAAGAAGATGGTGAAAGCGTTAAAGTGAACTGAGAAATTAGGTATCTGTGTTACGAGAACTCGAGGCATGTCCTGTTCCCATGCGATCTTATTCTTATCTGAATAAGAGGCTGGTGAAAGCGTTAAAAGGAATCTTATTCCAATCTGAAATATGAATAAGAGAATTCTGAAAGCGTTCAATGAACTGAGAAATACGGTATCAGTGCTACAAGCAGAAGAACTTGAAACACGTTTTGTTCCCATGCAATCTTATTCTTATATGAATAAGAGGATGGTGACAGCATTAAAATGAACCGAGAAATTAGGTCCCCATGGTACGAGGCGAAAAACTGAACTGAGAAATATGGTATCCGTGCTACGAGAAGAACTGAGCTGAGAAATTAGGTACCCATGCTACGAGAAGAACTGAGCTGAGAAATTAGGTACCCGTGCTACGAGGAGAAGAACTGAGCTGAGAAATTAGGTCCCCATGCCACGACGAGAAGAAATGAGCTGAGATATTAGGTCCCCGTGCTACGACGAGGAGCAGAACTTGAGGCGTGTCTAGGCAGCCGTGAGCACCAGCTCCGGCCCAGCCGCGTTGCCGGGACCCAAATTGACCATCATCTGGCGGTCCATCTTGGGGTAGGTCTGGAAGAGGGCGGCGCGGTCCTGCCCCTCTCCCTTCTTCACCCAGTGGCCGTACACTCGGAATGCGCACTGGTCCAGCACCTGGTGACACCAGGCGCTCAGTCCCAGCCGTTCTCATTCAGGTATATGGTTCTATGACTGAATGGCTGAGCCTACGACCAGCTCCTACGACACACTTTGAAGCTTCCTCAGTGTCAGTAATTCTCATTTAAATATATGGTTCAATGACCAAGTCGTTTAGACTACAACTTCCTAAATGGCTGAACCCATGCTAGGCTTCGAAGCATCCCCAGTACCAGCCATTATTTTTGGATAAATGTTCCAATAGTCTAATGGCTGAACATGCTCCAGCAACAAGCTTTGAAGCGTCCTCAGCCCCAGTCACTCTGATTCAGATAAATGGTTCAATCATTAAATGGCTGGACCTACAACAAGCTCCTGTGACAATTTTTAAGCGTCCTCAGTACCAGCCCTTATTTTTTGGACGAATATATCAGTAAATAAAAGTCTGAACCTGTAAAACGCACCTACAACAAGCAAAGATACGTTTTCTGTCCCAGCCATTCAAGCAGATGAGTTTTCCAATAACAAAATGGCTGAACCTCCAACAAGCTTAAATGCATCCTCAGTACTAGCCATACTTATTCAAATAAATAATTCAATAATTAAGTGGCATAATCTACGAAAAGCTTCCAAGTGTCCTCAATACCAGCCATTCATTCAAATTATTCCAGTAACTAAAAGGCAGAACCTACGATAGGCATGGATGCGTCATAGCTGAGGTGCGCTGAGTCCACACAGCACGCAGCTCATCTCTAATTTCAGCGTCTTAACTCCACCAAATCTTAACACCATTAAAAGGTTTGTTTATTCAGCAATAATGTAAATAGTTTCATCACAGCTCAGCCGGAAGAAGCCAACAAATAGAATTTGCTAATTAGTCACATTGATTTACATTTGAAAATTTTTTGTAAGGTAGATACCGTTTGTTTGGTGATATCAATGCACATAAGCCTAATATCTCACAATGATTATAAAATGGCCTACGTCTAGGGGTCAAGGTAAGTACACATACTTCACCTACTCAACTTGAGAAAAGCCGAACTTTCAACTTTAAAAGTGATCATGATTTTTTTGAGAAATTGACGCATTTTCATATTAAATTTAGCTTTACTTAAACCAAGATGTTGAGTCCCACTCAAGTACTACCTGCTCGCCCAGCAGGCGAAATCACTTCAATAACATAACCAGTGCCACAGTTTTCAACAGGCATGTTATGCTGCAACGAATAGTTGTCTTGGTAACTAGATTTGGCTTACTAGTTCACATGACAACAATTCGTCACAGCATAAGACATCTGCTAGCTCCACACAACAGCTCCTGTACACCACGCTCCTCTATATCAAGCGGGCCTGATATAACACGCTGACTACGTTGGTGCGGTTGCTACGGTTGGTTTGATTGTGGGTAGAAGAATTTAAAAACTGACTGTGCTGCTCAAATCCATCCTTATACTTTCTAATAAGTATGAAAAATATAACTAAGCTAAAATTAGCTAATATGCTAAAATCGGCTTTAAAATATGTAGTGGAATAATTTAAATGCTGTTCATTCATCCCGGTACGCAACTGAACAATTTACCTCGTGGTACACATACGACCTAATATATTGTCAGCATGCTAACCTGCTAAACTTACCTAGTGCCTCCACCACATTTCTAGTCTCACGCAGTTGCAATCTTTATTGACATAGCTTCCGGAATCACTAAACCTGACTTTTTCAAATTTTCTTTAGTCTTAAATATTCCTCTCACTCTACATGCTATAGCACTAAATGTTCACTCCCATCATCACAGAACCCATTTCTTACAGCCTCGCTTTAGTCCTTCCACCTTTTCTTGAACGCTATACAAATGAAGTTTACTTTCAACATTATTAAATCTTCTACATCACTATAGCCATCCTCTTCACCACATTTTGAAAGCTTTCGCTTTAACTTTCAACTGCACTAATCCTAATATCTTCTTCTTCCCTTCAGCTCTATCTCCTTTGACTCTTTTTAAGCACTACGAACTTTCAACATTAATTCCATTATTGTATACTATTTTTTTTAAATTCGTTCTATCTCCCGCACCTCACTCCCTTTTAAACGTCAAAAAGATCATATTATAAACTAGTTCAAGTCTCTCTAACCATAACGAAGATGTTTTAACAAGAAGGATGAATACACCCTTTAGCAAAGAATTAAGGGAAGTTCCTTTGCGCACAGACACGGTAAGTTAAGAAACAAGTTCATGGAACAAGACAAAAAATTGAAGAAGAAAGTAATAGGTACCGAAAAACAGGACAGCAGTGAACCGAAAAAGAATGGTCCTTAAGAAAACCAAAAAAACAATAAAATTATTCTACTTCAACAAAAAGACGACCTGCCTGACTGTCAGCTTTGGATCTTATGTTTTCTCCCTATGAGCCCAATATAGACACAATAGCTGCATCCTTGTCAGGAGTTTAAACACCTTCAGTAGGCCTAACTTTCAGCACAGGACCTTACATGTTCTCCCTGGGAGCAGTAATCCCCATAGAAACAATAGCTGCATCCTCGTGCGGAGTTTTAAGCATCTTCAGTTGGCTTAATTTTAGCTCTGCAACTTAAATATTTTCCCTGGGAGTGCTATAGATACAACAGTGCAGTCCTTGTGAGGAGTTAAACCCCACCAAGTCCAACTTTCAGCCCAGTACCTTATATGTTCTTCCTGGGAGCACCATGGATACAATAGCTGCATCCTCGTGAAGAGTTAAACATCTTCAGCCGGCTTAACTTTTACCTCGACACCTTACAATTTCCTGAGAGTTCTAATCCCCAGAGATACAATAGCTGTAACCTCATGAGGAGCTTAACATCTTCAGTTGGCAGGACCTTACATCTCTCTGGAAGTGCCATAGATACAATAGCTGTAGTCCCGTGAGGAATTCAACCATACAAAGTTCAACTTTCAGCCCAGGACCTTACATTTTCTCCCTGGAAGCGCCATAGATACAATAGCTGTAGTATAATTAAATTAAACCATACATTTTCAGCCAATGGCAAGCACAAATCTCACCTTCCTGAGTGCCTTGAGCCTGTAGGGGTCCACCCTTGCAGTGGCCAGTGAGAGGGGCTCAGGAGTGAAGCGCAGGCGCTGTATCCGCACTATCACCCTCACCACCAGGATCGTGAACTGGAACTTCTTGCGAGCGTTGAACGGCTTCACTAGCTCCACGTGCTGCAAACACCTCACTCCAGTTAGCAACGATGGCAACTTTATATTAAGTTCTCAACACATATAATCAGAGCCTCATGGAGTACAACCTGGGTTTTGGCAAATACAACCAGAGCCACAGTTTGGATTTTGGCTCATAAAACCTGAGCCACAGTTTGGATTTTGGCTCATAAAACCAGAGCCACAGCTTGAGTTTTGGCTCGTATAACTAAAGCCAAAGTTTGAGTTCTTGCACATGTAGCCAGAGCCACAGCTTGGGTTTTGTTCCCAGGATTGTGTTTTAAATATATTCAGTTCATGCATCGTCTGTTTATTGCGGCATCTATCAGTTTCCACAGCATAATTAGTTAAAGTAGTCAATTACAGTAAGTAGCAGTATACATTCATGTTTAAATAGCCACATCTATTAATGCATCAAGCTTAAACAGAATGGTCAATACATCAAATTTAAACACCTTAATTAGTTAATGCATCAATTTTTCAGCATGCCAACCCGTTGATTCATCTCCATGCAAGTTAATATCCTTGGTACACAACCATGTTCTTAAAGCATGCAGGCATCATTGGCCAATACCAGAAAAGCAACATGCAATTGGGAGCCCCAGACAGCAATAAATATTGCTCACAGATGTGCTTTTTGGAGCCAGTTTTATCATTTCTTTTATAGTTACCAAAGTATGAAGCATACCAAGCATCCCAATCTCTACAGCTAAGTTTGACAGCAATTTAATATTCCATACAGTCTTTCAAGAACACGTTAAATGCATGTAAGAAATTATGTGTTTTCAGAATATCATTTAATGACTCCAAAACCCCAGCACAGGGAACAAAAAATCAAAACATATTAGTTGGAAAAAATACCTCATAAAACACAGGGGTAGTAACACACAGAGTCACCATTGTTATAATCATTGACCGCCATCATTATCTTCATAATTATTATTATTTTTATTATTTTAATTACTATCAATGCCCGCAATGCAGCATTCCTGCATTCATTTTTTAGTCAGATAAACTCCAATTCTCATTGATTACTGTAAAAATGACAGAATAAAGTTGCACACGAATAATAATTTCAAGAAATATTTCTCATCAATAATACTAAACCATCCAAATTTTTCAGGTATGCGAATATGCTTACTTTGAAGATACTACACATTGCTTTCACTGAATTACTTTTACGTAAGGGTTGAAGCAATGAAGCAGCCAAAATGACCTCATATCTAATATATACTTATGCCAGAAAATTCTGACCTATGCTCAGATATCTTTGCGCAATCGAGCGATATAATTTACTGATGAAGTAGCTGTCTGCATTTCATTTTCATTAATTTGCTATTGGAGTTACACTAGTTTAGGATCTCAATTTGCTAATTGAGTTATTGTACCTCCTTTAGTATCTCAAGTTGCTAATCGAATTATAGCTGTTTTAGTCTCATTTTGCTGGTTGTGTTATAGCTCCTACTCAAGTACAGTATCTCATATTGCTAGATGAGTTATAGTTCCTATATTAATATCATAAATTGTTGAAGTTACAGATCCCATTTTAGCATCTAAACTTTCAAGTGAAGTTAAAGCATGCTTTCATTATCATAATGCAAAAAAGCAATAGCATTCAACACCAAATTATAAAGCACAAGTGAAGCTGCAACAAGCATTTTGATTCAGGTACACCTCGTAATTTGTACTATTACTCATGCAAACTAGTACTAGTACACAACTAGTAAAAGTATTGTGCTCAAAAACCAATGAACAATGAATATATATTGACAAGCAATGAATATATTAAAGGAAGACGAGTCTATAATCAAGGAGTATCGTTTTCTCCACGATGAAAATAATTAAAAAATATAGGAGTGAAACTTGCGTACTTATTTAACAGAATTTTTTAAAAACAATATTAAACCATAACAGTTAATTAGAGTCATTCCTTCCATGAAATGCATTTTGGATCAAAATTATGAAATTTTTACAATTTTTGTGCTAAATTGAGAAAAAGATAATGAACAAATTTTAGATCAGATTCTCAGAATGGAATGAATTAAGGCACCACAAATTAAGGCACCACAAATGAAGAACAGTGCGAGTTAAGTGCATACTTTGCACTTGAGTTAAGGCCGTAAATAGTGAAAGTACAAGTCGAAGGCAGAAAAAATGACAAACATTGCCAGTTAAGAGCGTCCAAAATAAACAAAGTGCTAGTTAAGTGCACACAAATGACGAGGTGGACCCACACTGAGCCGAGAGCTCCATAGAAGTGTTGGTTGATTCATATATTCACAGTATTAAACACAGTTTATAATGGGACTATTAGATAGTTTGGGCTTTGAGTGTTGCATGAAATATGTTCCTAAGAAAGGACAAAGGGCGCTGCACGGCTAGCTGCCCACTGCTCGCAGTCCTGCCGTTACAGCAGAGCTAAGCAGCAGCCAGTAACACCAAGCATGCCACGTCAAAAGAGGCAAACAAGCAGTGATCCAACTCTTTCATAGCTTAAAGCCTACACTGACCACTGCGACAGACCAACACTGATGCTGCAGCAAGCCTAACACCAGCTTCTGTACCTACATCACACCAATACTGAATACAGAAAATTTCATTTCAAGCTGAATAATATCGTGTAAGCTGAAGCTACAGCTGACCATTCACAAGAAATCAGCAGCTACAACTGATCATTCACGAGCAAGCTGAAGCTACAATTGACCATTTACAAGCAAGCTGACGCTACAAAAAAGTTGACTCATTTAGTTTATCGTAAATTACTAAGACATGCAAGTTAGTAGCAAAAAAATGAGCTCTGAGAAACAAAAACCTCCAAATAAATATTTAGTGTGGCAGAAAAGTTTGAAAATAAGCTGAAAGATTCACCAAAAAGTCCCCCTCCCATCCCCAAAAATAAACAAATATCAACCAGAGTTAGATTATTACAAGACTAATAGCTACTTAGAGCTTCAATAGTCACATAAAATGTGTTCCAAAGAGAAGAAAGAGGAAGGCAACATTCAGTATGGAATTAAGGAAACGGGAAATTTTGGTCCAAGTGTTTATACGGGATTCCTTGCACTTGAAAACAGCAATATGGACACAAGTTTAGGAAACAAGACAAAAGTAGAGGAGAAAATAAATATTGCTGCAAAAACATTGGCAATGAACAGAAAAAGATGGTCCATAACAAAACAAAACCTATTCTAGTCCAACAAAAGAAAGCCCCGCCTAACCTTTAGTTTGGGAACTCACATGTTCTCTCTGGAAAGCGTCAATTCCCAAAAATGAAATAATTCTCCATATAGGAGCTCATCAACAAGAAGCCCTACATATTACATAAATAATCTGATACGCAAGCTAAAGACAACACCACCTTGTGATCAGAGCCTCGGTAATTATCCAATTCAAAATCTGTTCAATTCAAATGTATGACTAATAGCTCACAATTTGGTACCTCGACTCGCAACTCTCACTTTGAACTACTCTACTTCATTTCAACCTAATTTCATATTCACTATTTTCTGTTTAACTCTACCACTACCTTCAAATATTCCGAAAAAGATCTGCCAGGCCAGCTAGTTCAAAATCTGATCGATTTACATGTAGCTCACAATTTAATATTTCGACTCACAATGCTCACTTCTAACTACTTAACTTCACCTAATTTCATATCCAATACCCTGTTCATCACCTGACCTACATGCAGTCAGTATCAAACTCAATCCCACCACTATTCGAACAATAAAGAGCACTACCAATTTTTTCAATTTGAACACATACTTCCAATCTACTCAAAATGCAGCCCTAACCTCCAACACCCACTCTTTCCGAAGAAAGTATTTTCAAGTACGAGTAGCTGGTATAGCCGCACCTGGATGACAATTACAGAACTTTATTGAAGTTCAGCTTCGTTCAACCTACAGATTGCTACAGGCGATCACTAGCCTAAAGTCAATAATTTTGCATCAGCCTCACATACTCAAATTCAGCCTCCTGCCTATACACGGAACTACAAAAGTTGGGATGAATGTAAAGGACGGTAGAAGAAACAAGGTAGGATCAATAGCAGCGCTCATATTGCATCTGAAAATACTGCTAGCCCCAAATCTGGCACCAGTACCAGCCTAACGACATGTCGCAATGGTGATTCCATAAGGTTTGTTGAAATAAAGCCGTTCTATTGGCTAGCCGAACAAGAGGAGGTGTGTTTTCTCCCATAGAAATGACTCTACATTGTTTCTTCTACCGTACTGTAAGGGAGATGAGTGTTACCTCAACCGGGGGTGCCGTCTCGGGCGCTGATTGGCTGTCGTCAGAGGCGGAGGAGGGGCGTGGGGTCGACTGCCAGCAACACGATAACACAACAAAACGCTCAGCAAAACACATTAAACGGGGCACCGTTTTGCACAGTCCACGAACGTATTTGAGATGGTGTTAGAAGAATGCAGGCATAACAAATTGGAAGCAAATCAGCAACATCAATTTGTTCTAGGATAAGAGGAAGGTGTGAGGATATAAAATTAACGCAAGGGTTAAATTTGGCCGAGGATATCAACAGATCAGAAAAAGAATGCAGGTTAAAATCATTTTAAGATTGCAAAATACTATGATTTCGAGGCTTTCAAGAACGCAAGAAAATGTTAACAATGTCAACTAATGAAAAAATTAGTTCACTTCAAAAGATAAAGCGTGTGTAAACTAAAATAGGAGAATATTAGAAATGTAATTGGCAGTAATACAGGGACCACATGTGAAGTGAGTTTCTAAAGAGCAAACCTTGATCTCGAGGACAGCAGACAGCACAAGTTCTCCTGTCAACTTGGCGTTGCTGTGTTGTGTTTTTTCAGCCACAATTCTCAAGTTCGAGATTTTTTGCCAGAAAACACACACGCAACAAAGTCAAGCTGAAAGATATACTTAAGCTGACAGCTGTACCGCTACGACGACGCAAACCGTTCGAATATTCGGACCCTGGACAGCGAGACACAAGCAACCTGCCTGGCCGGTACAAGGTGCTACTATGGCATGAGTTATACCACCATATATCGCATACTCAGGTGCAGTTTAAGATGCACAAATCAAGTGTTTATCGCTAAATTAAGTGTATGGAAATGAGTAATATCCATTAGTAACCTAACCTAACCTCATGCTATAGTACTAGCTAGAAGTAGATCTCATGGTATAATGTGGTAGACCTCACGCTATAGCAGCACTCAATACAAACCTGATCGCGAAAGCAACCTTTGAGCCAAGATCTGACCACGCTATGGCGAGCTTCTTGATTTCCCGTCCAACTAATGAAAAGTCTTTGAAAAGTCTCTATACGATGTATTTCTAGTTGAATTTGTTCCCTAAAGTATTCTATGCAGTTCCTTGCCAAGAGGCAGTTCCTTCCTCATCCTGACTACCTGATGGTAGTGCCAATCCAATGACGGTGGTTGTATTAGCGGTAATATGAGTATAAAAATGCGGACTTTGAAGGGTTAACTGTGACGCAACGTAATTCAACAGCCTATTGACGGTATTTTAACACTCAACCCAGAACCAACTCAAGCTTGAAAATTAAAGTAATTTGGCTACACTACTGACAAAAATATTAGCAGACAAAATGTTGGTTGCATCCCAAAAGGCAAGGTTAGTTTTGCAATTAGTTAGAAATTTTCATTATTTCAGGTTCCAGTTATAAAGAATAGAATTCTGATGAGCAGTAAAAGAAAAAATGCAATTCCAAGAGGCACTAATATATGTACATAATTTCAAAGAGCACTGAAGGAACCATGCAGTTGTAGGTATTATATAAAGACTATACGATGTCAAAGACATTACTAAATACATAATACAGTTTCAGAAGCTCGATAGTCAAAATCAAGTCACTTTTGAAAGCCTTATAGTTTTTTTACTTGACAAGATGGATAGTCAGTTGCAATAACTATTGCTGGAGTAAATCTCCAGTAATGGTTCAAATTACTAACTGATGAAGGAATAGTGCTAAGCTAAGTATCACGATGCTCAAGCTACAGACAAAAATGCTTCCAGACCAAGAAGCTTCACATTGTCATCCTAAATGCGTGAGCTTTGTTGTTCCTTTTATACTCCTTGCCATCATTTTTATACTTGCAGTATTTTATAACTAAAATTATTGAAGTTGTTACACATGGTGAAGATCTCACGCACTTAACCCTTTAACGCCTAAGAGGCCTATTTTGTCCTCCTTTAAATTATGGTTTAATGTATTGTATTTTTGGTTCAATTTTTTCCTCATCACGATGCTGGTGCCAGTCTCACAACGGTGGTTCTTGTAAAGCTCATTTCAGTGGAAGAATGTTGATGCTAAAGGGTTAAAAACCAATCATACTAATGACAAATGTAAAATGAAAAATAAATAAAAAGAACATAAGTGATGTCCCCAAAGCAGGAGCTCTCCATAAGTCCAAACAGACTTCCTCAGGGAGGGTCTCTCAAACTGAAGTTCAACCGACACAACTTAGACAACAGCATTCAATAAACAGAAAAGTTCATTTTCTGCAGAATGAACTGGGTGCTGCTACATGTATAGCCGAGTAAGCCAAAATTTAAAGAAAAATTATTAATTCTAAGACATATGCCAATAAATGAGAAAAGAATCAAACAATGCAAGAAAAAATGAACGAACAAATCATCAAGACAAAGCAGATACGTAGACGAACTTCCCTTCCCCAGGAAAACTTATGAACATACACATGAGAGCACTGGAGGTTGGTGAGCCTAAAAACAAGTACTCAAGGAAACACACTTCACATACGCAGTCCTTGAAATTTGACTCAGATTAAAGCAAATAAGGACAAAAAGAAAAGGCTATCAGTATTAAAAAAAAGAGAAGAATAAGGTAAGAAGGAGGTAGCAAGAAGTGGGGCTCCAATATAAGGGTTCAGATGCAGAACAATGTAAGGCATTAAAGAACTATCAGACAAATAAGAATTAAACCTCAAGTCATAACAAGACATTCCAATTTGAACAATAATGATAAACATAGGAGAACTATAATTTCAAAAATAACAACTCATTTTTCTGGAGAACTCGCCTTCTTAACTTCACTAATTATTTCGTTTGATATAAATGCATCAAGACCAAAGAGACAAGCAGAAATGATGCAATAACGTCCCAGGACGAGATAAGCTACAGACACTACGGAGACTCAAAAATAAAAAATACAGGGTGCGGCAGTCAACCCTGAATTTTTGAGAAGGCTGAGGAAGCATTAAAAAGCAGGGTTGACTGCTGCACGCTGTATGAACCGAGTGGTTACAAAAATGCCTTTCATGGATGCTACTTGAGCTAAACCCCAGTCAGTGCAGGAGCCAGACATGAAGGCCTGCAAGTGCTACTCGCTACAAGTAACACTTTGACAGCAACATGCACCACCGGTGGCCACGGAGAGGATTTTCATAGTGCCGCTGACTGACCAGTAGTCACAAGCCCAACTTCATAAATATTTGATTGAAGCTCAAAGAAGACACAATGTTTGCTATTTTCAAAATTGTTTACTACAATTAACTTTAAATTTGAGTTGAATATTGAACTTGGGTGTGACTAATTGCAGTCAAAGTGTTTTGCGGTGTCAGTGACAATGGCGCGGTCGTGCAGAGAATGCTAAGCAGACGCATCTCTTTTAGCCCTTTAACGTAAAAATGACTATAGGATCCTTTTTAAACGCAGCTGCAATGTATTGGGTTCCTTGTAGATTATTTTCCCTATTGAAGTTCACTGCTGTTATACTTTGAAGTTCATTGCTGAGTGGCAGTTCCTCGCTCATTGTGAAATCTGTAATAACCTGACGCCAGTTTAATGACGAAAGTCGTGATAACTGTAATACAAGTACAAAAATGCTGACAAAAAAGGGATAAGCCAAGCGGTAGAATTTTAATTCATGAGATAACTTTGCTACAGATAGAAAACCAATAATTACATTATTTTTAAGCAAGTTGATTACTTCGCCACTACAATAAATTGGCACTCTTCCATGTTTTACAAAAGAAGCCAAAATTATACATAACAATGCCATTCTCACTGTATACCAATAGTGAACATTTCTCGGTATCTTACGTTCAATAAAAATTTAAAATCCCACCATTATTTGGTTTAAAGAACCACCAAATTGAAAAATGCTGCCTCCAATCTACACAGAACACACAAATTCCTGGCACAGCTGTCACGTGGCTCACCGGGAACACCGCTAAGGAATTTACCATTTACTGAAATCTATACGCTAAAAAGATGAATTCCCTTTGATAGAAAGTCACAAAATACTGATGCTTGAATACACTAAGGACTATAATCATAAGCCAAAGAAAATTTGGATAGTAATGCGAATGCGGATAGTAAAAAGTGGACAGTCTGAGCAGCAGGTGGCAGGTATATGTACAGGTTGGGACACTAAACTAACTCTCACATTACATGGCAGTTAGTAGGTATTTAGTTTGCCCTGTGCAGCTTCTAGAATTGGTGAACGAGTGTTATCAGTGATACTGCACAAAGATAAATTTAATCAACTGCTAAATTGTTGGCATCTAATATCAGAGATCGGTTTTTCGTGAGGTTTCTATCATTAGAATAAGCATCGTATCCGTGATACCACAATAAGACAATGTAATTGACGACTGAGTTATTGTCATCAAACATCAGTCTATCAGTTCGTCTATTTTATGAGTTTTCTGTTACTGAAGAAGTGCATCACCCGTTATGCTGCATGAAAATTATCTATCAACTACTGAGTATTTAATTGCCAGAAAATATTAGAGTTGGGGGCTTTCCGGTACACAGTGAGGACCACAAAAAAGTTTCCATTTTTTCTTTTTAAATAGTATCATAGATACCATACGAATGATATAAATAAAAACTTAGCATCTGCTAGCTTTTTGATTACGAGCCAATGATACATTTTTAACGCGATTATTAAAATAACTGGGATTCCTTAAGTAACTGGAATTCCTTAAGTAACTGCGATTTGCAGTTATATGTATTTGAAAAAACGAGAAAACTTATTTGTGGCCCACCATGTTTATACCAGAATTTAGACATTAGGGCGCACATTACGTCATGCCTGCCACCAGGAAGAGCTGAAATCAGCGCGCTACCCACGCAACATCTGCCAGATCGTTGGTGCTACTTGTTATTAGACTACCATTTTAACATTCACATCACCGATTCCAGCTAATCAAGACTGAAAAAATATCCAGTCTATGAGCATACAAATGCTCAATACTTTGAACGAAGTTTACATAAGCTGATCAAACTATGTACGGAATATGCAGAAACTGCTCACCTTGGCAGAAAAGGGGCTTCAAATAATAAGAGTAGGGAAGGTAACTATACGTACACACAGGTACCTCTATGTACACACAGGTACCTACATGTATAGACAGGTACCTACATGCATACAAAGATACCTACATGTATAGACAGGTACCTACATGTATAGACAGGTACCTACTTGTACAGACAGGTACCTACATGTACAGACAGGTACCTACATGTATACAAAGGTAACTACATGCATAGACAGGTAACTGACCACCAGCTGGAAGAAGGGATGGGCCAGCACACCGTCAATGGTGATGCGTTTGGCAGGGTCCACGACTAGCAGCTTTGAGATAAGGTCCTTGGGTGCATCTGTAGCAAACAGTTATGCTTATTAGTATTCTGGGCTGTTTGTGTTATATCATTTGGATATGGACTGCTAATAATGATAGAATTTTGTTGCAACAGTTATGCTTATTAGTATTCTGGGCTGTTTGTGTTATCACATCATTTGGAAATGGACTGCTAATAATGATAGAAATTTTGTTGCAACAGTTATGCTTATTAGTATTCTGGGCTGTTTGTGTTATCACATCATTTGGATATGGACTGCTAATAATGATAGAAATTTTGTTGCAACAGTTATGCTTATTAGTATTCTGGGCTGTTTGTGTTATCACATCATTTGGATATGGACTGCTAGTAATGATAGAAATTTTGTTGCAACAGTTATGCTTATTAGTATTCTGGGCTGTTTGTGTCATCACATCATTTGGACATGGACTGCTAATAATGATAGAAATTTTGTTGCAACAGTTATGATTATTAGTATTCTGGGCTGTTTGTGTTATCACATCATTTGGATATGGACTGCTAGTAATGATGGAAATTTTGTTGCACAATTTAGAGATGAATTTCATGTGTTATTTTGGAGTTATCTCAGATCTGGAGAATGGCCTTGAAATCAAAATGTTAAATTGCATACTTTTTTTGCATGTTCAATTCAATTAAAACATTACTGACAGTTATAGATACTTTATTTGTAATTTATAATCATTACAGCATTATTATTTGTTACTTTATTACTCTCCAGCTACATAAAATGTGATCGTTTGAGAGCAAGAAGAGGTCTGACTAGATTAGATGCTGGTTTATAAGTAAGTCATCCTTACTGCAACAAAGGCATTCCAAAGAAAGGAGAAACACACAACTTAGTATGGACTTAAGAGAATGAGGAATGTATAAACAATGTATACTGAAACAACAAGTTGAGAAAAAGCTTCTAAAACAAGATCAAAGTTGAAGAAGAAAGCAGTAGATGCTGAAAAACAGGACAGCAGCAAAACAAGAAAAAGATGGTCCTTAACATAACAAAAAACATTTTATTTCAACAAATAGAAGGCCTACCTGACTCTGAGCTTGGGCCCTTACATTTTTCCCCAAGGAGCGCTAATTCCCATAAATACAATAGTTGTATCCTCCTGAGGAGGAAAAAATTGCTCATCTCCACCTACGCTGGAAGAAGGAAGATAAAACAAAGAAAACAAAGAAAACAAGAACACACCAGTAATATCGTCCCATTCTGGGGTCTGCAGCGAGTATTTGCCCTCCATGATGTTGCGTATCATCACCATCTGCTTACGGTGCCAGAACGGAGGACACCCCACCAGGCTGAGGGAACAGAGCTTCATTAATGGTGACTACAATAAGCCTACCTTTATTATCACTTGCACACCTTGAGAGTTAAGTCCAAGAACAATAGTTAAAGACATGTACTTCCTTTTAAGTTTTGTTTTAGCATTTTAAACTGCAATTTCCTTGGACATGGTTTGTTTTTGGCTTTTACAGATGACAATAACTAATGATATTGTTCTTTGTGCACTTAATTTCCCTGAAGAATAGGCAGAGTCTTCATATGTCTCAATGTTCTTTTGAATATAAATGCATGGTCTCAAGTGCAGGTAGCAGTCTACATGCTCTAAGCAATAAAAAGAACCTCATTTTGATGAAGCTAGGCTACACATAGTTCACTTGAAAGGGAAGTAATAGGACCACCATTACATGTAAACAATTAAGAATTTATTTTCCCTGCAGCACTAATTATGCCTCATGTCCAGCACAAAACTAAGATTTGACACCAGCTGATCAGAATAGGCAAGTAATTATGTTTATTTTTGTTTTCATTCATTACTCCACTAGAGTACATCAACATTCTAACGGCAGTTTTCCCAGCCAAGGTAAACAAAATTATGTTAACACGTTGCTTTCAAGAAGCACAATATGATTTTCTGATGGGTAAACTAAGGTAAAAAGAATTTAATAAATTGTCCACACATACTTTCAATCCAAGTATAATGTATTAACATGTTAACTGGGATGGGATAAACTGAAGTTCAATATTTAATCAAAATTTAAAGTCAATTAAGGTAATCAACTTTGAAAAAAGCAAACATTAGCTAGATTGGGCCTTCATTTAGCTTTCACTAAGTATTAATAAAAAATGAGTTAGTGACTGCAGGTGGGTCAGCAGCACTATGGAAATCACCTCAGTGACCACCGTTGGGTCACTTTGCAGAAAATTTATTAAATGTATTGTCCTTTAGAAGCTACTCACAGCGTGTACATGATGACGCCACACGCCCACCTGGGAACACATACACAGTTATCAGTAAGATACCTGCACACACACAGGTACAAATGTAGGAACAAAACAGAGACAGAACCTTCATAACAAAAATAGAATGTGCCTATAACAATTAACTCTAATTTCTGACTTGGAAAAATAATTATTATTGCCTAACTGAAAGTTATTTTAATTTTTAAAAAGAAGAATACACCTAAGATTTCTTAATTGGTAAATTCATTGCAATTTCCTAATTGGTAAATTGATTTCAATTTCTTAATTGGATAATCTATTTTGTATTCTCATGAAAAACTTACAATGAGCCTTGTTGTGAAAGCATCACAACAAACAACACAAATGGAACAAAAATACAAAAGCAAGTCTGAGAACACTTATTCAGTATAAAAACTCCCCTCAATTTATACTAAATTGATTAATTATTCTGTAGCTTTAGCACTCCACTTGACAGATATGCATAATGCCCTGAAATAAGCAAACTTTAATAAATGAGAAATTAGGTAATAGACAATATATTAACCAAATTTCTCTTCTTTAGGATTAACCAAACACCAATGTCAAAATTACAAGGCTCTCACAACACAAAGCTTCCAGGGACACTCACTGAATCAACAACCTGATAAGGCAAGCTCCCTCATGTTAATCCTTGATGATTAAAGCTTTGCTATTAGAAGTTATGTATATTTTTTTTTCTTTACTGGCTAGAGAGTTTCTTGGTCTTCTGCAATACTGCTTTTTCATGGTCTCCGATATTGGAAAACATGCTTCTGAGAATGAGAAAATAAATAGCTATGGTGAATTGAACTCCTCATGTTGTGCTAATGGAGATCAAAAAAATTATACCTGAAAGTCTGGGTTCCTATAACATAGGTAACTTTTAATTCCTTGCAGTGTAAACAGCAATCTTGAGTATTTCAATAGGAGTGCAGGGGAATCACCTACCTTTATGTACAACTCCAATGCTACTTACCTTCACAAAGCAGCACAATGAGCTAACAGCTAAACAATTAAAATGCACTAAGTCACACACAATAATGGGAGCAAATTTTAATAAAAAATGGTACTTCAAATCTACAGAGAGCAACAAGTATAAGGGAATTTCAATTTACATACATGTAATTAATGCAATACAAGAAAGACTAACATGAAAGCCAACTCATCTCCACAACATGAAAATTACAGCACACACAAGAAGGCAAATTATGCTTTAAAATACAGAATTTACGTACTGAAAATGAGTATTAAACATTTAAACCTCTTATGTCCACTTTTCTAAATGTAAAATGAAGAGAAAAATTACACATGCAAGCAGCTACAGCCTAACTAAACCAAAGAAATACTGCCAACGTAAAATGAAAAACACACATATTGGAGTTTAGGGTTTCTGTGATGCGCTCCTAACACTCATCAGTGAGAGTGATTTTAAAACAATGCCAAAACAGATTTTCCACAGCAAATACATTAATAACACCAATAATGCACTCAAGCATTTTGCCCTCCTAAAGATTGTTTATTATTGGTAGATTATAAAGTTAAAGCCTTCCTCACCACAACTTCTTTTTTAAGGAGTTTATTATTATGTGAGAGAATATTTTGAAAATAAATTCTTTCAGTTCTCCAGCATCAACTAATTTATCAGCACATGATATGCCATGTCGAGAGCCAGTACGACCATGACTCAGATCACAAATGAACGAGCACACAAAGCAAAGGAAATCTAATTTGATATGCTCAAGATGCTCTTTAAAAAAAATCACAGGATTAACTCCGATATCAGATGACCGGCAAACTTTTATATTTGTAGGCTTTTTCTAAAACTAATCAGACTTTTCAATTTATAGTCAGATAAACTTGTTATTCACTGAAACCTTTGGTAATTTTTACCTTGAAAATTGCTTGATTTTGGTGAGCAGGAAACGTGAACAAAAGTTGGATGATCCTCAAGGAGTAACTAACCAACAAAACAATCACTAAAATTACATTTACTAGATTTGAAATTGTAAAATATAATTGTACTTCAGTTACAACAGAAATAAAAGTTTCCAATCTCGAAAACGGAACTCTGGGTGATTTCTATCAAATTGTTCCACTATTTGTTCCATCCACTTTAACTATTTACAAATTTGAATTATTATCTATACTGGTCCACCCCCTTTATTTGAAATAAAAAAAAAGGGCGAAATGAAAGAAAGGCCGTAAGAAATTAAAAAATACAATCTCTCGAGAGTTGATAAGGCCGCGTGAACACGGTCCGTCAAAATATACAGGGCTGAAGCTTATATCACAGATACGCTCATCACACACTGCAGGCTGGCTTCGGACAGACCGACGGACGGACGGACGCGGCTCTTATTATAGTATAGATTTTCATTGCAATAGTTCACTGCCCTCTAACCATAACATAGGCTATCTCAAAAGAATGCTGAGAAATAGAACCATTTAATATAGACTGTAGAAAATGGGTCAATCTATGCACAAAGTGGGTTTCTCACACAGGACACTTTAGGCACAGACACACAAAGTTTGGAAGGAAAAGGAATAGAAGACAAAAAAGAAATAGCAATGGTAAAAAAACTGAAAAGTAAAATGATGAAAATTCCAACTGTCAATCTATAGTTGAGGTAGCCTTTCAGTATCTCTTTTGGGAGATGCAAGTTTCCATAGCATAAGATAGATAAATCTGACTTGAATCTGTAGCACCTCCTGAGGGGCAAATTTGTTACTCATTCCAGACAATGGAGATAGTTAAGTTGTACTTAAAAGCTTCACTTTTGATGAAGGCTACACTTTGAAATATGTTTTTTTACCCACCTTGAAGATGCTTCTTTTGTGCTACTTTTTTTTTATCAAAGTTGATGAAAAAAAGACCCAACATACATCATGAAAAGCATGAAAAGCACAAAAAGATTTCAACATGCAGTTTCAAAGGATAACTTTAAAAGTCCAGATATGGTGGTAAATCCTAAACAGAAATGCTCAGGACTCATAACCCAAACATGAGTCAGCATGAATAATTACAATCTCAGGTTCCCCTAGAAGATTTCAATATTAAAAATAATTTGCAATTTTGGAAAATAAATTAAGAAAAACCTATACCACAAAAGAGAAAAAGCAGATATTAATGGAACTTTCAAAGTTCTTCACTTCACATACAGCAAAAGCAGAATAAATTGAACACAACTATCAATTCTCTGGAAAAATCAAGAGACAGTAGAGCCAGTCAGCTCAAGCATGGTAAATCTCCAAATATTAGCTAACTTATTGTTGATAAACTTACTATGAGAAAAAGCAGAATTACATAAATGCAGCTTAATGCCAAAGCTATGGTCAAGACTGACTTGATAAGGTTCACACTGGTAGATGGCAAAAATTTTTTCAAAAAAACGTTAAGATACAAGAGAAAAAATTTTGAACTAGCATGCTCATGAGTCTCACAAGGGAACTGCACTACAGGAGAACTGCAAATTTTCATCAAGCAGTAATACTATTTACATCTAGAATACTAAAAAAAAAGTGAAACATTGATACATGAAGTACTAAACTTGAGTTGAAGGACACTATTAAGGACAGCATCCCCCATAGAAATCCATGTTTTTGAAACCGTTAGAGTAACTGGGATTTTTGCTGCTATAAGAAGTGTAGGTCAGATACGTCCTGTGAAAAAATGAGACTCGTACATTCACTTGTTCGCCCGCTACAGGGGTTTGAGGAATGGGGGGAGAAGAGGGGGAACTGGTATTTTATCATGTTACACCTCCCCCTTGGCTCTTTTTTCATGGCGCGACGTTGCTATGTCATCTCCTATGTCTCTGTATTACTCTATAATGATTTCAGGGGTCCAACCTGAACCAAAAATTTTAAAAAAACTTCAATCAGAATTGTTTACATTTTTTTGTTTTGCCTATAATGAAAACTCAGACTTTGGGATTTAAAAATCTTTCTTGACCAACAGTTTTTAAGCTAATTTGATGATTTTAGTATCATTGGATGCGGAGAGATGAGGGCTTTTAAAGATACTATAAGGCTTTCCACAATTAATTTTTGTTCATAAGTTATAACGTCATAAATCCACATTTTTTCGAAAACAGCTTTTGCTCTCATATTTTTTATTTACAACTGGAAATTTGAGGAAAAGCTTTATAGTATCCATAAAAGCCCTCGTCATTTCACGTCCAATGATATCAAAATCATAAATGTAGCTTAAAAACTTTCAGACAGGAAATATTTTGAACCCCTCTCACTAAAATATCGTTTTCTTTGATTTCCCATCTTTTTTTTCCAGAAAATCGCATTATTTCATGGAAGATAAACAATACCAAATTTCATTGCTCTAGATTCAATAATAAAAAAAAGTCCATATGGGGGATGCTGTTCTTAAATTATTAAATATATATAACAAAAAAAAACAGTAAACTCAAAGCCCTTCACAATGGAAGTATATGGGATAAAAAAGAAAACAAATATATGAATGTAGGAAAACAAATATATGAATATAGGAAAACAAAAAAAACCTTGATAGAAACAAACATTTTGGATTTTAAAAAATATACCTCCAGTAGTCTTAAATATTTTAACTGCTCTGAATAGGATTTTTTATAATTCAAAATGCTTATTTTTCATCTATGTTTATTGTACTTTAATTTTAAAAGTGAGATTTCTTAGAAGTGAAATTTCCTCCTAGAAGTGAAATTTTCTCCTAGAAGTAAAATATCCTCATAGAAGTAAATTTTCCTCCTAGAAGTGAAATTTTCTCCTAGAAGTAAAATATCCTCATAGAAGTAAATTTTCCTCCTAGAAGTGAAATTTCCTCCTAGAAGTGAAATTTCCTCCTAGAAGTGAAATTTCCTCCTAGAAGTAAAATTTCCTCCTAGAAGTAAAATTTCCTCCTAGAAGTGAAATTTCCTCCTAGAAGTGAAATTTCCTCCTAGAAGTGAAATTTCCTCCTAGAAGTGAAATTTTCCTCATAGAAGTGAAATTTCCTCCTAGAAGTGAAATTTCCTCCTGGAAGTGAAATTTCCTCCTGGAAGTGAAATTTCCTCCTAGAAGTGAAATTTCCTCCTAGAAGTGAAATTTTCCTCCTAGAAGTGAAATTTTCCTCCTAGAAGTGAAATTTCCTCCTAGAAGTGAAATTTCCTCCTAGAAGTGAAATTTTCCTCCTAGAAGTGAAATTTCCTCCTAGAAGTGAAATTTCCTCCTAGAAGTGAAATTTCCTCCTAGAAGTGAAATTTCCTCCTAGAAGTGAAATTTTCTCCTAGAAGTGAAATTTTCTCCTAGAAGTAAAATATCCTCATAGAAGTAAATTTTCCTCATAGAAGTAAATTTTCCTCCTAGAAGTGAAATTTTCTCCTAGAAGTAAAATATCCTCATAGAAGTAAAATTTCCTCATAGAAGTGAAATTTCCTCATAGAAGTGAAATTTCCTCATAGAAGTGAAATTTCCTCCTAGAAGTGAAATTTCCTCCTAGAAGTGAAATTTCCTCCTAGAAGTGAAATTTCCTCCTAGAAGTGAAATTTTCCTCCTAGAAGTGAAATTTTCCTCCTTGAAGTGAAATTTTCTCCTAGAAGTAAAATTTCCTCCTAGAAGTAAAATTTCCTCCTAGAAGTGAAATTTCCTCCTAGAAGTGAAATTTCCTCCTAGAAGTGAAATTTCCTCCTAGAAGTGAAATTTCCTCATAGAAGTGAAATTTCCTCCTAGAAGTGAAATTTCCTCCTGGAAGTGAAATTTCCTCCTAGAAGTGAAATTTCCTCCTAGAAGTGAAATTTTCCTCCTAGAAGTGAAATTTTCCTCCTAGAAGTGAAATTTCCTCCTAGAAGAGAAATTTCCTCCTAGAAGTGAAATTTTCCTCCTAGAAGTGAAATTTCCTCCTAGAAGTGAAATTTCCTCCTAGAAGTGAAATTTCCTCCTAGAAGTGAAATTTCCTCCTAGAAGAGAAATTTCCTAGAAGTGAGATTCCCTAAAAGTGAGATTTCCTAAAAGTGAGATTTCCTAAAAGTGAGATTTTCTAAGTGAGAGTTTTCCTAAAATTGAGATTTCCTATAAGTGAGATTTCCTAAAAGTGAGATTTCCTAAAAGTGAGATTTCCTAAAAGTGAGATTTCCTAAAAGTGAGATTTCCTGAAAGTGAAATTTCCTAAAAGTAAGATTTCCTAAAAGTAAGATTTCCTACAAGTGAGATTTCCTAAAAGTGAGATTTCCTAAAAGTGAAATGTCCTAAAAGTGAGATTTCCTAAAAGTGAGATTTCCTAAAAGTGAGATTTTATTAAAGTGAGATTTCCTAAAAGTGAGATTTCCTAAAAGTGAGATTTCCTTAAAGTGAGATTTCCTAAAAGTGAGATTTCCTAAAAGTGAGATTTCCTAAAAGTAAGATTTTCTTGAAGCAAGATTTCCTAAAAGCAAGATTTCCTAAAAGTGAGATTTCCTAAAAATGAGATTTCCTAAAAGTGAGATTTCCTAAAAGTGAGATTTCCTAAGAGTAAGATTTCCTTGAAGCAAGATTTCCTAAAAGCAAGATTTCCTAAAAGTGAGATTTCCTAAAAGTGAGATTTCTTAAAAGTGAGATTACTTAAGAATTGGCCTATTTCACCCATAAATTTGTGATGCTAATTGATAAAAAAATGAGTGGAAACAACTGCACACAATCAGATTATATAAACTTGAAGCCACAGAATAGTGAAGCTCCACTAAGCAATCCACAAAAAGAAATTTAAATGAACACAGAATTACATATCATGAACAGAACCAAGCCTGCAAAGCACTGACAACACAGCAAACTTTCACTAAAAATGTTATGTAATTAGGCAAGTATATGTAGACTGCAGTGATTGCCACTTATGTAAATCAAGGAATATCAAAATATGAGCTATAAATTGCAGTGGTCACTGCCTCATATGTAAAAAAATACAGTATTTGATCAGTGATTTCACACATGTTACGTTCCTTGCGCCATAACACTTCAAGACAGCTAAAAAGACTGATTTGTAATCAGTATCAATGTCATAAACCATTAACCCGTCTCCACATGGTCGACCTACCGGGAGGTTCAAAGAAAATGGGTCAACTGTGCAACTTACTGTACATTCATTAATCATGTTAGAAGTTTCATTGGGGGTTCATTGTAAAGAGAGAGTTGCTCTTTCTGTCAGTGGGGGGAAAAAATGCTGCTACCCCAACAAAAATCTACAAAATTTGAGTTTTTATTTGGGTAAAATACAAAAAACAGAAATCAGAAAATCACTGGCCATTTTTTATTTATTGCACTGTCATGTTTTTTTATGATGCATTTTCATAGATTCTGAGTTGCTGAATCTTGTGGTATGTGAATTTTTTTTCAGGTCTAATAATTCCAGAGTTATGTGCATTATATGCCAAACACAGTTTTTTTTTAGTTCATTTTGTGTATAGGCTGTTATCAAGCAGTTTCATTGCTTGTAAATAGTTTGATCTGCATAGAGCTTTTCCTCCTGAATACAATGGTGGTATTATTTTTTGCCTAGGAGTAAATCTGTGGATTTGGACTCCCATTTTTGGAACAAAAAACAGAAAAAAATAATGATGATGGCGACCTTCTAAGAGGCAGAGTGTGTGCTGGTATGCCTCAGCTACACTGCTGGCCTTCTAAGAGGTTGTGCAGCGCCGGTAGCTACACTCCAGACTGAGCAGAAGAATTCATACAGATTTGAGCTTGTTACCTCTCCTTCCCAGTTCCCCCCACCTAATTTTACCTTACACCAATGAATAGCGCTTAACGAGACACTTAAGGCCATATATGGCAACCCTAGGATTGCTGATGTGAAACATGTACTAGCTTTGCCGACCTTTTAAGAGTCCAGGACGTGGCGACGGGTTAATATTCAAAAATCAATACACTCTTCATACTTTATAAAAATTTCATTGAATATGACTGATGTTTTTTACATCAAAAGACACTTTGATAGATAGCGCATACATGGAAAATGGTCATTTGTGAACTACACATACACTTATGTAAACTGCATAAATAAACTAATGGTTTATTCAACTAATTAGCATTATTATTATTAATTCTATATGTTAGTTTTTCAAGACATCATTTATGGTAAAATATTTAGATTGAAGACTATCGCACCCCACACTCTGCCATTCTGAGCCAGGAGACCCTAAAGCCAAATTTCAAGGCTAAAATTTACACTTGTAAGCTCTCCAACCAGGTACTTGCTAGATTGCTTAGTACATAATTTTTTATCTTTAGGTTAGGTTGTTAGACCAAAACATTTCATGACTTCTTCAATGCAAATCAGAAGCAATAGGTTCAGATTAGGTTCAGTAATAATAAAATTAGATAAATTTGATTTTGGTTCAATTGAATTAAAAATTACAAATACAGCCGGGTAGCCTTGAGGCTCATCAAAATAATTATCATATTCATGGTTTAACCTTAATTTATGTTCAAATGAGCAGTAACCACACACAGCAACTTAGCAAAGTTCAAGTTATATTGGCACACAATAAGGGTGCAAAAATTTTACAGTCTCAGTTGGGTCAGCAAGCTGCACTGGCGTGAGATATGAACATCTCAAAGAAATGAAGATGGGAAGTAACAATAAAAAATAGAAGATTAAGTCACTCGCGTAAAAGGTCAGTTATACAGTATTGACCTCCCAATGAGAGAAGTGTATAATGGAAGGTAAGGCCTACCCAATTACAAATCTAATTAACAGACTTCTGGAACAAATACTGCTGATTTGCTAGTGGGTTGAAGGGTTACATCAAAAAGTGCTAGTTTGTGAAAGTACATTAAAGGAACTATCAGCCTACAAAAGCACTAGCAGCATACTCTCAGAATATAGCTTGGTTTGCCTACATATCCCTAATGAATTCAACCCTTTTTCTGCACATCCCCTGGTCAAATTTATTAAGGATATTTCATAATTCTTTGAACAAATATCAACCAAAAGTTTTAACAGGTTAAATTAGCATAAGTTTTTCTATGGAGGGGTATTGAAAAATGTTTAGTTTAAAGGTTATAAAAAAGAATGTATCATTGAGTTCATGAAAAAGAAACTTTGAATAAGTGTATTTCAATAGAATAAAGAGTAGAAGGCCAGGCTTCACAATAGGAATTAAAAACTGCACCCATCTGTTTTGCTGCAAACTCAGAGGGATCAACAAATTAAACATAAAACCCTTGCAAAGACACCAGGAGAATTGGCAATACTTGCACAAGCATCAATGATCCTGCTGATAAACACTTCTTTGGCTGGAACTGGTGTTTTAGACACATAATTCCTGGGATATCTTCATGGGTAGAAATCTACATGCATCATGGCAGGAAACCTGGGCGATCCAAAATAGGTTCACTTGCAGATAAGATCCTGGTCATCTAATAATCATTTAACAGCAATTATAAAGTGGGCAAATGAACCATCATGTTGGAACCATAAGATCCACCCACAAGAGAAACATCTTCTAGCAACCCAGACAGTACTTCCCCAAGGAATGCTTAATAATTTTGTCTAGCAAGTCTTTCTGACATGATGTAGGGGCTAAGGGGCTGATGAGATAGTTGTCAATATATTTACATAATTGTACATATATTTATAGAGAGTCTAACTTGGTGACTGCTTCCCCGGGTACCAAGCGGATTGATGTGGTACCACAAATGTGGGTTAAGTAATATTCCCTTTTACATGCACGGTAAATGATTGAATTAAATTGTGTTTGTGTATGAATGAACAAATTAGGTTTTTCAGACATTTAGAGAATTTTGTGGAATGTATTGATTTGTTTTTTTAAAATGATCATTTTTTTCTCTTGTTTCAGAACTCATGGACTTTTCAAGTCTAAAACTTTTGCAATAAATGCAATGTTTGTTTTTACTCTGATTCTTCTTTTTATTGTACGAGTAAGATTCTCAACGAATTGAAAAATAATTGTACTCCAATAGTTCAAGTCTTTGCAATTTTAATTAACAAAAATTTATTGATACTGATCTATAGAGCTAATTTTTCATGTTTACCTGGTAGGAACTTGGGGTTGAGGTATGTTCAAAAGATTCTGAAACATCCTGGATGAATGGTTCTCTCTATTACACGTATCTTTTGAGTTTATGCCAACAAAAAATGCTTGATAATATGCACTTTGAGCATACTTTCTTAGTGGTTAAATTAAATTAAATTATTAGTTAAATTATTTGAAATAACTTTGCTAAATATATCCCTCTACAACACAACCTTTCACAACCTAAACATACAACACACAGAGCCTATATCTACTATTGTTTAAATTATTAAACTGAAATTAAACTGAAACAAGCTTCATAGTAAATTTGCTTATTCTTAGATCTATTGATGTACTAAAGCTAAACCCATGATATGATCATTCAATTGCATAAAACCATGATCATTCAATAACACTAAGCCATGATCATTCAATAACACTAAGTAATCATGATCATTCAATTACATTAAACCATGATGATTATTCAATGACATTAAACATGATGATCATTCAATTACATTAAACCATGATGATCATTCAATTACATTAAACCATGATGATTATTCAGTGACATTAAACATGATGATCATTCAATTACATTAAACCATGATGATCATTCAATTACATTAAACCATGATGATCATTCAATGACATTAAATCATGATGATCATTCAATGACATTAAATCATGATGATCATTCAATGACATTAAATCATGATGATCATTCATTGACATTAAACCATGATGATCATTCAATGATATTAAATCATGATGATCATTCAATGACATTAAACCATGATGATCATTCAATGACATTAAACCATGATGATTATTCAGTGACATTAAACATGATCATTCAATGACATTAAACCATGATGATCATTCAATGACATTAAACCATGATGATCATTCAATGACATTAAACCATGATGATCATTCAATGACATTAAATCATGATGATCATTCAATTACATTAAACCATGATGATCATTCAATGACAGTAAACCATGATGATCATTCAATGACATTAAATCATGATGATCATTCAATGACATTAAATCATGATGATCATTCAATGACATTAAATCATGATGATCATTCAATTACATTAAACCATGATGATCATTCAATGACATTAAACCATGATGATCATTCAATGACATTAAACCATGATGATCATTCAATGACATTAAACCATGATGATCATTCAATGACATTAAACCATGATGATCATTCAATGACATTAAATCATGATGATCATTCAATTACATTAAACCATGATGATCATTCAATGACATTAAACCATGATGATCATTCAATGACATTAAACCATGATGATCATTCAATGACATTAAACCATGATGATCATTCAATGACATTAAACCATGATGATCATTCAATGACATTAAACCATGATGATCATTCAATGACATTAAACCATGATGATCATTCAATGACATTAAACCATGATGATCATTCAATGACATTAAACCATGATGATCATTCAATGACATTAAATCATGATGATCATTCAATGACATTAAACCAAAAACACGAGTGAGATAAACACTCGTTCAATAAGCGTAACTCACAGGTCGACAGGAGCACCAGTGCCTGGCATGCCCTCAAACATGGCACACCGAAGCACCTCGGGAGCCATGTAGTTTGGCGTGCCACTCACATCTGCGCGCACCACCCCAAGTGCAGACGAATAAAACGGAATTGTAACACAAGTTGCATCCCCAATCAGACTGCATGCTGCTCTACCTTGGGCTGTGAGACTTAATCTCACAATACATAAAAAAATAATAAGGTGCACAGCAGGAGCTTTAGAACTGCGATTCTTAGGAATGTTGGCAAAACAAAACAATTTATTACAAGAGGATGGAAGTGCATATGAAAAATAGACATTGAAGTGACTGATCACCATACATAGAAGTGCAGACTGAATTTGAAAAAAATACTTTGTACTTACTCATACTACATACTATTCAGAATAAATCAATTGTAGGCCAAATAGAATAAGATACAATCCAATTTAAAATTGAAGAGACAGTTAATTGAGAAATAAATTAAATTGGGCAACAAGTAAAGCAATACATCAAGATGAAAATTAATATTTAATACATAGAAAGAATGCAACAAAGCAACAGTATGAAAGAAATGTATGATCAATGTGGAAATGAAAATGAAAGGAAATGCAAGACTTTTAACTAGTTGGCAATTAAAGTAACTTTCCAGAAAATATGAACAAACTCCAGGGAAAATCTGCTAATGTCACACTTCCAAATCAATCCACCATGAACAATTTGAATTTCCCCCAGAGTACTTGCCTATACAATTCTGAATTTACTTCAACTAAAAATTGAAAACTACAAAGCTTACCAACTATTTATTCAAGAAGTAAAATTACCTAGTTAGGTACAGTGTTTAACTAAACTAAATGAATAAAAATAACTGTAGCTTTATCAGCAAGAGCATTTTTTTAATGAGGACAATTTCTTGAAGTTTGTACTGAATCCTGCTGCTACTTCAAACAGCAAAAAATGCATCCAAGTCAGCTAGCAAATAATAGAACAAATGATACTCAATAAATCATTTTTATTCAGTTAAAATTAAGTATAGGTTATCAGGAAATAATATTTTACAGCTCATCCATTCCTAGACTATTTAAAGAACCCAGTATTTAGAATAGAAATTTATCAAATGTTGTAATGAACATAATTTATGAGAACCTTACAAAACATACACTTTATGGTGGTTCACATTTGGTTCCCCCAAGTTTAAAATGATTAACTGAAGTATTATTCAAGATTTTACCATTTTGTTATTTCTTTCAAAACAACATGAAATATTTCTGCAACAAACTTAGCTAAATCAAATATTCATCCTTAAAGATGGCCAGCAGAATTACAAACGTTGAGATTGAAATTTTACCAATGAGTCAAAGCACAGGTGCTCAACATGCTAAAATACAATGGCAAAGACCATGAGCACCACCATAATTGAAATGCTTGTATGTCATACAATGCATAACATGATGAGTACACATGACAATATCTGATCAACAATCAGCATTTGTTACTGAAACATGTAAGAACTGCATCACAACATAAAACATAGGTAGCAGTTTGGGTAAATTTTCAGGTGCTGAAAAACAGGCACCCCTGAATAAATAAAAATTCTTTCCACCCCAACATTTGTCCCAATAGGCACTAGAACTATCATTTCTTCAACATGAGACACTAATGAAGAACATCAATTCCCCATAATGAACACACGCTCAAAATGGCTGCACAAATTTCAGCCATGAAAAAATTGAAAAATCCTAAGGACAGATTGCTATACAATAACCTATAAGTAAAATAACCAGCAATAAATCAGCATTTACCAATAACTGTTTCACAACCTCACCAAACATTACAAAAGTTTCAAGAGCCTCAGAATCATTGGATGGCACAAAAAAATCAACCTAATATTATAATTCAGACAGGGCAAGTCCAATTTCACTGTACAACAGCTAATAAATGACTCGTATAGGGTTACCCTAAACTGACGATTCCACACAACTCTACTACACTTAGCTGATGTGACTTTGAAATTGAAAATTTCTCCAATACATCAGACAAAAAAGCATAAATTTGCTGCAGAACAAACAAAAAAAAAAGATTTTCCCTTCTTTATAAACAACAATAAAAACTTACACAGATTAGAAATGGTGAGCAAAAATTGAAACAAAGGGAAATACTCACCCCTGTAAAACACAACCATACCAAAGACAGTAACAAAATACTGGTAGCATTTCTCAGGATACCAAACAAACTTAATTGGCCAGATCTGAGAACACATCCAGGCATAAGGGTTTCCACCATCGCATTTACAACTTCCTTTCTATTTTTAATAACTTGAAAAACTAGAGAATAACGCAGGTATAAGAGCAGAATTTATCTCCTTTGTATAAGATATTACTGCACCATGTCAAATTATGAATTTGAATTTATTACGCAATACCACTTGTGATTGCTGTGTATTAAGCATAAAATAATTTATATCACTAAGAAAGTCACGCAGGGAAGGAGCATTACAAAATACCATGAAATTAAAGGCATGAGAACTTCTCAGACCTATGAAAATGAAGACAAAATTTTGTAATAAAACTACACAAGCATTAGTACAGACAGAGCCATGCTCAATAAAAATAAGACCATGCCAAACAAAAGAAAGCCCCAAGCAAAGCAAGCACTATCAAGCAGCAAGCAAAATGCAAACACAGCTGAACAAAGAGTTTAAGAATGTTAATTGTAGATACAACAGACAATAACACACAATTGACTCATCATATGCAGTACACATTGTTTCTGCACAACACTTACCAGCAACAAGTTGGCAATGAGACTGACCTTACATCAATTGAAGCCCCCGTATACATATTTCCAGGCTTATTTCAAGATACTAATGCCTAACCACATGACAGGGCCCCGTGAATGGCTGAATTAACAAGTAGCACACTAGCTCTAGCACGAATTTGCAACAAATATTTAAATGACCACAAAACTGTAGATAACAACAGCTGCTCCAGTTGTATGAGATAAGTTAACAATATGATAAAAATTAAATAAATAATAGACATCTTGCCAAACAATATTCATGTTTCAGCCCCACTTCTAGATATAAAAAATACATAGAAGCTTCACAAGTACATTACATAAAATTGCTATAGGTAATTAAAGGTAGATTACAGAGAAACTTAGGCATACAAAATTACTCAAGATATGTAATATGGAAGAAAAAATTTATTAAATGGTTAACATAGACAGAGTAAGAAGGCTAAAATCCATGTGCTGTTAATGAAATGTGCATCTTGTTTTACGTAGCTTAGAATTTTGGAAGAGTGAATTCAAAGTTTTACAGTCACATAAAGAAAATCTGTGCTGCACTATCCTGGTTTGAACCCAATAATTAAGCTCCTAACAAAATCAGAAAATACATTGAAACTCACCTTTAAATACAGATGATGATTAAACAAGGTATGTACATTTTTCACACTGGCACATAGCCCAGAACAGAAAATCATGCATATATCACGTACCTGGTATAGGAAACACTGTTCTGTTTCTGACTCAGTTCTGTCCGTAACTTGCTTATGTTAATTAGGCATCAATACCGTGAAACACAACTCAAGAAAGCTAACATGATGATCCCAATTGCAACGTGATGTCTGGTTGCAACTTACTAATAGTAATTGGGCATTATAACCATGTAGCACCTCGTATGTTAACTGAGCCAATATCCCCAGTTGCAACATGATGTCTGGTTGCAACCGACACATGGTACTAAGATATGATTACCATGAAAAAACCTCACAAACTGACTGATCCAATACATTGCAACATGTCTGATTGCAACTGATACATGGTAATAAGGTATAATTACCATAAAGAACCTCACAAACCGACTGACCCAATACGTTGCAACATGTCTGATTGCAACTGACACATGGTATATGATTGCCATACAGTGCCTCTCAAGCAAACCAACATTGAGTTTCTAAATGAAACCCAATTATTAGATGCAGTTCTCTGAGCACTTCCCTGACATTGTCAGGGCTGCACTACTCACAGGTCAACCTGCTCTCCATAGCCTGGGGCTCCTTCAATCATGTTCGCTCTCAGCAGCTCAGGCGCCAGGTAGCCAGGAGTGCCGCACAGTTCTGCATGTGGGGATTCGCAAGGATCGAAGCGGCAAAAAAAGCATGAAGAAGAGAAGAAATGTTCAGTGAGATTGAAAAATTGGAAATAAAAATATTAAGGAATTGAACAGAAAGAAAACAAAATACCTATTGTAGAGAAGTGCATGAAAACAAGCCCAGCAATTAGTAATGTGTAAAAAAGAATTTGAAGAAACAGGGTGTGTAAAAAAGAAAATTAAATTAAACACATCAAGCAGTAAATAAAAAATCAGTCAAACATCCATTAAACTTAACAGAAAAAATGCCAAGCATGCCCACAAAAAATAAAAATAAATGAGGAAATGCCAAAGAAATACCAGAAAATAAGAAAATATGTAATCTAGGTGAAAAATAGTAGATTCGTATCTTTGAAGGAAAAAATAATACAAACTGGAAGAAGATGGAAAATTAAAAGCTTTGAGCCACAGAGAGCAAGCAAAAGTTTAACAAAGAGAAGAACATGAGAGAGCTAAGAGCAATGAAGGGTAGATAATCACACACTCTTGAGTTCACCTACAGACTTGAATGAGCACTTAAAATCAACCAAAATAGAAGTAGCAATGACCACAATCACTTCAGAGAAGCTAAAAAAATACAAAAATAACTTGAAATTCAGTTCAAGTCAGACAAAGGGAATGAAAATTGTTGAATGAGAAAGAAATTAATTTCATTCAATGATAGAAACATGAAAGCAACATGGTGTTAAACTCAAGACATAAAAATTAAATAGAACATAATATAAAAAAGAATTTGGATATCAACTGAATAAAATTTAGTACACAGAAAAAAATTAAGTTTAATTCAATTAAAAAGTAAACTAGAAAATAGCAAAAGAAAAGTTAATTTCAGTTGGAAAATCTGTTGAGAGAAAATAAAAAATGAAATATGAAAAAATTTGAGCAGAGAACACACATGATGCAATAGAGCAATGCAGGAGCTGAAGTGAAGCCTAAAAACATTTCTTAACTGTAAGGATCAAAATATAAAAGTAAAAAATAATAAAAGATTGGGAAGTAAAATTGTGAGAACATAATGGAACAAAAAAGTAGCAAGCAGAAGTAAACAAAAAAATAGAGCCAGATTAAAGTATTAAGAAAGAAAGAAAGCACAGAGTAAAACAGAAGAATGAAATAGGAAGTATACTGAAGCTGGAGAGTCAAAGGGAACTCAGGAAAGCTGAAGGCAGACTCAGGAAAGCTGAAGGCAGACTCAGGAAAGCGGAAGGCAGACTCAGGAAAGCGGAAGGCAGACTCAGGAAAGCGGAAGGCAGACTCAGGAAAGCGGAAGGCAGACTCAGGAAAGCGGAAGGCAGACTCAGGAAAAGTGAAGGCAACATCAGGTATGTCGAAGGCAGAAGCAGTCATAAAAGCATCCTTCATATCACTAATATTATCTCCCTCAATCCATAACACTATCTTTGGTTAAATGAACCAGCAAAGCACCTTTGACTATCAGCATCAAGGCTATAGCACAGTTAAATTTCCTCTTGAAGCAACAGATTTGACCAAGAAGCTAGCATATCAACTAACTGAGAGGGAGCACCAAAGGGAAGTTCCATTGTGCGTGTCTTATTAGTACAATTCACATTAAATACAATGACATTAGGCAACTAATACTCATTTCAAAAATACCATCCTTTCCAAAAATAAATGATGAAAAATCTTATTGGATCTAAAAAGAGCTAAAATAATTATGATTAACAGAGTATGAACAGAAAAAATAGACGCTTCTTGAACATAGAAAGGGGAGAGAAATGAAGTGAAGACCAAAGTAAGCTAAAACAGACCTACAATGTGCGCAGCTGTTGAGAAGGCAATCTTCATAATCCTAATGAATTTAGATGCGTCAGATTACATCAGCATTAATCCACTGACAGCATAGAGTTTTAGTCACCACCACTGAAGGTATTGTTCATTACATATACTACGGGATAATCCTTGTGGTTATCGACAGAAGATCTTGCATCACCAGTGACACATCAAAACCTTACAGCAGTGGTATTCATTGCACGTCTTGCGATGACAATTCAGGGCTCTTAAAAAATATGTAAATTAATTAATTTATAATTAATATAACATACGCTAACTTGCAGTAGCTGCGGCTCTCTCAATGAATGCGTTCAACCGAAGTGGCTCTCTTGCAAAAATTAGTGAACACTGCTCTACATGCATACTTGTCAATTTATATCATGCTGTACCAACCGTAAATACATTTCATTTTTCAAAAAAGCATGTATGGCTTCAAGATATTAATGGGGTCTCCAAAGTCAAGATTCAGGACTTGGTAATACTTTCACCTTACACCCACCCAGGCCTCCCCTAGTTAATCTTTTGATCTCACTATCGAAATCTCATAGGGAAGCATGACATACCTTAGTCAGTGGGTCAAAACCCAGAAAGCACATTAAATCTCAATACCAACAGAACTATGACATAAAAATTCTACAGCTACACTACAATTGAGCACACACCTCAACCACGTTAATGTCTGAATGACATAGGGCAATGTTTTCCAAAAATTTTCAAGAAATCCAACTGCGTAACTTTGCCCTAAATGCAAAGGGCTCACAAGTATGTACAAAAATAAAATAAACTCACCTTATACTTCACCGGCAAACACAACTAACAAACTACATGAACAGGATTTCACTTCATGTTACTCCAGTTGCACTGAAACTCAGATACTAAACCTATGAATGTCAAAAGGACCATTTCCCTAAAAAAATATCCAATAAGATGGTTTCTTCTTCATATTATCAACCCCAGAACTCTCTCGTATAAGAAACTGAGTGAAAAAGGTGATACAACTGCAGTAGAGCAACAGCTAGAGAAACTCCACAACAACAAGCACACAGTGCACATGGGTATAGCAGCATGTGCTAGAATTGACACAGAGCCAGCCCTCATTAGTGGGTGCACAAACTGGCATTTATAATTTTATGGAAAAATGAATAGGGTAAGCTTTCACTATTCTTAGGTGAATCTAACTATTAGCTTAGCAACCAAAATTATTACAGATCAACTCCTAATAGGGTAAAAACTGTGAATATTTGCAAAATGGCAATCATTTAGAATAATCATAATAGACACATTATGATGCTTTAAATCAGAGATAAAATATATTCAGAAAATTCTACATTAACCAAAATATGCAAACTGCAAACAGAACAGAACATAAAAAAAGAGTTTAAAATTAATCTTAATAATAAGCTGAATCTAACTACAATGGGAATCATAGGTCTGCATTGTACTAATCTAGAAAATTAGTTATAGGCAATCATCAAAACATTAGAGTCACAAAATAAATCATGAATAAATGACTATAGTTCATCATAGCAAGGGTAACATTAAGTAAACAAATGCAAGCTAATAGATTCAGTCATGGCTTACACCTCAAGGATAAAAATTATATTTACAATATTTATGTTCCCAATATTCACAATTTGTTATACATGATAGATTCAATGTTGGTTGATGCACTAAATTTGATGTTGAATATCCAAAAAAAGTAAATCAATTTCCAGGAATCTAACAGTAAATTTACTCCCACAGTGTAAAAGGAAAAAAAATTCCTTTTAAAGCCCAGTACCATAATTTCAGAAAACATTCTGTGTTACCTTTCTGATTTCATAAATGTACCAACAATAATTCCAATACTATTTTCTTATTCTTTACCATTCATTCCTTCAGCACTGTTTGACTATCAGAAGCCTACTCACTGAGTAAATTACCGCCCCAAAAGTGAAAGTTTTCAATCTCATGAAATTAAACAACCACGTTCGAGGAATACCCAGAACACTATAATTTTCATAATGTATCAAATATCAAATGAATAACTGAAGACTCTAATTTTAAAGTACGATTTTTTTACTTTCATCTCAGAGCACTGTAAGTGAAATTCAGAATATTCTGAAACATTTGCAATAAAAAATGAACATTTTTAACACAAGATTCTTCATTTTACCTTACACATAAAATTCTTTTACAGATACTTGAGAATTGTACGTGAGTTCATGAGAAATGCTAGCAATGTGACCAGATTGCATCAGAAAGAACCAAAAGCAAGCGTTTAATACGTTCCGTGCGTATTGCGCCACATGTGTACCAACAGGTAAATTACCCATTTATGTTCCGGTATAAATGAATGACAATTTTATCCGTTTCATGACTTTTTCAAAGAATAACTTTTACCGTATGAAGTAAAATGTTATTTTGCAATTTAATTTTCCACATTTATTAGGAAGGATGAAACTTTATTCAAGCAGTAAAGTCAATTTCCCTATTCTGCTACTTAAACCTAACCAAACCAACCGTTAACAGCCGCAGAAATGCAGTGAACGTGTTAATGCCATCTTGTGAGGGTAGCAGAGAACCAGCATTACATGGCACCATAGTTTTGGAATTCTCACCGCACAGGAAATATTCTATTTTATCTTTATAAAAACAAAGACTCAAGCAAGCAACTAACACAAAAAAATTATTTTATTTTTATCAAGGTACAATAATATTCATATATTGATAATAGTACAATAGGTACTCAAGGTACAATAATATTTTAAGGATTTAGTTACCAAAAAAATTAAAATGATGTTACTTATAACATTTCAAGAAGTGTCATTAAAAAACTGTATGTGCAATGGTGTTGTGAATAAAGTAAACTGCAACACTAAGTGGATGTTCAGTGCACATAAGTAATTTCAAACAATTAACTTTATTTAATTATCGAAGCTATGATTTGACCAAGGCATTCTTCCATGAAACCTTCATTTCATTAAAACTCTAATTTCATCAACTCATCATTTTATTTTAGGCCTCAGCCTCATTGGATCACAGAACTCATTGCATCACAGAACTCATTGCATCACAGACCTCATTGCATCACAGACCTCATTGCATCACAGGCCTCATTGCATCACAGACCTCATTGCATCACAGACCTCATTGCATAACAGACCTCATTGCATCACAGATCTCATTGCATCACAGATCTCATTACACACAAGACCTCATTCCACCAAAGATTCTGATGCCCAACTAGGATATGCCACACATCAGAGTCAACCAAAGAGAAGCCAACGCTCAACTGATGTCTCAACAGCAAAAACATCGACCAAAACCCAAGAGATCCACTAGAATGCCAGAGCCGCGGCCACAGCTGGTGGTATAGAGTCTAGTTTTCACTTTGGTTAAGTAACCGTAGAAAATTGCCTTTGGAAGTCTACTTTTTCAAGGAATATTAATAGAACATCACCACAAAGACAAAACAGGATCAATATTCTGCACCATAACACATGATCTATCACAACCTTTACCATAAACATAAGGTCATGAATATTCCGAAATTTCAAATGAATAAATGAGATGAATGAGGTAAAATGAATGAATTGCAAAAAGCAGTTAACACAAGAACATACAGAATACCTGAATAAAACCTTTTTACAACCAATGAATGAAATAATCTTACCAATAAGAATCAATGCTTGCAAAATTCACTCATAAGTTTTCAAAAATTGTTTCTTCAATTCTTCAAATAAGTTTCAATAATCACGAAAACAAACAATATAAAAGCACAATTCATGAATTCATATTACTCATGAATTGACATAACTCATGAATGAATTATAAAAAACTGGAGCTCTCTATCTAGAAGCCAAAATTGAGACAGGAGCAGGTCAGATTGGATTAGATTATAAGTTAGTTTACGCCTTCCTAAACTCAACAAAGGTGTTCCTAAAGGAGGGAGGGAGAAGCAAGGCACAATTTAGTATAGAATTAAGGGAACAGGGAAGCTATGCACAGGGTGTGTTTCCACGCAGGATCTCCTGTGCATTAAAACAACAAGTAAGGAAGGAAGTTTACAAAACAAAATAAAAATTGAAGAAGCAAATAGTAGATCTTAAAAACATGCCACAATGAACAGAAATAAAAGCTGTTCTGAAACAAAGCAAAAAACTTGATCATTTCAGCAAAAAGTAGGCCTTCTTCACCTTTAGCTCAGAACTTTGCACTTTTCCCCTTAGAGCACCAATTCTTATAGAAACATTATTAGCAACTACCTAAAGGAAGAAAACAAAGACTTGTGCTACTTGAAATGAGAGGTAATTTAATAAATGTCATTATTCTAGTCACTAAAAAACAGTGACTACATACTGTTTTTTGAAACCTAACCGAGAAAAATTTGATGTTTGGTAATTTATACGTCCATGATTAGGATGCACTTCAAGGAACGCCAAAGCAGTGAACCTTGTCTATAGGTGAGCTCTGTCATCATTATAACAGGTCAAATGAACTCCATAAGCAATATCTGCTACTTCTCGATAGACAACCCTTTTGGTTTAAGTGCATTCATGATTTTTTCTTTCATATAATTCATACCCAATTTTTTAACAGATTAGAGAGCATCTTTATTTATGTATGTACTGAAATTTTCCCTTTCCCTGCTTTCTCCACATATCAATGAAAGTTTTCTTCCGCAGAAAGCACCAGCTCTCACACAGGTAGTAAAATATTGATAAAGAAAAGCTGGTTTTGAAATCATTCAAGAACGCACGAACACACAAACCAAATTATAATTATTATATACACACAAAAAAATTATATGAGAAATTATAAATCAAATCTTGATGAAACAATAAAAAAGTATTTAAAATTGCACCCTTTGGCACCTTTTCATAAAAAATTATGGCACAAATTATTTAGGACCACCTAACAGCAGTATCATTAGGGTTTCTGCTGCATAATTACAATTTTTATGGAAGAAATTGGCATGTTTAACACGAAAACAACAATTTAGCTAAACAATATTTTTTTAATAATACATCAACATGGATAAGAAGCACAGCACATAGTTTCTCCAACATAATTCTCACACAATCTAAAAAAGTGAAATAAATAACATAGAATGATACACTACTGCAGAAAAGCTCTACAAAATTACTCACCCATCAAAGTCTCGCCTGGCTGCAAGATCTTAGCAAAACCGAAGTCTGTGAGCTTGACGTTATAGTTGTCATCAAGGAGGATGTTCTCAGGCTTCAAGTCCCGGTGCACGATGTTCTTTGAGTGCACGTGTTTCAAGGCCTCCATTAGCTGGCGCATGATTGTTCTGGGTGCAATAAGGGTTATGAGAAAATATTCCTCAGCTTGCAGTACAGCTAACTACGTCCGAATTAAAAATAAAAATGCCAAGATCCACGTCTTATATCTAGTTACTTATTTAGGAAAGTCAATGTATTAGAATTTCTGTAACGTTTCGACCTCCAGGGTCATTATCGACCTGCAAGCAAGTAGAAAAAACTGGTCAAATCTCAAATTTACATTAATCACGAACAAAGAATGCAAAAAAAAAACACATGAAAGGAACAAAATAAAAATTTTTAGTATTAAAATTATGTTAGTTGTAGAGGTAAGGCTGATTGCATATCATATAAAACCGGTTTTTCTTTCAAAATGTGAAGAGATTCTAAAATGCGAAGGTTTATTTGGTTTGATGCAGAGGAAATTACCTTAAAATCACCTAATCCAACAGGAATGTTGCACTTCTCTGCATAAGAGCAGACTGAAAAGTGGAAAGTAACTGATTAGTTCTAAAACTCCTGCCAGCATGCTCTGCAACACGAATACTGAGAGCTGGAGTGGTCAAGCCCCCGTACTCAGACGCACACTGTGCGCAACTATATTAGTAAATCACAGATGAGAGCATACCTTTAGGAGTTTTATCTTTATAATTTAAAAATTATCCTATTTTATACGTATTGACTAACACTAATTTAAAATCAATCTGTGGAAAATGTTTTGAAAGAAGAAGGACAAGGTCTTTTCCAAGTTTCTCCGATTGGTGATTTACCGGGCTAAGAATTAGTTTTTTCAGTTTTTGTACATAATCCTTCAAATTAAATAGCATCAAAACATTGTTGTCTAGGGCCTATCGTGTATTCTTCAATTGAAACTATGCATAAGGAATTGAATGTTTGAAAGGTTTTTTCAGCAACAATGGCTTTCCTTTACCACTAGTTTATTCTTGTGTAAAGAATTTTTTGAACAGAAAATTTTCTACCGTTGTAACTCTAACTACCGCTCTTAAAAAAGAACTCTTTTTTCTTCTTTCAGTTCTTTGGTCACCAATCGGAGAAACTTGAAAAAAGACCTCGTTCATCTTCTTTCAAAACATTTTCCGCAGATCGATTTTAAATTAGTGTTAGTCAATACATATAAAATAGGATCATTTTTCAATTATAAAGATGAAACTCCTAAAGGTATGCTCTCATCTGTGATTTACTAATATAGTTGCGAACAGTGTGCGTCTGAGTACGTGGGCTCGACCACTCAAGCTCTCCATACTCGTGTTGCAGAGCATGCTGGCAGGAGTCTTAGAAATAATCAGTTACTTTCCACTTTTCAGTCTGCTCTTATGCAGAGAAGTGCAACATTCCTGTTGGATTAGGCGATTTTAAGGTAATTTCCTCTGCATCAAACCAAATAAACCTCTGCATTTTAGAATCTCTTCACATTTTGAAAGAAAAACCGGTTTTAAATGATATGCAATCAGCCTTACAACTACAACTAACATAACTTTAATACTTAACATTTTTACTTAGTTCCTTTCACGTGTTTTTTTTGCGTTCTTTGTTCGTGATTGATGTAAATTTGAGATTTGACTAGTTCTTCTACTTGTTTGCAGGTCGATAATGACCCTGGAGGTAGAAACGTTCCAGAAATTTCAATTTGTAAGGCTTGTCGTTGCTGCTTCCCCCTTTTAAGTCAGTCTGGAGACTGCTATGAGGCTGGCTAGATTCGTCTGGGGTCACCAATTGTAAGGTGGCGATTCCAGACGAATCGCCAGCCTCACAGCAGTCTCCAGAGTGACTTCAAAGGCGGAAGCAGCAATGACAGGTCTTGCAATTGGTGACCCCAGTCGCTACGAAACCTGGAGACCCAGCACTACCAGCAGGTTCACAAACGGGCCGAGGCTTCCACATCGCTTGCCTCTTACAACAGATGGCCGCAGCAGCTCTCCAGCGGCTTCTACAGTGCATGCCCCTAACAACTGGTGACCCCAGCAGCCCCATTGCTGCTCTCCAACTTCGAACTATAAAGCATCAAATCGCAATTTCAGTTATGTATCAAGCACCGCAAACGGAACTCAATATTTGAAGCAGCAACAATACCTGGCCTTACAAATTCATTGACTTTCCTAAATAAATAATGAAATTTAAGATGTGTATCTTGGCACTTTTATTTTTAATTCAAATATGCGAAAAGCAAAAAACTTATATACAACTACATCCGTGGTGGGAAGATTAACATTAACATTAAGTGCGGCGGGTTAAACATGAAGTTAAATATTCAACTCAGATTTAGAGTCACTTGTAGTAAAAAATTTTGAAAATCGCAAACATTAACTGGACTAGGCCTTTATTTAGCTTTCATTTAGAACTTATGAGTATTGAGTCAGCGACTGCTGGTCAGTCAGCAGCATCATGAAAATCTCCTCAATGACAACCGGTGGGTCATGCCTAACCGCAATTGACGTGTTAAAAAATAACCACATCACATGTGCACAAACATGAGAAACAGTGAACTTTGTGGGTTATTGAAATAACATTAGCACTCACTCAGTGACTGAGCTACACACAGAATATGAGAGGCAGAAACGTTCAGAAGCAAGTTTGGTATCTACAAGAGCACACATGCACTCAATGAAGTCGTGGTCAAAGTGATTGATTTTGACAAAAGCAAATGCTTCAGCAAGTGATTTCCAAAGATTAGATTAGATTAGATTATTAGTTAGTTTCAGCCTCCCTATCCGCAACAAAGGCTATCCAAAGAGAGGAAGGAAGAAGACACCATTTAGTATGGAGTTAAGGAAACGCGGAATCTATGCAGAAAGTGCACAGAAACAGAAAGCTAAGAAAGAAGATCATGAAACAAGAAAAAGTTCAAGAAGAAAGTAATAGGTGCTGAAAAACAGGACAGCAGTGAACCGAAAAAAGATGGTCCGTAACAAAACACAATCCTATTCTATTTCAACAAAAAGAAAGCCTACCTAACCTTTGGCTCGGGCCCTTACATAGTCCCCCTTAGAGTGCTAATTCCCATAGGCACAATAGTTGTTTCCCCCTGAGGGGATGATTTCCAAAGAAAAAAATGGTTGTGAAAATTTTGCAACTGGCATTTCATGCAAACAAGCCAGCAGGTCGTGAACAACTCCATGTGCATCAGGGAGCAAATTGGGACACTTAAATAGAAGGCTCGATGATCCACTACAGAGGAACTTGCACACATCTTCTCTTGATAAATCAGTAAGTGCTGCTCCTCATCCCCAAGAAGGATAAATTTACAATTAACCCCACATATTCATACTTTGAAAATTTATTAGAAGGCAAATTATTACAAGCAAAGCCCAAAAAACACAGGAAATACAAGCACCGGAATTCTTTTCTTTTTTGAAGTAATATGCACAAGTGCTAGTATCAATAGCAAGATGCTAAACCATTTTGAATTAACATAATCTAAGAATTACAGTTCATAATGTACTAGACATAAAAAAGGTAAAGTAAATGTCCAGAAGGTTTTCAAAATGATTACTACCAAAAATTTAAAACCAAAATATCAGTTCATAATGTTCCTCTACAGCTAGAAAGCTAAGAAAAAAATAATACAACAGCATAGACCAACTCCTTACTTTGTTTTCTTCTCAGAGAGTGTGACAACGGACGTGAGGTAGTCGAAAAGTTCTCCGTTCTTACACAGTTCAAATACCAAGAAGATAAATGTAGATGATTCAAAAACATCATGGAGTTCAACTGAAAAAAAAAATGAAGTTTATTACATTCTGTTAGCAATATTTGAATGAGATTCCAATCTCTTGATGATTAAGACCATCTAACAATGAATTATAACGATAATTTTTCCTAAATTATAACAAGCAAAACCTAATAACTGCTACACATAACATCTCACACAAAACCATTTGGACAAGTGTAAATAACTGTAGCTGAGGCTATGAAAGCTGCTCCACACACATTCAAAGACTTATTATGTTACAGAGGCTACAGCACCAGAGTGGACAAAAATAATGTTGCAGAATAAAACCAAAATTAAACCTAGAATTCTTACAAACGTAGCAAGAACAAAGGCACCAATCATTACAATTACCCAAATTCATTCCAAGCAGCAGCAGCAGCACTATACTGGCATGCAACTCAGGTGCTCCGACTATATTGCAGACTACACATTTTCTGTTTCTACTTTGAGTCCTGTAATATTGCTCGTCTATTGAGTACACCTCATTATACATATCAAAAATTTACAACATATTCACACATATTAACTATTATGAATGGAAATAATGCCCTAGTAACATTTCTTAGATGAGTGAAATACTAGAGGAGTCAAAACACAAAAGTTTCACCTGTTAAAAATCAATAAGAAAGAGCACCTGCAATTTTTATAAGCAATTGATTATAATGAGTTGAATTGAAGTTCAATATTCAACTCAAATTCAGAGTCACTGTAATAAGCAATTTTTTAAATAGCAAACCTCAACTGGATTATACCTTCAGTTGGCTTTGATTAAGTATTTATACATATTAAGTTTGTGATGGTTAGTCAGCAGCATTGTGAAAATTCCCTCCGTGTACACCGGCGGCTCACGTTGCGATAAACGCGTGTGTATAAAACAAATCATAACTAACAATGATGCAAAAATTTAATTTCTTATTTTAAAAAACTTTCAGCTTTTCAAAATTCTGAAGAAAAATTTTATATCTCTCCAAACCTAAAATATTTAACAATTAATATGTTTACAATTATTCAATTATTCAATCCAATACCATAGAATGCCCATCAAATTAGTCAGCTCTGTAATACGACATGAATGCTCAAGACAATTTCAACAGGGCTAAAAAGAGAGCCATACATTTTTGCTGAAGGTAAGAAGTGCAAGAAACAGGAGTAAGAAGTGTTGACAGTTCTAGATGTATGCCACCCAAGAAATCCAAGGCGTAACAGCTGGTTGCTGCAGCTCTTACTTCTAACACAACTCACTAATATAAGGATGACCAGCAACCATTCGCAAGATTTGGACTTCTCGCTGTGTTGCTTCTAGAATGCTACTGTCTGATGAGTCACTCATGTCAATGATCTTGGCAGCAAACTCTTGGCCGGTCTCTTTCTCTGGAATACAATTACTCATTAGTATTAGGTATAAACCATTCATGGACAGAAAATATAAGAAATAATAGACATGATGGATGAAAAAACTTCATCTTGAAATGTTAAATGTTAGTTTTTAAATTATCCAAGGAACACTCTGAAATGTGAAATGTTAGTTTTTAAGTATTCAAGGAACTTGACTGCAGCAACAATGAAAATAATATTCTCCTTAGTTTCTCATTAGAAACTAACTAATGCAGTGTGGTATGTTTATCTGAACATTATAAAATGAATACCTAAAGTGACTTTCTTTCATTATCACCTTGATAGGCATTGCTTTTACTTCTCAAATTTTCCATAAATTATCAGGGTTGTTATTAATTATCTCAGCCCTCTCTAACTTCATTTCATGACTATCAATACAGAGAAACCCAATAACAAAGGGTTAGTAGATAACAAAAAAGTATTTGTTCATCTACAATAAGATTAGAGTAAATCATTTGACAATCAACTATTTATAAAAATACAAGTACATTGGTACCTCGGCTTACAAATTTAATTTGAGCAAGTGCCATCTCGTAGCTCAAAACTTTCAAATCCCAGAATGACTTTCCCATAAGAATGTTATAAAGACAAAATAAATTGTTCCGCCCATCAATAAAAGCCCATTTTCATTCATTTTTCTCTACACATACACATATTTAATGATGAAATTATATCATTATAATTTCTAAATAAAGTGCACTGGCATAATTTTACATACAGACATCAGGAAGTCACAAAGCATGTGTGAAAATCATGAAGAAATCATGCATGGATCCACTTAGTAATGCTATCTAGACGGTCGCTACTGAGAGAATGAACAAGCAAAGGGGGTAATAAAAGAGGTTTAGGCATGGTGGGAATGCGTGGAAAGAACCACAGGACTCCTTTGTGAGATGCTGTTAAGTTATTCCCAAGAAATATGACATCACAAAGCATGGCATTAAGACTTAACAAAAAAATGGGGCCTGGGAGGGAAATTTAAATTAGTACCCAATACAAAGGCATCACTAAATTTACAAAAAATTCATAAAATAAGGCATTTGTAACATGAGGTACCAGTGTATCACTGTAATTAAATTATGAAGTACTAAAAGATAAAGCAGAAGTACCTACTTTAGATATAAAAGATCAAGAACTTGATGTTCCTCCTTTGAAGTCTGCCAGACTTTATAGGTGATGTGTGTACTACTCTTGATACTAATTGAACACATATAAGAACACACACCTAATGGATCAGCTTTATTTATATTAATTGTGGCAGAACATTGTCAGGAAATATATACATCAACTAGAAAAATTATTTCTGTATGATAGTATTAGGTTGCAAAATGATTGACACAGCCCTGATGAACTTAACCATTATTATAATGCACTATTTTCACTAGCTTCAGAAGTTTTTGGACATAGTCTTGAACTGCAGTCACCGGATGTTTCTTTAAATTACAATAGGTAGCTCATTTTCTCTCTGAATATATCTAACTGAATAATCTATCTACATTAAATATTTGCTGAAAGATAATGATCAACATACAAACTTTAACTGATATTCATCTTCAATTTTACAAAAAATTTAGAAAATAGAATGTTAAAATCTGAAATTAGCCTAAAAAGTAATATGGAGTTGTATCCTATTTTTAATTCATTTCTAATTTTTTGGATCTTTTATATTTCTTCTTATGCTAAAATAATTGCTTTCATTTCTGAATATCAAAAATTCAACTGAAAACCATGTTAAAAACCATTTAAAATTGAAATAGTATACACAAATATATCCTGGATGCAACTCAATAAATATTAAGTGAAATGCATTTCAGTAACTATCACAGCACAAAACATAAAAAATTATTATTTGCCAGACTAACATTACAAATGAACCATTTAAAACTTGTCTTTAGAAACAATAGATGAGAGAAACAAAATATCAATTTGACTGGATATAAGGAAAGAATACAATCAGCTATTGTCATATCAGAAACAAAGAGAAGCTTAAAACTTATGGATACATCATTTGACAATGGAGCTCACCCAAAGACTTTCTAATGCTCATATCTACAACAAAACCCTGTTCAAACTTACCAATACATCGTCTGACCACAGAGCAGCCCCCTCTGCCCAAGACTTCTTTGGGCTCATATTTAGAATAGAACCCTCGGGCTGCACTACGGTCAGGAAGCGTGTCAACATCATCTACAGCCATAATTCAACTCTGAAATACAATACAAATTTTAATAATATATAATTGTACAACTCCTAGATTTGGTTTCAAAATTAAACTAGCCAATATAAATGCCAATTCAATAACATTTCTGATTAAGTATAGAAACTGTCTCACAAATCATACTATTGAATATTTTGACCAGTCCTCTTTCTCTCTCTCTACAATGTATTAATGCAATATTGAAAGACGTCTATGTCTGATGCTTGGTAAATTTATGTATAGTCTCAAAAATATAAATGTTTACAGTACTGTAGTTAGTGTGAGATTTTTTTTTGATCTCATAATATTTTTATTTTGGAAATAGAAAGGGCACCATAGAATGTACCGAGAAAAACATGAAATACATTTAAAAATGCAATCCTACACACCCACAGAATATTCTGTGAATAGCATATTAGAAAAAAACAAACTGGAAAAATCAAAAAGAAATAGCTAAGAAAATAAATAATTACAGGAACAAAGTTAACACATGTGCAATCTTGAAGGTTTATTCTTAGTTGGGCCTCAAGGGGCTATGATTAACAACATATGATGCATATTTTTACTTCCCACGATATAAATTAAATCACGATATAAATAATTTGTTTAAAAATGTATATCGACTCTAAAATTTCAAGGTCACATGTAGTTGAAGCCAAATCTAAGATTTTGAAGTTTGCAGAGGATATCGGTACGTTGCATTTTGCTGCGTGATTACATACGAATTGTGCGAATTGGTTCCCCGTGCGGAGGCTTCAACCCCGATGTTCGGCCATTCTGATATAAAAATTTTGTGCCGTCATGCCGACGTACGATGATGTGCACTGCATACAACTGTAAAGTAAGAATAAATCAGAAAGGCTCGCTTCTCCATCAGAAGCGTATCCTTGTCTTGTACCAGAATTGCATAATTTTAAGGTTGCTTCTTTTTTCCGGTAGAAAAATACGCGTCCGATGGAGATGCGAGCCTCTCTGATTTATTCTTAACAGTTGTACAGTTGTGTACAGTGCACATGTACAGTTGTGTACAGTGCACATCATCGTACGTCGGCATGACGTCACGAAATTTTTATAACAGAATGGGCGAACATCGGGGTCGAAGCTTCCGCGCGAAGCTTCCCTCACACTCCGCAGTACGTAATCACGCAGTAAAATGCAACGAACCAATATCCTCTGCGGACTTCAAAATCTTAGATTCGGCTTCAATTGCATGTGACCTCAGAATTTTAGAATAGTTACATATTTTCAAACGAAAACCGGCCCTCAACAATTCTGATGGTTCCTACCCATTACAAATTGTAACTTAATAATAATCTTGTTGATTTCAGTTTTTCTGGGACATGTTTCATTTTTATTTTTATTTTTTTTACTTCCTTTAATGACTGTATCCAACATTTTGTTTTTTATTCTATTGCAGACAATGATTTGTACATTTACGAACTGATGATGGATCTGGACTCCGAAACGTATTCCTAATGAATATAATCAAGTTCCTTGAAATTTTCGTTCTTAAATTCCTCATCTTATAGATGGTTGCGTGTTTGCGGATATTTTCGGTTCCGGAGCTTATCGAATTTTACTATTTTCTTTTTGCCAAAGTATGTTCTCGTACTTAATGTGAATAACACGAATATGACAACCCTTTTTTGGAGAAATAATTGTTTTGGTCCACTTTTGGAGCCAGTTGCTATTATAGCTAGTCTACATTACGTTGCAGTACGATTAGAAACGCATATCTATTGAATGGATTTCATTTTGTTATTTTTCTTAACAATATAGTTAACATAGCATGAGCATTTTATTATTCATAATCAGAAACTTTATTGTCAATATTTTTATATTATTTTATATATTGGCAAATAATTTTATTATAACCCCCATGTAGGGCTTATAATGGTTTTATTTTAATACAAGTGAGCACGGCCTGCCAAAAATGGGATTTAATACCTTTCATGAACAAATTTTCAAGATGTAGATGAAAAACAAATACAGTATATCCATCCTAACTGTACCCGACCCGTGATCAAAAATATTCTTGTATTTGCGCACTGGTGAAACTCATATCACAGATACGGTTATTACAACTATCCTTATGAGCGTGACAGAGAAATGGAAGAAACAGACACTAAACAATCAAACCAAGGGTAAGGGTATTATTAGGTAGCAGCATGACCCATGGAAATGCCAAGGACAATGTCATCGTTAAGCTAGATGGACCCATGGAAAAATTCCGTCAACATTATCTAACCTATGCTATTCTAATTCTATGTCGTGACTCGCACCGCCGCAAATCACATTCACGACGCGAAGGCCTAGCAATCGTCATTACATGGTAGCAACTGCGGTTCTTGTAGGCCCTACACCGCAAATGCGTTGTCCACTGTTGCCAATACGTGGAACGGAAAGTCGGGTAGGTTTAAATTGTTAATGCTGAGCACATATGTACAAGAACACACAAAGCTCTCTTGACTCTGAGTTCCCCTTCGGTGACAAATCACCATTACTTAAAAACGATAACTTCGGGCACAGCTATTCTCAACATTACTATATTCAATTTAATATCTTAATAATTCAATATGGCCTGAAAGCTGCACAAAAGCGAAATGGTTAGGAAAAATGCGCAAATTACGGCAATCACAACAACCTATCCAATACTACTAACCTATCCTAATAAAATTTAAAATATATCAATGCATGTAGAGACAATCTTTCAATGTTACACTGATGAATTTGGTATCCATGATACCGCAAACTCAAACATCCTATGTTTCTTAAGAAGCGGGCACCGAAGATATACATAAACAAACATACAACGAGTATTATTAGGTTAGATGATTGTAAAAGTATCGGTATCGGTAGTAGTATCGGTCAAAGTATCGGTATTTTCAAGTATCGGAGTATCGGTATCGGCCAAAAAATGGGTATCGGTATCATATCGGCCAAAAAAATGGTATCGGTACATTACTAGTTACAAAGCATTTTTATTCTAATATACAGGATATACAAGCTCAGGAATATGCAGTACAAGGAATTGAAGTTGAAAGTAAGATGATTGGATTATAAAAATTTTATATCTTAGACTATGAAGTCAATCTTTTGAATTTTTTTTCACACCTATGCATCATCTACATCTAGTTTACCATACAATAAGCTCAGAGATAATTAGAGATATGACTCAAAAAAAACCATGCCTTTTTTTAAAAAAACACGTTTTTTACAAAAAAAACCGTGGCCAAAAATAAATGTGGATATTTTGGTTTTTTTAAATATTTTGTCAGAAAATAACTCAGCAAGAAAAAGAACCACATTACATTATTTGTTTTCATGTCAAATTACAAAATGAAACAGCATACTTCTTAATTGATGGTTTTCTATGGTTTTATGAAATTTTTCATTTTCTGTGGTTTCATGCTTTGATATTTTATTTATTTTACAATACATGTGAATGACCTTCAACTCCCAAAATGGTGTGTTATAACATATCTTTACTTATGGTCATTGATAGAGATGTGACTAAAAAACCATGCTGTTTTTAAAAAAAAATGTTATTTATACAAAATTATAAATAAAAACCATAGATATTAATATATTTATGCGACCTTGAAAATCTAATGCTGTGTTTTTAAAACGTTTTTTAACAGAAAAATCTTGACTAAAAAAACATGGCCATTATATTTTATGGGACCAAAAAAATTATTTTTTTTAAAAACATTTTAAAAAATTCATGACTAAAACAAGACGGATATAAATATCTGGAAAGTTATTTTTCTTTAATCGAATTGTCTTTAGAAACTAATAAACAAAGAATGCTGTTAATATTGAAATCCTGTTTATTAGAACTGTACTAGGTCTTAGAATAAAATATCTACCAAGAATCTATTCACTCCATAAAACCTTTCGGAGACCAGCTCCATCCTCCGTCATTCAGTAAAATTTGGTGAAATAGACAATGAATTTTCACTGTTCCTTTGAAAAACATTTGACTGAATGACTTCCTGAGATTGAGCTAGTCTCCAAAAGGTTTTAGAGTGTGAATAGATTCTTTGTGGATATTTTATTCTAAAACCTGGTACGGTTCTACTGGATATTAATATATCTTATGTGACCAAAAAATCCATGCTTTTTTTGAATGTTTTTGTTACAAATAAGTCATGACTAAAAAACACGAATGTTAATATACTTTATTTTACCATAAACAACCATGCTGTTTTTTTGAAAAACATCTTTTTACAGAAAAATCATGATTAAAAAATGTGGATATTAATATATTTTATGTGCCAAAAAAAACCATGCTGTTTTTTTTAATCATGTTTTCTTTACCAAAAAAATCATGACTAAAAAACATGGTTATTAACGACTTTTTGTGAAAAAAACATTTTTTAAAAGGTCATGTTTTTCTTGGTCAGATAGAAGTGCATAGAAGAAAACTTGTTTATTACGATCTAATTAACTACGATTAGGCACCGAAAAGTGAAAAATCGATTACTGACCAACGCTACACATTTACCGAATTTATTCTCAAACTACATTTTTTTATTCATTTTCCTGGACAACATTAAAAACAGTTAATTTTTAATAGTGTTTCAATGTTATAACATAAAAAGTAAAAAATGTATAAAAAATTCAACTTAGAAGTTAGAAATTAAGGTCGATGTTACGTTTCATGTGATCACGGAAAATAATAAATGCGATCCTAAGAATCACTAATGAAACACATTTCAGATCATCTTATAAGAATGACATTCTGCTCGCTGATGCGTTATTTTTGAATAATTAAACTTCAAAGTTGGCTTTCGCAGGTGAAAGGAAGCGAGCGCGACAAGCAGAATTTAATTAATACAAGGTGTCTACTAAAATGTCCATCCTCCATTTTAGCATTTTTTAGCACCTTTTAGCACATTTGAAGATGAAATTTTAGCATCCTTTTCCTTCAATAAGCTCCAATGATAACCATATAGACATACATACATACATACAAAAACATATTCCGGGCTTATCCTCCCTATGGGAGGGTAGCCGACAGCAGGCCACAATCACCACACTTAGTCACTAGGGGGCAAGAGAGGCAGCACTGGCCGCACCTGAACTGCCAGGATCAGCAGCAGCCCAGCACAACCACCCTCCACAGTCAGGCCCGACAGTCATAGCTGGTTTACCCCGACCGCTTCATTGAGCACAGCCCCACCCCTGCACATGACAGGTCAACCCCATCACACGCGGGCAACTTCCAGTACCTCGTCAAAAATAAAATTACCTCCTTATACACTGCCCCCACTCACTTCAGTCCGCAGCCATCCCTCTTGCCACGTCCACAGTCAGACCCCTCTCATACAAAGCACATTTCACCCCATCCATCCAACTCATCCGTGGTCTACCTCGCGCTCGAAGACCACTCACTTCCGACATATATATATATTCTTTCACCAGCCGCTCAACTTTCATTCTTTCAACATGCCCAAACCCTCCAAGCACTCTTTCAACCACTTGCCTGCTCAACTTTTTGATAACACCCGTCTACCCCCTAACCAACTCATTCCTGATCCTATCTTTTCTTGTTACTCCATACATGCTCCTCAAACACTTCATCTCAAACACATCCAACTTCCTCCTCTCAGCTGCTCTCAACCCCCAGGACTCTGCTCCGCACAACAAAACTGGCACAATCAAGCATTCATACAGTCCCCTCTTAGCATTCATACTCAAACTCCTGCTTTCAAAAACTTTCCTCATTGCACCCAATGTCTTATAGCCTTCACTCACTCGATGCCTCACTTCTACTTCCATACTATCCTTAACAGTCACATCCGACCTGAGGTACCTAAAATGCTCTAACTCCTCTAAAACTAACATTCAACCTCACATCCAAAGTTCCAAACACTCCACTTCTTGAACATCTCATCACTTTACTTTTATTCACATTTACCCTCAATTTCCGCCTTTTGTACACTCTACCAAACTCTGCAACCAGTCTCCTCAGTTTTCCTCTGAATCAGCCACAAGCGCTGTATCATCTGCAAACAACAGCTGACACACGCCCCAATACCTACCATTTGGTCCACCAACTGCGCACCCTTTCCCAACACTCTGGCATTCACTTCTCTCACCACACCATCCATAAACAAATTAAACAACCACGGCGACATCATATATCCCTGTCTCACACCTGTCACAACTGGGAACCATTCACTCACCTCATTCTCTACTCTCACACATGCTCTGCTATCAAAGTAGAAACTCTTGATTGCATTCAACAGTCTCCCACCCACTTCATACAAGCTTACCACTTCCCATAGCGCCTCACGATCCACTCTGTCATACGCCTTCTCTAGATCCATAAATGCCCAATATACATCGTTTCCCTTTAATAAGTATTTTTCATTCACCTGCCTCACAGCAAACATTTGATCCACACAACCTCTACCACACCTAAAATCACATTGTTCTTCAGCAAGCACACGATCCGTCAACACTCTCACTCTTCCAATTAAAACTCTTCCATGCAGCTTCCCAACAACAATCAGTAGACTTATACCCCAAGAATTACTGCACTCATACCTGTCACCTTTCCTCTTGTACAACAGAACTACACACGCGCTACTCCAATCAACTGGCACTTTACTAGCCTCCAAACATACATTTAATAAACGTACCAACCATTCTAAAACCACATTTCCTCCTTTCTTTAGACATTCAACCGTGCAGCCATCCATACCTGGAGCTTTTCCATTTTTCATTACATCCAACGCACCTTTCACCTCTGCACTTCTTATTCAACTTCTATTCACTTCACCAAACACAGGCATTCTAACATCGCTTCCAACAGCTACTACTCTCGCAACGCTATCATCCCTCACGTTCAGCAGTTCCTCAAAATACTCCGCCCATCTCTTTCTCACATCACAACTCTCCACTAGCAGCCTACCATTTGCATCCTTCACTCTTGCCTCATTCTCCACCTGACCTTTCCTAATTCTCTTCACTTACTTCCAGAAAACCTTCCTTCTCTCCATGAAATCACCTCCCAACTTCCTCCCCCATTCCTTATCCGCCGCCCTCTTTGCTTTCCTTAACATTCTTTGTACCTCTTTCTTCCTCTCCTTATACTCATCGAAATTTTGCTGGTTGCCTCGTTGCAACCCCCTTTCGAACGCCCCCCGCTTTCTTCTCGCAGCCGCTCATACTTCTCCATTCCACCATTCACTCCCCTTTCTAATCCCCCTCCAACTTTCTTTACCCCACACACTTCCCTTGCACATTTCTCCACCGCATCTTTAAATAACTCCCATTCCCCTTCAACTCCCCCCACCTCACTTTCCTTCACCCTCCCATACTCTACTTTCATCTTCTCCTGATACACTCACGCTCAGAATCATGCAACTTGCTTACATTTAACACCTCCCTTCCACTGCTCCTTTTTACACCTCCCTTCCACTCCTCCTTTTTACACCTTCCCACATTTCACTTACTCTCAACTTTCCTTCCACCAAGCAATGATCCGAAATCCCATTCAACTCACCACGGAACACATGCACATCGAGCAAACGACCCATCACTCCCCTGCTAACCAAAATATAATCTATCAATGCTCTCTCCTCTATCGCACCTCCATTCGTCCTCACATATGTATACTTGTTTATACTTTTTTTCTGAAACAAACTATTCCCAATCACTAACTCACTCTCTACACAAAAGGAAGGAGGAAGGCATCATTTAGTATGGAGATAGGATAATGAGGAATCTATGCAGGAGGGGCATAGAAACAGTAAGTTGTGAAAGAAGTTCATGAAATAAGATAAAAGTTAAAGAAAGTCAGAGGTGCTGAAAAACAGCAGAGTAGTGAACCGAAAAAAAGTGGTTCTTAACATAACAAAAAAACGTTTTATTTCAACAAAAAAAAGGCCTACCAAATTCTCAGCTTGGGCCCTCACATTTTCCCTCTGGGAGCGCTAATTCCCATAGATACAATAGTTGTATCCCCCTGAGGGGTTCCAGAAGCAAAAATACATGTATATTCAGAAAAATTCCATTTTCATTATAAAAGGATTTAAGGATGGTTTTGAACAACAAAGAAAACCTGAAAAATAAACAAATTTAGTAATATAAAATAATAGTAATTATTACATTTTATGTTTAATAGCCCCTACCAGCCAGTTGAAGAGAGATGTCGACTTTTTATGACTACAATAATTGGATATTTGGAATCAAGAACTTAACAAATTAAGAAATAATATAAACTCTGCAATTGTACTAATAAAAAAATACTGCTCAGGTACGGGGGAATGCAGAAACTTCCCCTATTAGGAATGGCCAGGTACCAATCCCAACCCTTACATTTTTACTTAAACATATTAAAATCTAAGCAGTTTAATATTTTCATAAATTTTTAGCACCTGTCCTTCAATTTTATCACTTTTTAGCACATTTTTTAGCACCTTGCTGGTTTTAGCACTTTTTAGCACCTTTTAGCACCTTTAGCACCCAGTAGACACCCTGTAATAATGGAAGCTAGCCCTCTATTACATACATAAACAGGTTGGAATGTGAGGAGGGAGCCACAGTTCTTCTAGTGAAAATTATAAATAAAAGTTCAAACCTACCCATTAGGGTGACGTCAACAATTTGACATCGGCTCCAAGAGGGCGGTTACCCGGTATGGTTGCACCCATCTTAGAGCTGATGTACACAACTGCGGACGTAACCCAAATAGGTGGGTTTGAACATTTATTTATAATTTTCACTAGAAGAACTGTGGCTTTCCTCACAACCCAACCTGTTTACTTTTGTAATAGGGTATTAGCCTCCATCATTAATTAAAAAACTCTGCTTGGCACGCTTGCTTCCTTTGGCATGCATATGTCAACTTCAAAGTTTAATGATTTGAAAATAATGCATCAGCAAGCACAATGTCATTCTTATAAAATGTTCTTGAATGGTTTCCTATAGTGATTCTTTGGAATAAAATTATTATTTTTCATGATCACATTAAAAGTAACATTGACCAAAATTAAAAAAGAAAGCCAGAACTTTATTAAAATACAGAAACAAATAAAAGGAGAATATCCCTAGTTATACAGAACAAAAATTTAAAAATTTAGCAACATTTTAATTGGGAACCAAGATTGGACCTAGTTTTTTGAACAAACTGTACTAAAAATTACAAAAAAAAACTATTTCCATGAGGAAACATCATTAAAAACCATTAAACTACAACAAAAACGATGCATTTTTTTCGACAAGACCATGAGTTCTGTACAGTAAGATACTCATCAACTGAGCAATTCAATAACTAACCTTGAACTTGAACTTGAAATTGAGGGCCGACAGCGTCGGGGCCTTTGTAACGGCCTACAATTCCCTCCACAGTTATCACACAAAGAGTTCAGCGCCTGGTACCAGACTTGTCCACTAAACTACTCAGGATTTACCAATCCTTGTCACAAGCTGCCATTGGATGGCGTCACTGGGATAGCCAGTGCGTCAAAACACCATCCCCAGGCATATTGGGTCATTACTGACCATTCTACCTGACTGGCTCATTCCAGTCACTGTCTCTTACTCCAGGCACGCACAAGAAACAATTTCATAGCTTCAATGATACTCATATTGCACTCCTGATCCAATCCAGCAAGACAGCTCATACCGCAATCATCTTCAGCACATCTGGCATACCACTCATTCTCTCCATACTGCTCAAGCACCACATTCATAAAACTTTCTCTCTCTTGCTCATACTTACTACATTCCAGCACAAAATGCTCAATTGTTTCCTCCACTCCACTAATACACTGGTGACATAATCTGTTATTATTCTCATTCCACCTCCATGTACGTCTGTTCACACTCAATGACTTACATCTCACAGCAAACAAGAGTTGACTTCCAAAACTACCATCATAGAACGTCTCAAACTTAGGTGCTTCTTTTTTCATATACCAGTCAAGTGCAGGCTTCCGCACCATGCTAAGCCTCCACTTATTCAATCCATACTCTTTCGTTTTCCTCTCAATCTCTTTCTTCCACCTCTTGCAGTCCCACTCAGGCCCTACACCTCCAGGATTTATTAAACTCCAGTCATCCACAGGTCTCCCAATTCTAACATGAATAATCTTTTGCATACTAAGCTTCCTTGCATGCCCCCAACACACTTTCTCCCAATAGCTTACACTCAGATTCCATTCAAAAATTCGCTTTACCCATCTGCTATTCTGCATTCTTTCAATTCTCACCTTATAATTCAGCACCGCCTTCATCATTCTTTCTGAAAATAGGCTCCACCCAAGGTCACCTCTAATGGCTTCTGTAGCTGTCCATTTTGGAGCACCCAATGCTAACCGTCCTACCTTATTTTGTATTACATCCAGCTTTTCAAGATCACTTCCATTCCAGGCAAGAGCACTCATACCATACATGACACTAGGTACAGCAACATACTTCCACATTCCTCTCACACATTCATACTTGTTTGCTCTGTATCTGGCCACGCTACTTAATCGTCCACTCCACTGCATAGCTTTTGCCACTTTCTCACCCTTAGTTCTAGTGCATCCATCTTCACTTATCATACAACCTAGATATTTATATTCTTTTGTTCTACCTATTCTGATTTCTCCAATATTCCACAGTCTGTCTCTATCAGTCTCATCACTATTTATAACCATAACCTTGCTTTTGTCGGCACCGAAGTTCATCTTGAAATCTGTACTATATCCGTTCACAATGTCAAGCATCCTTTGCAGTTCATGTCCACATCCACTAACCACAACCACATCATCAGCATACAACAAACAGCTCAGTCTCTCATTACCAACTTTCAGTCCTAAGCCACTCCTTCTCAGTCGAACTGCTAATTCTTCTGTGTACAATCCAAACAACAGGGGAGACAGAGTACAGCCCTGTCTCACTCCTCTAACACTCCTCACTTGCCCCGTTTCCAAATTTCCTAACCTGTATATAGCGCTTGCGTTCTCATACAGACTTTGTACAATTTTTACTATTTTTCTGCTAAACCCAACTTTTCTCAGAACTTCAAAGAGCCTAACCCGATCCACTCTGTCATACGCTTTTTCAATATCCAGGAATGCTAAATACACCTTCTTATCATCCTTCCTCATTCGCTCAATTATTTCACTCACTACAAACAGATTATGTTCCCCACGTTTATCCTGCCTAAAACCATTCTGTTCTTCACCTAGGACTCCTAATTCCTCAACTAAATTTTTCATTCTCTCATTCAAAATACCACAAAATATCTTACATAGTGTCACCCAGTGCAATTGGTCTGTAATTTTTAAGTTCTTTCATACTCTTATGTCCACCCTTATGCAACAGAACTACATTACACTTGTTCCAGTCATCCGGTACTCTTTCACTCTTCCATATCTCATCAAATAAACATTTCAACATACTGACCACACTCTCTCCTCCAAATTTATAGAACTCATATGGGATCTTATCAGGGCCACATGCCTTTCCATTTTTCACTTTCTTCAAAAAACTTACAATCTCTTCACAAGTGATTTCGTCTTCCATTTGCAGTTCACGTTCATCAATCAGAAAGTTTATGGGTGCATTATCTGTAACCTGCTCATTCATTCCACCAATGTCCTCCCAGTATTCTTCAACTGCTTTCACCAGTTGCATCCTATCTTGCACACTGCAACCGTTAACTACTAATTCATCAACTTGAACTTCACTACTTCTATCATTACCTTGTATAAACTTATACCAATCTTTTATTCCATCCGGACCTTTCTTTCTTAGATTTTCAACTTGGTGTCTCTCCTCTTTAACTCTAGCCTCATTAATCCTAAATGCGTTTCAATCCTGAAGATCTTAAAGTTTATCAACTTTTTCACCTATCAACTAGTTATTAAACCTGTATTTTGAATATAAATCAACTTATGTTAGACACGAGCAACAAAAACCTTAAAACAAATTTAAATGACCTTTCTCGCCAAAGTCACATTGAAGAAGAATAATCGAAAAATTACACAAACTCGGATTCGCACACTTTGAACCGATCTTTAAAACGTGGATCATATCATCTGCCATAGACGTTAGTATTTGACAAAGTGTTATATGATGCACCCTTAAATTATGCCGTAGCCCTTATCTATATTTATTGAAACCCATTAACAATTTCTTTAAAATATTTTGATGATAGGGGAAAAAATTTGAATGACACTCATGTCATGTGTTTTCGAATAAATACCATACGGAATTCAAAGCAGTAACAAACTCTATGAGGATTCTCGATACCTGCTCCCAAGTTTACACTTCAATAAAAATTCTTTGCTAATATCACAGTACCAGTCCATTTTATTGAAAATTCATGGTTAAATTTGAAAAAAATGTTCCCCCTCTGAAAAAAAACAAAGCGTATAAAAATCTGTAGTGAGTCTCTATCCCGCAACCTGGTCGAAATTTCGAAATTCTCAGAATGACCATCTAAAAATTCAGTAAAATAAATTCAACCATTAGCATAAAATCACATTACGAAATTCACTAATCTCTGTCCTCAATTTTATCAAAATTGTGTAACGAAAACAATTCAATCCCTAAGAATTCACATTTGCGTTTTAACGGAACCTTCCACGGACGCGCGACAGCAACATCGTATGCGATCTAGCGTCATTGTCTCGTGTCATACAGAGCGTGCAGATCTAGGTGTTTTTGACTGGAAGCTACGAGACACTTTACATTCCACTGCCACGTCACCTACCTTTACCTTGCCCGATCATATCAAAAGGGTAAAATAACCCGGTAGCCCGACTTGGCAAAATAACTGCCTCCTTCATTGTTACCTTCTCACTTCTAATAAACCCCCATTACTGGACGGCAAGAGCAAGTATCCAATTCCTCCACCTCACTAAGAATTGAGACATCATTGGTTACAGCTAACCCACTTGCTGCATAACCTGCAAGTCCATATTCTAACACCAATAGAGGAATTGCAACTTACCGTCCTCACTTATCAGAGACGCTATTGCCGTCACTAACCACGGGATACCATTGCACACGACCTTCTCCACAATTTACACTTCCGCATACCGACGCAGCTGTGAGCCTGTTGCAGTCCCTACTCAAGATCGGACGTCAACATCAGCGCACCTGGAAGACCCAATCTGACAGCCTCCAATAAAATCAGGCCAGAATTAAATAACCATATCTACTTTCTTATCCTTTCGATGGTCCAGTTCCGAGGTGAAAATTATAGTATTTTGTTTTTGATTAAAGACGCCGGAAAGAGCGCGTCCGAACCTCTCACTCCTTCTGAGTCAGATTAAGTCATTAGTTTATTAATTAAGTGTTGGCGTTCGACGCCAACTGGTGACCCGCCTTCAGCCATAAATTCAAACCTGCCTAAAGTAAAACTAAACTTGAGTAAAGCCACCAAACTTGAAGTTCACAACACAAACCTTGAACTTTACACTGGTGATAACCCAGAGTAGTTTAATCAGATATAAATACTCACCCGGACCACCATCGGAAGGATCAGGAGCGCATGTCTAGTGCTGTCAACTTCTGTGCATGGCTGACCTTGAAGGAGGTAGTTTCTTTCCTTACTCTCAGTAGCTAAACAGAGTATTTCCTCTCCAAACTCTTCCCTAATAATAAGTTATTGCTACTGCAGCCTATACTAACAAATTCTTCATGTTTATCCATTGCTACTGAAGCCATCTTTTACAAAACTCTTCATGCATTTCCATTGCTACTGAAGCAAAACCATAGGAGATCTTCTAGGATTTTTTTTCCATTGCTACTGAAGCTCTTTACTAATAACCTTCGCAATTTCCATTGCTACTGCAGCACCATTGCTACTGAAGCACAAAAGTAACATAACAACTTATACGAAACAAAAAGCTATTGCAACGCGCGTTATCATTCATTCTTGGGGAACATTTGAAGCATTATGGCGCCAAACGATGGTAACGAGAGTAACGACAGTCAGGTGGTTTCCGTAAAATTAACACCGTTCGCGATTCAAAGTCTGGACTCATGGTTCTTCCAAACCGAAGAACACTTCGAAAGCCTATCCATAGATTCCGAGAAAATCAAATATTATTCACTATTAAGGGCCCTGCCCACTACTTGCCTAGACGACCTCTCTGGGGTCTGTAACGCTAACTCACCCGAACCTTATTCCACCCTCAAAGAGCATGTTTTAAAACGTTACAGCAAGGATAGAGCCCAAAGAATCCAGGCTTTGACGAGTAATCTCACCACCTACAATAGCCAAACACCTCTAGCTCTACTTAAAGAGATGAGGAAATTAGCGAAGGGGGTCATGGATGACGATACCCTAAAGACATTGTACATCCAACGCTTGCCCTTACGCCTTCAACCATTCCTCCATACACAAGATTCCTCTGTGAACCTGGACGTTCTCGCAGAATTGGCCGAGAAAATTATTGCCAGTGAAAACCAGACACCGAATAGCTGTGCCGCTACTCCAGTGGTCAATCAAACCAGCCCAAACGAAGTGGAAAGATTATTGCGCGAATTAGTTCAGCGAGTTGGAGCACTAGAAGTTGCTACCCAGCAAGCCGAACACGCGGATAGAGTTCATGGAGTTGCACACCAAACTGCGGCGTATCAGCAAGCCGATAATTCCACACACACCGTTCCGTTTGACAGGCTTAAAAATGGGAATCGTCCATTTAAACATCAGAGGGCTGGTAGTTCAAATACCGTTCAGGGCCAGGGGTCACGAGACAATCTGGAGGAGGAATGGTGCTGGTATCACAGAAAGTACTTGCACAAGGCTCGTAAATGTGAATCGCCGATGTGCCCATTGTACGTACTACTTTACCCAAAAAACGGGAACAGCGCGGCGTAAATGCGAGTCAGACGCCAGCGCCAACTAAATCAAATGACACTCGCTGCCTATTCCTTTCCGACCCGGCTTCCGGTGTTCGATTTTTGATCGATACCGGGAGTTCGGTGAGCCTAATCCCGGCAACTGCCAAAGACAAACGCACCACAGGTATTCCAAACTTGCGTGCTGCTAATGGCACTCCTATACTCTGTTACGGCACGCGATCGTTGTCATGTTCCCTAAATCTCAAACGTACCTTGAGCTTCGAATTCATAGTGGCTGATGTGGACACACCCATCATTGGTGCCGATTTTCTGCAGAAGTTTGCATTGGTGGTGGATGTGAGAAATGGATGCCTTTATGATAGCGAAACCAGAGTGCAAAGACCCCTTAGTGCCGTCGATATGGTGAACGTTACGTCAAGCGTCTCCCCTAACCTAGAGAGCACATGTCCCTACCAACGGGTGTTGCTCGAATTCCCCTCACTCTTTCAACCTAATGTAACGTTGCAAAATAACACGCTGACGCAACACCACATATCGACGAGCGGCCCTCCTGTTTACGCGAAAGTAAGACGTTTGCCCCATGATCGATTGCAGGAAGTAAAAGCCGAGTTTACAAAAATGGTCCAGGAAGGGACAGTTCGCATCTCGAAAAGTCACTGGGCCAGTCCCTTGTTGATTGTGCCAAAGAGTAACGGCGAGTTGCGTATTTGCGGCGATTATCGCCAATTAAATTCCGTAACTGTACCCGACAGATTCCCCATTCCCCACCTTCATGATTTTACTGCAAATCTGTCAGGGGCAAAAATCTTTTCCACCGTGGATCTGAAGAGAGCTTTCCATCAGATTCCAATGGAGGAAAGCTCTATTCAGAAGACCGCAGTCTGTACGCCGTTTGGTTTGTACGAGTATCTTCGTATGCCGTATGGCTTGCGAAATGCTCCACAGACCTTTCAGCGTCACATGACTGAAGTCCTTTCCGACCTCCCGTTTTTGTATTGTTACCTCGATGATGTGCTTGTGGCTTCGGGGACGCCTGAGGAGCACGTGCATCATTTGAGAGAGCTGTGCAAACGACTAGCGTCGCACGCTCTGCTGATTAACCCAGCAGAGTGTGTTCTGGGAAAGAAGGAACTGACTTTTCTAGGTCACCACATCTCAGATAAAGGCATTAGGCCACTTCCCGACAAGGTAGAGGCTCTCCGAAATTTCCCGAAACCCTCTACACAGAGAGAGTTGCGCAGGTTCTTGGGATCGGTGAATTTTTACCACCGATTCCTAAGGAACTGTGCGGCGACTCTGGCACCACTCTCCTCACTCATTAGAGCGAAGAAACGAGGGAAGTCTGTACTGATCGAGTGGAACAGTGAGGCTGAGGAGGCATTCACAGTAATTAAAGAAGAACTTGCGAATGCGACGGAGTTGGCTTACCCACACCCGAACGCAAAACTTAATCTTGTAGTAGATGCGTCAGACCTTGCTGTCGGCGCGGTACTACAGCAAACCGTGGACAACAACACGACCCCTCTGGCGTTTTTCAGCCGGAAGCTCTCTCCCACCGAACAGCGTTATAGCACGTTCGGGAGAGAGCTCCTGGCGATATACCTGTCAATCAAACACTTCCGATATACCTTGGAAGCACGTCAGTTCACGGTATTCACCGACCCTAAGCCTCTGATCAACGCAATAAGAATGCCTCCTGACCGCCACTCCCCTCGTGAAAGTCGGCACCTGAGTTATATAGCACAGTTCACTAACGATCTCAGGCACATTAAGGGGGACGAAAACACGGTCGCCGACTGCTTATCGCGTGTGCACAACGTGGTATTAAACCCGTTGGCGCCCGAGTTCCGACCTTTTGTGCACATGATTTCGTTGGCTGATATCATCACCGAACAGAAAAACGACACGGAGATCCAATCTTTGATTGAGTCTCCTAGCTCGTCTCTAAAGCTGTCACTCAGAGAAGGCGTTTACTGTGACGCTGACCGGCCTAACCGATACTACCTACCTACCAACTTGCGTTTGCCCGCCATCAAACACTATCATGCGCTATCTCATCCTGGGACGGAGAGAACTTTCCGCCTAATTGCGGATCGTTTTGTCTGGCCCGGGATGCGTAGGGCCATAAGAGAGTACGTTCGCAATTGCCCAGATTGCCAAGCTAGCAAAGTAACTCGACACAACAAAGCCGCAATTCAACCTTGTGTTTTCTCTGGCGGTAAATTTGACGCAGTCAATATAGATTTGGTAGGCCCGCTTCCAAACTCTCGCGGGTTCTCGTATTTACTCACTATGATCGACCGCTTCTCTAGGTGGGTCGAGGCTGTTCCCATTGCTAACATAACGGCAGAAACCGTAGCTCGAACATTCGTAGAGACGTGGATCTCCCGTTTCGGGGTCCCTCTGAGCATCACTCATGATCGTGGGGCTCAGTTTACCTCCTCCTTGTGGTTAGAAATCTCCAAAATCCTAGGTAGTTCAAACATCACAACCACCTCTTTTCACCCCCAATCAAATGGACTCATCGAGAGAGTCCACCGAGATCTAAAAGCGGCACTTCGCTGCTTAAAATGCCACGACGATTGGGCGGACCGATTGCCTGTCGTATTACTTACCCTACGTAACCTGTTCCGGCAGGATCAAAAGTGCACGTCCTCCGAATTGCTGTACGGGAAGTCCTTAAGATTGCCCGGAGATGTTATTGATCCCGTGTACAAAATTGACGACTCCTTCAGTACAATCACTGATTACGCGGCACGTCTCAAACGCGCCATGCGCGAAGTGGTTTACCACCCGCCTCGCCTGCCTTTACCATCCGAAAGCCTTGATCCATTGTTGAACAGGTGCACACATGTTTACGTTCGGGTGGACGGTGTAAAAACCCCCTTACGGCGTCCCTATGATGGCCCCTACAGGGTCCTAAAGAGGACGCCGAAATATTTTCTAATTGAAAGGGGTACCAAAAGCGACAGTGTTAGCATAGATAGACTTAAGGCAGCATATGTGTCCTTCCCTGATGATAGTTCTACCAACACTCATGAGCCGCAACCCAGGGTGCAAATTACCCCCAGGTCAACACCTGTCGAGGCCACCGGGTTGCACCTTTCTGTCTTGGCTAGGAACTTTCCTCCCACTATGGAGTGTAACGAGTTCGTGATTCCCTTGAAGACCGTTCAAAGAACGTCGTCGGAACCTCGTAATTCGGGTACCTTCAATTCGGCTGATGTTTCTGTTGCTGTTGTTCCTCATCACGAAAAAGCCTCAGAGACCCGCTCGTTGTCCCAGTTGGGAATCCGAACGTCAACTTTCACAGCTCCACAGCCTAATCCTTCTATTGCCCCCGAGCGCGTTAGCAGTTTTGGCAGACCTAGTCGTCCGCCAGCTCGTTACGCGCAGACTTAGGGTGGTGACTTCTGTTCTGTCAAAAAATTTTTATTCTAGTCTCTCCTGTCAAACCTTCTGTTAGGATTTTCCTTTTATGATCATTTCGGGCATTTACAGGTAACAGCTTCACTGTTACCAGACCTTTCGGTCCACATGCGTTGGGGGGTAGCTGTAGTGAGTCTCTATCCCGCAACCTGGTCGAAATTTCGAAATTCTCAGAATGACCATCTAAAAATTCAGTAAAATAAATTCAACCATTAGCATAAAATCACATTACGAAATTCACTAATCTCTGTCCTCAATTTTATCAAAATTGTGTAACGAAAACAATTCAATCCCTAAGAATTCACATTTGCGTTTTAACGGAACCTTCCACGAACGCGCGACAGCAACATCGTATGCGATCTAGCGTCATTGTCTCGTGTCATACAGAGCGTGCAGATCTAGGTGTTGTTGACTGGAAGCTACGAGACACTTTACATTCCACTGCCACGTCACCTACCTTTACCTTGCCCGATCGTATCAAAAGGGTAAAATAACCCGGTAGCCCGACTTGGCAAAATAACTGCCTCCTTCATTGTTACCTTCTCACTTCTAATAAACCCCCATTACTGGACGGCAAGAGCAAGTATCCAATTCCTCCACCTCACTAAGAATTGAGACATCATTGGTTACAGCTAACCCACTTGCTGCATAACCTGCAAGTCCATATTCTAACACCAATAGAGGAATTGCAACTTACCGTCCTCACTTATCAGAGACGCTATTGCCGTCACTAACCACGGGATACCATTGCACACGACCTTCTCCACAATTTACACTTCCGCATACCGACGCAGCTGTGAGCCTGTTGCAGTCCCTCCTCAAGATCGGACGTCAACATCAGCGCACCTGGAAGACCCAATCTGACAGCCTCCAATAAAATCAGGCCAGAATTAAATAACCATATCTACTTTCTTATCCTTTCGATGGTCCAGTTCCGAGGTGAAAATTATAGTATTTTGTTTTTGATTAAAGACGCCGGAAAGAGCGCGTCCGAACCTCTCACTCCTTCTGAGTCAGATTAAGTCATTAGTTTATTAATTAAGTGTTGGCGTTCGACGCCAACTGGTGACCCGCCTTCAGCCATAAATTCAAACCTGCCTAAAGTAAAACTAAACTTGAGTAAAGCCACCAAACTTGAAGTTCACAACACAAACCTTGAACTTTACAAATCATCATGAATCTTTTTAAAAAAACAGGTATAAAACATAAATTGAATCTTAAGCATCAATGCTGCGCTACTGAAAGCTTTTTTAAGCAAAATTAACCAAAAAATTGTATCTTTCTCATGATGTCAACTCATGAGCATTCATTGATCAATGTAAACAACATAAACACGTGAGTCGATGCGAAAAATTTCACATGCAAACTTTTTCTACTGCACAAAATATTCTTAATAAAATATAAGCACTGTAGCATATCGCTACAAAGCGTAAAAATTATAAACTTGCCATTCGCACTTAAATAAAATAATTATTAGCGTTAAAAATCTTACTCTAATTTATGTAGCAATCGCTACACAAGCGTAAGAATTATAAATTTTCCCATTCGCACTTAAATAAATTAATTATTAGCATTAAAAATCTTACTCTAATTTATTATTAATTATTTTCTACTTCTAATTCGTAATCCTTAAAGTTTTTGTGCAAAAAGCATAAAAATTAAAGTCACGATTGACATGTTCGTGTTTCAAGCCTCTGAATCTGGCAGCACTGTGCGTGACGTCCTTTTGAAACACATTCTATCGTGCCTTACTAGCTCGTGCATACCGCCTTCGTGTAAGTGAAGATATTTAGTGTTTAAATAAGAAGAAGTAACCTGGTAATGTATACAAGTGTAAATTCCCTGTGTGCATGTTTGATTAACTTAAGGATCTGTTCATCGTCGTGAATTAAGAATGAACTTAAAAATAGTGTTAAAGCTCTTAGACGGGCATGTGTATTTCGAATGCTACCTCAACGTGAAATAGCGTAAACATTTGCGTGTCAATGTTTCATTTCTTGTCGAATTTTTATTATTACTGTTATATTCAACTACGTTGACCTTTTGCCTCACTAACAAAGTTCGACATTTTACGCTGCCATATTATTTCAAGACCAGTTTACGAATACGGCCGTTAGAGCACGACAGAGCTGCTGGCGCCTTTGTTCGCGGTTGCCTTTGTTTTCCAAAAATGGCGAAGCAAGGCTGCCGACTCATGTCATTTAAAATTCGTACCTTTTTTGGTACGCGGGATAGTATTTCTATTTCTCACAACATAAAGTACAGTAGTTTTCTGAATTGTGTTTAGCGTGAAATTATTAATTGGGAAATGTCTTTTAATAATTTCGTACGTTTATAAATCACGAAGATTATTCATGTCTATGCTTGCTAAAGTTTTGAGTTTCATTTTTGTATAGTTCATACTCCGTGAACCTTGCGTTTAATCGCACTTATTTCAATATAAATCATTTCAATAAAATTTAATTCAATTCTGTTCATTCTTGTGACAAAAACACCCACTACCATTTCCCTTTCGTGAGTGCGTACAAATTATGCCGGCGGCTTGGCGAATGCCGACGTGTAGAGCCGCCGGGTTAATCGCCGCACTGATTTTCATGTTTTCGTTTTTGCGCATATTTCCTTTCTGTGCAAGCAAAACTATTATAGATTGGATAGCCCTACACTAGAGCGCAGCGTAGGTTCCACATAGACACCACATAGTTATAGTACTGAACACAATACAATGCAATGACACAGCAAGTTAGGTAAATAGTTCACTCACCTCTTGGATACCTTAACTTTATACTCAAATGTCGGTACTGTGGCTAGTGAGGTTAGAGCGGAGATAGACGGGAAAGGTATAGAATAGAGTAGAATAGAATTAGTACACTAGTTTAGAACTTAAGAAGTTAGATACCAACCACAGTAGTTAATTATGCACACACTCGGTCAACATTTACTTGTTGTTGAATCCGAGGCCAATAGCAGACTGACTCGCGAGTGTTGCCCTATCGAGCGTTGCCAACTTTCGGTCTCTCTAACTAGAACTTACACTACTCGCTATATTACACCCCTCCCTCCTTAATTAGAAACCCCTCCCTGTATCCCCAGTCCCCTTATTCAATATAGTCAATCCTAAAGGTCCATTTTCACCACAGGCTTCCGAGCCCGGGTAGACCTGCGTGAGATGTTAGCACTTGGAGGCTCGTGCATCCTAGCCTCCTGGGTGGGAGTCGGGTAATCAGGTGTTCCGGTGTCAGGTTCATTGGTCGGAGGTGGTGGGTATGAATTTTGAGCAGGTTGTGGAAACACGACGGTTTCCTCCGTAGGTTGTTCCAAGGGTTCAGGGATGGTGTTCGAGCGGGTAATAACTTGGTCCTGGTGTCGACGAACGACCTCTCCCCCCTTCAGTTGGCACTTGTAGGATACCGGGCCTGTTTTCTCAATGGTGGTAGCAGGGGTCCATTTTGGGGAACCCGGCGTGTATTGACGGACCATCACAGGAGACTCCGGCGGAATATCAACCGCTCGAGACCCTGGGTGGTATCTTTTCTGAGCGTCCTGGCGTTGAGCAACTTTGGACGCGATTGCTTCTGACGGCCAAAGCAGATCAAGACGAGAGCGAACTTTTCTGCCTAACATCAGTTCTGCGGGCGTAACACCTGTTGTCGTGTGGGGTGTTAGCCGATAGTTGAACAGAAACCTGTCTAGTGGTAGGCGTAGGGGTTCCGTTGACTTTCGTATATTCTTCTTGAAAGTTTGTACCATGCGCTCTGCCAGTCCATTAGTTGAAGGGTGGTATGGTGCGCTCGTAATATGTCGCATACCACATGCCTTCACAAATTCTTGGAATTCGGCCGATGTGAAACACGTTGCATTGTCAGAAACAATTGTTACTGGAAATCCAAATGTCGCAAAAGTGTGTTTCAGGCACGAGATCGTTTCGCTAGAGGTTGTAGTAGATGTGGGAAAAATTTCAACCCACTTAGAGTGTGCATCCACGATCACTAGATAGTATTTTCCATCCATTGGGCCCGCGTAGTCAATGTGTATGCGATGCCAAGGCTTCGCAGGCCATTCCCACGGATGGAGTTCAGCTTTCGTTGGTGCAGCTCGAGTGCTCAGGCACTCGCTGCATGACTTAGTCGTTTCTTCTAGATCTTTGTCCAGCAGCGGCCACCATACATAGCTGCGAGCTAACTCCTTCATCCTGGATGATCCAGCATGGCCAGAGTGCAGTTCGTCCACAATGGCTTGTCTGAGAGCTTGGGGTACAATAATTCTTGCTCCCCAGAGTACACAGCCATTTTGTGTGGACAATTCGTCTCGCCTCCTAGTAAACGGAGCAAGATCAGGGTCACCAATTACCGTCGAAGGCCAGCCTACTTGGCAGTATTTGTATACCTTTGAAAGTACGGGGTCCCTTAGGGTGCCGTCGCGGATGTGGGTGCTGGTGACTGGAGCTGACTCAAGGAAATTAACTAAGGACGTCCATTCCGCAGGAATAGGTGTGGCTTCCTCGGGAGCTGTCAAAGGTAGACGACTGAGAGCATCAGCTGTGCCCAACAGCACGCCGGACCGGTGACGCAAGGTGAACTTGTAGGACTGCAGTAGTAAAGCCCACATTTGAATGCGCCCGGATGCCATCGGAGGAATGCTTCTACCCGGATCAAATAGTCCTAACAAAGGTTTGTGGTCCGTAACCACAGTGAAATCCTGTCCCCACAGGTAGCAATGAAATTTTCGAAGTGCGAACACCATAGCTAGGGCTTCTTTCTCAGTTTGAGAGTAGTTGCGTTCTGTTGCTGTTAGAGTTCGGGAGGCAAAATAGGCTGGGCGTTCAATCCCATCAATAAGGTGACACAGCACCGCTCCCACACCATACGCACTACTGTCAGCCACTACCACTATGGGTTTATGAGGGTCAAAGTGGACTAGAGTCTGAGAGTCCAGGAGGGCTTGTTTAGATTTCTGGAAGGCTCTCTCCTGACTTGCATCCCATTTCCAAGGGGTTTTGTCTCTCAGTAAGGTATTTAGGGGCTCCAGCATAGTTGCAGATGATTTTAGAAATTTCCTATAGAAATTTAGCAGCCCAAGGTAGGCTCTCAGTTGAGTTACATTAGTAGGGGCTGGTGCATTCTGGATTGCTGCTACCTTCTCTGCAGTGGGGTGCAATCCATCCTTGTCAATTTGGTATCCAAGGTAGGATACCTGTGGCACTCCAATTTGGCATTTATCCATTTTCAGTTTTAGTCCTGCCTCCTGTAGTTTAGATAAGACTTGATAGAGACGCTTGTTGTGCTCTTGCTCATTAGTGGCACTCACCAGGACGTCATCCAGGTAGCAGAACACTCCTGGGAGGCCCTGCAATAGTCCTTCCATGGCACGCTGAAAGATTCCAGGTGCGGACGCAATTCCAAAACTGAGACGGTTGTAGGCAAATAAACCTCTGTGGGTGTTTATTACCGTGAGTTCCTTGGAGTCTTCATCCAAGGGTAGTTGAGCGTATGCCTGAGACATATCTAGCTTGGAGTATATAACTCCTCCTGCTAACCCGCTAAATAGATCTTCCACTCTGGGTATAGGGTAGGTATCAAGCCTAGTGGCTCTGTTGACTGTTAATTTGTAGTCCCCACAGATGCGGATGCTTTGATCAGCCTTGAGCACAGGGACGATCGCCGCTGCCCATCTCGAGTATTGTACAGGGGTGAGGATACCTTCCTGCACCAGTCTATCAAGTTCTGCCTCCACCTTAGGTCTCAGTGTGTAAGGCACGTTCCTGGCCTTACAAAACTTTGGTGGTACAGCTGGATCCACTTCTATTTTGAAATTCCTTCTCTTAAAGCAACCTAGACCTGGTTGAAAAAGGTCAGGGAATTTATTTGCTAACTCTTCAGGGCAGGTAGTCAATTTGTTGACATTATTTGATACTATAGTAAGCCCAAGGGAATCAATCAGGTCCCTACCCAGCAAAGCTGGCCCCTCCCTGTCTACAATCACAATAGTTGCTAGTTGAGGAACCATATTACCAGATTCACGCTGGATGTTAGCTCTAATCTCTCCGCAAACTACTAGCTCCGCTCCCCCATAAGTCCTAAGCTTAACATCAGAAAGTCTCAGCTCGGGTCTTGACTTAGCTGGTATTTTAGAGTAGGTGGCCATTGAAAGGATAGACCTGGCAGCACCTGTATCTACCTCCATCTCTAATGGCACACCATTTAGTAACAATTTTATTTTGATTGGGGGTTTTATTTCCTCGGCTATTGAGAAAATCTCTCCATAACAGCCTAGATTAGCAACTGGATAGTCTGCACAGGCTGCATTGTTAGTTCTATTAGGGTTAGGGTGGTGTTCCCTCCCCCTTTTCTCATGCATAGCATGCACAAAATTATTTTTGTTGTCTTTAGCAGAATTTTGCTTTTTCAATTTAAAGCAACACTTCTTAAGATGGCCTTTTTGGCCACAACCATGACAAACACTGTCTTTATAGGGGCAATCTCTACGCCAGTGCAGATTACCACAGCCGCTGCATGCTGATTTGGGGCTAGCTTGAGCCTGAGTTTTGCCCTGAGGCTTAATAGCAGTTTGCTTTACTCTATGCTGGCCCACATTTAGTATGGAATTAGGTTGCCTTAACACAACCGTCTCCCTCAGTTGAGTTTCTTTGGCAGTTGCCAGATCCACGGCTTTTTTCCATGTGAGGTCATTTTCATTAAGCAAACAATTTTGAACATCATTACTGGCCACACCCAGTATGAACCTATCAAGAAGCGTCTCTTCCAGAACTTCCTGTTTGAAATTACAGGTGTCTGACAGGGCCTTTAAGCTAGCCACAAAATCAGCAATGCTCTCCCCTTGTTTCTGGTTCCGCTTATGGAACCTAAACCTTTCAAAGATCTGGTTGCGTGTCGGCTTAAAATGCCGTCTTAACGCTTCCATGATCTCCTCATAGGTAGCATCTAAAAGTCTTTTAGGTGACAGTAGGTCTTTGGCTAACCTAACAATTTTAGGACCCACCAGAGCAATAAATGTTTTAGCTTTATTTGAATCTTCCACTTTATTAATACTAAGGAAGCAGTTTAGCCTGACTTCATATTCTGGGAATTCTTCCTCTAAAGGATTGAATTCTCCCACTGAGCCTAGCATTGGCATTTTTACCCAGCTGTACAGCTAATTGTCAGATATCTACCTGAAATAGTAGTAGCAACAATATCAGTTGCAAGAGTAGCCAATTCAAGAGGCTGTAATAATACCCCTTGTTAAAAAAAATCAGAAATTTACAGCATCAATACTCTAGTCACTGAATAATATAAATTCTGAGTTCCTTCATTAGTCTAGCCTCTCCCAATAGTTCTACAAAAAATAATCCTCGTCGCCAGTATTATAGATTGGATAGCCCTACACTAGAGCACAGCGTAGGTTCCACATAGACACCACATAGTTATAGTACTGAACACAATACAATGCAATGACACAGCAAGTTAGGTAAATAGTTCACTCACCTCTTGGATACCTTAACTTTATACTCAAATGTCGGTACTGTGGCTAGTGAGGTTAGAGCGGAGATAGACGGGAAAGGTATAGAATAGAGTAGAATAGAATTAGTACATTAGTTTAGAACTTAAGAAGTTAGATACCAACCACAGTAGTTAATTATGTACACACTCGGTCAACATTTACTTGTTGTTGAATCCGAGGCCAATAGCAGACTGACTCGCGAGTGTTGCCCTATCGAGCGTTGCCAACTTTCGGTCTCTCTAACTAGAACTTACACTACTCGCTATACTACAAAAACGTTTAGTGTTTCTCTTTTTATTGTGGAGATGATTCCTTAATTTTTTCTTTAGTATTGCAAATGATATTTATCAGTGATTTTCAGTAGGATTTATATCAATGAACTTTAGAATTGTTCTCTGTTATTTCTTGTACAAGTTATAGAGATGTTCTAGAGTACATAAAGAAGCATTAATTCTCTTTCTATGAAATTCTTAATTGCTGTAATTCTTTTCTTCTGCTTCATGAACCATGTCTTGTTAAGTCATGTGTTTTTCCATGGTTCCAGGGATTTGATCCCCGATGTTGCTCTTAGATAATCACTAAAAGTATTACTAAAAATTCTCAAATTTTATGCCTTGTATTTAAAGCAAGAGCAGTTGTATAAGAGTTTCTTAATTGATTCTATCCTATCTTCTCTACTTTTGAGATTGACGAAAAAGAGAATCAAATGAAATAAACTAGAGTCAAATCTGTAGGATTTCTCGAATCCTGCTGTGTGGGAGTTTATTATTTACGATTGTTGTGGGACTGTCAGTGGTGGAATTTTCCTTGATGTCTCCTTGGACTGCTCATCCAGCGTGTTGGACTCTTTGCAGGACCTCAACGTCATCGCCACACACCACTCACAACAGCTCTCCCTGGGCCTTAGTGGGATTCCCTTTGTTGGATTAGTTTTGGGTTTTACCTCAACCGTCCTCATCTGCACTGGCCCGACCTTAACTGGACGTGACTTAACCCGAATTTACCTGGCCTTGGGCCTCATTTTGTCTCGCTTGTTTGGGCTTTAATGTTACTTAACTCACCTAAGAATTGCCTCAACTTGAGCCGCCCTGCCTGGCCTCAACTCAATCAAAATTGATCACTCACAACGTCACGGTTTTCCTCCAAGTCTTATAAACTGGGCTCTTAAATCATTTGCAAACAACACACACTGTCGACTCCAGCACTTCTCCAGGAGCCTCCCGTCTGCCCGGACTGCAAACCCTCTTCAGCCAAGTACATCGGTTGCTCAAGACTCGGCGGTCCTCTCCGGCTTCCTATCAATATACACCAAAAGCTGAGTACAGAGTGCCTTATTATCCTTTCTCATGGTTTACTCCTAAATGCTTATCGAGGTTTGTAAGGACTGGCTATACCCCACGGCCAGAATCATTACATTTATTATTAATTATTTTCTACTTCTAATTCGTAATCATTGAAGTTTGTGTGTAAATACATGAGAGATAAAATAATCAATCGACATTTCGAGTTTCAAAGCAGCCCGAATTGGCAACATCCAAGCGCGTCGCTTGAACCGAGCGTTACTCACTCTCTCTTGTGCTTTGGTGGCTTGTGCATACAACGTTCTTGTAAGTGAACGAAATTAAGTAGAATAGAAAGGAACCGGGTAAAGTATATGTGCCATGTGTTTTTAGTGTGTATTGTGTTTAAACGTAAAGATCCGTTCAGTGTCATGATGTAGTGATACACTTAAAAATCGTGCTAAAACTTTTAGACTGGCATGTGTATTTCGAATGCTACCTCAACGTGAAATAGCGTAAACATTTGCGTGTCATGTTTCATTTCTTGTCGAATTATTATTATTATTATTATTATATTCAACTACGTTCACCTTTGCCTTACTACAAAGTTACACACTAGCAGCTGTCATATTAACTCAAGATCCGTTCACGGGATACTTGATAGAGCGAGGCTAGACTGCCGGCGTCTCCGTGGATAGCGTCTTTGTTCCCGCTTTCTTTGTTTTCCCAAAATGGCGAGCACATGCTGCCGACTCTTGTCATTCAAAATTCGTACTTTTTGTACGCGGGATAGTATTTCTTTTTCACAACATAAAGTACAGTAGTTTCTGAAGTGTGTTTTTAGCGTGAAATTATTAATTGGAAAATGTCTTTTAATAATTTCGTATGTTTATAAATTACGAAGATTATTCATGCATATGCCTGCTAATGTTTTTAGTTTTATCCTATAGATATTTCATACTCCTTAAATCTTGCGTTTAATCGCATTTATTTCAATATAAATCACCATCATCAAATTAAAATCGAATTTCTCTTTTTTGCGGCAGAAATACATATTAGCATCTGCCATCGTAAACGAGTACTTCTCGCATAAAATACTTCGTGAACGCGCAAGGTTTATTGCAAATGGCGACGCTTGAAACCGCCGGGTTAATCGTCTGATTTTCATGCTTTCGTTTTTGCGCATATTTCCTTTCTGTGCAAGCAAAACGTTTAGTGTTTCTTTTCTCATTGTGGATATTATTCCTTAATTTTTTATTATTGCAAATGATATTTATCAGTGATTTTAAGTAGGATTTATATCAATGAACTTTAGGATTTTTCTCTGTTATTTCTTGTACAGTTATAGAGATGTTTCTAGAGTACTAGAGAAGCAGGAATTCTCATTCTATACAAATTTTTAGTTGCCGTATTTCTTCTCTTTCTGCTTCATGAATCATGTGTTATTAATTCATGTGCTTTCCATACGCTCTATAGAAATAATCATCGATATTACTGCCTTGAAGGTCACGGGAGTTGCTGTCCTGCAGATTCTTGCAAAAGTTGCAGTCTTATGGATATTTCTTGATATTCCGTAGATCTTGTGCTTAATTGCCTGAGGTTTCGGTAATGAATAACGATTTTCATTACCGGAAGTTCTTAAACCTCATGCTCAGATATTAAAGCCAAAGGCATTAGTGAACAGTTTTGCCAACTAAACAATTCAAACAATTTATTTATTGTTTAAAATCTGTCTACAAAAATCTGTCTTATCTACTTTTGAGCTTGACGAAAAAAAGAGAACAAATGAAATTAACTAGAGTCGAATCTGTAAGATTTCTCGAATTCTACTGTGTGGGAGTTTATTATTTACGATGTTTGGGGACTGTCAGTGGTGGAAATTTCCTTAATGTCTCCTTGGACTGCTCATCCAGCGTTCATCTTTTTGCAGACCTCATCGTCACCACCAACGCCAACACACCAGTTTTCCCCCCTGGGCCTTGCCTTGCCTGAACTTAACTTAACTGGCCTTAAACTTCCCAGGCCTTTACTTTCGTGAAATTGCCTTTCTTGGACTTTGCTGTGGTCTTGTCTGGCCTTAACTGAAAAACTACCAGTATCACCCTAAAATTCAACTCCCTGCTTTCAATACAATAAAAATATTGCCCGGTTTGAAACGCAATAAGCCGCTACCTAAATTGAGACTACCGACGTCACAGGGCTCTCAAAGTCTTATAACTTGGGCTAAACTCAACTCCAGACATACACCCACACTGTCGATTTCGTCACGAGCCGGAGCCTCTTCGCCTGCGCGGACTGCAAACCATCGTCAGCCAAGTTCTTCAGTAACTCAAGACTCGGCGGTCTCCCCTCCGGCTTCCTTCCAATATATACCAAAAAGCTGAGTTTCCAGAGTGCCTTATTGTCCTTTCTCATGGTTTACTACAAATGCTTATCGAGGTTTGTTAAGGACTGGCTATACCCACGGCCACACAATCCTTACAGCACTACTCACAATACGAACACATTGAATGCGTCACGAGAAGATTTTATGGATGAAAATCATGAAAACGATCATACGAGGCCGCCAAGTTATCGAATAAACAACGTAAATGGTTGAAGAAACAGACACGAATAAATATGAAAGATTTATTGCAGAAACAACTGAAACATTATTCAAGAACTGTAAAGGCTGAGAGTTTAAAACCCATTGTGACTGCTATCCAAATGAAAATATTAAATGAAACTATCATTGAATGTCTCTGTATATCTAGGAATTAATCAGCGAGCGTGATTTCTGTCAAAATTGGGACTCGCGTTATTTGCTAAAAGGGAAAATTCTGAAAACGTATCAATATGTAGCATTAGCTACAAAATGTATAATTATAAAATTTCTCATTCGCACTTAAATAGCATAATTATTGGCATTAAAAATCTTACTCTAAATTATTTTTATTAATTTTCTACTTATAATTAGTAATCCTTGAAGTTTTCGTGTAAATGCATAAGATATAAAATAGCGCTCGACATTTTCGAGAGTGAAGCCTGTATGATTGGCAACACTGCGTGGGGGACGCGTCGTTTCTGAGCGTCACTCTCTCGTTCGTCTTTGGCTTGTGCATTACAGCGTTCTTATCCTCGACGGCACCAAACGCCACAACACACATTTCCTGGGTCTGAGCTTTACTCAAGTTGTACATGCACTTGGTATTTTATATATAACTCAACCATCGAGTTACTCCACCTGATTGCCTATTCTTGACGTGAGACGGTCTGACCTTTGGTCATATATAACTTTGCAAATCACTTGGTTCGGAGCTAGTAGAGCCTAGTATATTACTACTAATGGCAAACTAATCTGCCCGCTCAAACCATGACAATTTTTTTTTTACATCGTGGAATTATTCTAAAGTCCGAACCCATAAATAGTGACTTATCCACACGTCACGGGTGGATTTGATATTCTGGCAGTCGCAAAAATTTAACAGACTGCGAACCTCCACAAACACACTCACTTACACCTGGCCAACGTCATCGCTCACCGGACCTCGCCGGCACGGAGTTTCCCATCTAAGAGAAGATCGTCCGAAATCAAGCACGCCATCGGTCATCACGGCATCCTTCAATTAACAAAATCCAAGCTGAGTTATCCCATGAAGTGTCTTATTACCCCTCTCTTACGATTTCGAAAAACACTGTTTGAGAAAAACGTTTAAGGTTGGAAGTAAATAACTAACCATACCCACCAACTTTAACACTGGTGACCCCAGAGTGACCCAGTTTCAAGCTTAAAACAGAACTATTCAACTCGATAAGTGTTTGAGAAAACGTGAGAGAGGATAATGTTGGCATATCATTGTAATGATAAGTTCCCATTGTCGTAGTATTCCTTGAGAATTTTCCATGGATGTACTGTGCTAACGTTCTCTGAGCAGCTCAAAAACTTTTTTTCTCGGTGCTATTCTGTCTTTTGTCTTCTGTGCCACAGTAGGTAGAAAATTTTTTTCCCTTATTTCCGTGCTTTACGCTTATTTCTGACGACCGTAAAATTTTCGTTTCCATTTTTTTTTCTTTCTTTCCGTTTCAACTTTGTTTGAATGATTGAATTGGTAAATTGAAACGCAAACCTTTGACGCTTTAATACCAAAGTTATTAGGCGTTGATTACGTAAATTCCGTGCCGTTATAGCTTAATTTTGCATTCAAAAGAAAAAAAATTGCCAGTATGTCCGACACAGAGAATGGTCCAGATCCCGCGCGCAGTTAGCCTATAACTCTTCCTCCTTTCATACCAGCAGAAAGCCAAACTTGGTTCAACCAAGTTGAGGCCATATTTCGTTACAATAAAATAACAAACTCATCAGACATGTTCCATGCATTAATAGCTGCTGTGCCCACGCAAATGTTAAGCGACTCTAATGAATTGATTGTGAATCCGCCTGCTATAAACCCTTACGGGATCTTAAAAAGTAAAATCCTCGAAAAATAACAGTTGTCCGACGCGGACAAGTTTAGGTCTCTTGTGGATGCCTCGGCAATTCCACCTGTCTCTGTCATTTTCTCTCCTACTTCGTTAGTTAAGGAACTTAGAAAACTAGCAGCCGGTGTTGGCGTAGCTGAGGGATTTCTCAGAGAAGTGTTTTTGAGCAAAGTACCGTCTACGGTGCGACCTTTCCTGTCGATGGTCGGTCCGAACGAAAGCATCGAGACCCAAGCCCAGGCCACTGAGACAGTGATGCGCAATCTAAACATGTCACAAGCACCGCAGGTAGCTTCCTTGAACGCATCAGCTGCGAATTTTAGCCCGTCAAATACTGCTAATAATCAATCCTCAGCGGCAATGGATACAATGCAACGCGAAATCGCAGAACTGAAACAAGCTGTCCAGAATTGCCAGTTAAGTCATAGTGTAGCTCATATCCAGCCAGGCCCAAGGAATGTCTCACGTTACCATGCCTACGACTATCTTACGACTATCTCTATGACTATCCTCCTCCTCCTCCTCAACGTTTCGATAGAGGTAGATCTTATGATAGGTCAAATCAAAACCGCCACTTTAGATCGCGCTCTCGCGATGCTAATAGTAATTTATGTTGGTACCATCACAAGTTTGGTGACCAAGCACGAAAGTGCGGGTCCCGATTCTGTCCTCGTTATACCGAAATGACTTCGGGAAACGCCAACAGCGACGCATAGTAGCGAGTACTGCGTTGCCTAACTCCCAGACTACTCGCCTCTTGACCATAGTAGATCCCACTACCAAATATCGATTTCTCATCGACACAGGTTCAAGTGTTTCAATTATCCCAGCCACGGCGAAAGATAAAAATAATAATTTAGTGGCGACACTACGCGCCGCAAATGGCACGCCAATAGCTTGTTATTGGGAGAGAGTACTCGAGTGCAGCCTGGGATTGAGGAGAACATTCATCTTCAATTTCCTGATAGCGGAAGTAAACGAACCGATTATCGGTGCTGATTTCTTAGCAAAGTATGGGATCATTTTAGATGTTAAAAACCGTAAAATTAGGGACGAGGAGACACAGATCTCAATTCCCGCTTGTGGCATAACTAGAGCTAATGTTTTGCATTCCTTCTCTATTGCTTTCAAGAAAGAGTGCATGTTCGAGCAGGTTCTCGCAGAATACCCTGCATTAACAAACTCTAACTTAGCTTCTAAAAATATGCAGACGAGCACAAAACACTTCACTGAAACAACTGGACCGCCAGTTTACTCTAGAGCTAGACGCTTACCGCCTGATCGATTGGCTTTAGCCAAGAAAGAATTTGCTAGGATGTTAGACAGCGGCATCATCCGCAGTTCCAAAAGCCCTTGGGCTAGCCCTCTCTTCCTAGTACCCAAGGCTAACGGTGAATTCAGACCGTGCGGGGATTTCCGCAGGTTGAATGCCGTTACTCTACCTGACCGCTACCCTATCCCTTACCTACATGATTTTAGTGCAAATTTAGAGGGAGCACAAATTTTCTCATAAATAGATCTCCAAAGCGCCTTCCATCAAATACCACTTGAGGAAAGCGCTATACCTAAGACCGCGGTAATCACCCCGTTTGGTCTCTTTGAATTCCTGAAGATGCCTTACGGATTACGGAATGCTCCTCAGGCATTCCAACGACACATGTCTGAAATCTTCTCGGATCTCACTTTTGCCTATGTGTATCTGGACGACATTTTGGTGGCATCCGCAACCCCGGAGCTACATAAAGACCATCTTAGGGTCGTGTTTGAAAGACTGTCCGACAATGGACTCCTGGTAAATCCTGCAAAATGTGAGCTCGGAAAGCCATCACTGATTTACTTAGGTCATGAAATCTCTAGCCCAGGTCTAAAACCTTTGCCTTCCAAAGTAGAATAGATCAAAAACTTTCCTCTTCCACAGACCCAGAAGGAACTGAGAAGGTTCCTAGGTTCTGTTAATTTCTATCATAGATTCATCAGAAATTGCGCTCAAACCTTAGCTCCCTTGTCAGATTTGCTGGAACCAAAGAAAAAAGGTAAATCTACTGAGGAAAAGTGGACGGATGCAGCACGTAAAGCTTTTGACGAGATTAAGCACAAGCTAGCTACCGCGACTGAATTATCCTACCCTATTGCCAATGCTGACTTCAGTTTAGTGGTTGATGCCTCCAGTACTGCCGTAGGTGCCGTTTTGCAACAAAAAGTAGGTACTAATATCTCTCCTCTTGCCTTCTTTTCCAAAAAGCTCTCGCCCACTGAGCGTGCTTACAGCGCGTTCGGTAGGGAACTCCTTGCTATCTATCTATCTGTGAGACACTTTCGCTATGCTCTAGAGACAAGGGAGTTCGTGATCTACACCGACCACAAACCCTTGACCTCGGCGATCAAAATGCCTTCTGAGCGCCACTCGCCAGGAGAAGCTCGACATCTGTCTTTCATCAGTCAGTTCACTACGGATATCAGATTCATTAAAGGTCTCGACAATACTGTTGCTAACTGTCTATCTAGAATTAATTCTGTCCAAAACAGTGGTGAAATCACTTTCGGTAATATTAGTAATGCTCAGAAGGAGGATCCTGAACTCCAGGATCTTCTCAAACCTTCTAACACTACCTCTTTGAAATTAACTTTGGTTGACGGCGTGTACCGTGATGCTGAGCGACTTTCTCGTTTGTATCTTCCTGCGACTCTCCGTAGAGTAGCTATTATTCACTATCATTCTCTTTCACATCCTGGTATTAACCGTACATTGCGTTTGATTTCCGATCGTTTCGTCTGGCCAGCGATGCGTAAGGAGGTCAATCAAATGTGCAAAATTGCCATGCATGTCAGAGTAGCAAAGTTGTGAAACATAATCGTGCAGCGCTACAGAGTTGTGCATTTGCAGGACACAAATTCGACTCCGTACACCTAGATTTGGTGGGTCCGTTGCCTTTGTCGCGCGGTCATTCTTATTTGTTAACCATAATTGATAGATTCTCTAGATGGGTTGAGGCCGTGCCTCTTCCTGATACCCAAACTGAGACTGTAGCTCGCGCTTTCATGAGTAATTGGATTTCCAGATTTGGGGTTCCCTTAAGTGTCACGCATGACCGGGGATCACAATTTACCTCCAAATTCTGGAGTGAGCTTAGCACCGCTTTAGGGTGTGAAAACATTAATACTACCGCGTATCATCCGCAGTCGAATGGACTTATTGAGAGAGTCCACAGAGATTTAAAGAGTGCGTTGCGTTGCCTTAATTGCAGTCAGGATTGGACTGACAGACTTCCAGTAGTATTACTGAGTATTAGGAATTTGCATCGGCAAGATCAGCAGTGCACAGCAGCAGAAATGTTGTATGGAAAGACTCTTCGTCTCCCGGGCGACATTGTTGACCCAAAACCTTTGCCTGAATTTTCATCTGCTGACCGTTCCGCATATGTAACCTGTTTCAAGGATTGCATGCGTCAGATCAAGTATGATGCTCCACGAATGCCTCAGACAAAAGACAAACTTGATCCTGCTTTGCAACAGTGCACACATGTGTACGTCCGTAATGATAGCATCAAACCAACTCTCACACGCCCTTATGATGGCCCATTCAAAGTACTAAAACGGACGCCAAAGTATTTCGTCCTTGAAAGATCTAGTTCACCCGACCCTGTGAGCATAGATCGATTAAAGGTCGCGTATACCTCCGATAATAGTGTGATTTCTAACTCTTCATTCTCTCCACAGAACTTCCTTTCCACTGAGACTCGATCATACCGTCCACCTCAGTTTCCTCAGTTGGCTGCATTGTTGCCTAGTCAACTTGAGTGTAATCCTTTCTTTGTGCCTGTACCTTCAAACCCTATCCCAAATCCCATCGAAGACTCTAATTCTAGCTCTCTTAGTGAAACAGCGACAAGTCTGGAGAGACTAGACGAGACCGCTGCAGTAACTCCTATACCAAGAACTCTTGCTGATCTAAATTTGCAGACCCGTTTGGTGAAGCTTCCCCGCTCAGTAACATTTTCCGACCGCCAAACCCGGCATGGTCGCGTAATTCGAACTCCTTCTCGCTACAAATGATTGCAGCGGGTGGACCTTTCGGTCTGCGCATTGGGGGGTAATGTAGCATTAGCTACAAAGTGTAAAATTATAAAATTTCTCATTCGCACTTGAATAGCATAATTATTGACATTAAAAATCTTCCTCTAAATAATTATTAATAATTTTCTACTTATAATTAGTAATCCTTGAAGTTTTCGTGTAAATGCATAAGATATAAAATAGCGCTCGACAATTTCGAGAGTGAAGCCTCTGTGATTGGTTACACTGCGCGGGGGACGCGTCGTTTCTGAGCGTCACTCTCTCGTTCGTCTTTGGCTTGTGCATTACAGCGTTCTTATCCTCGACGGCACCAAACGCCACAACACACATTCCCTGGGTCTGAGCTTTACTCAAGTTGTACATGCACTTGGTATTTTATATATAACTCAACCATCGAGTTACTCCACCTGATTGCCTATTCTTGACGTGAGACGGTCTGACCTTTGGTCATATATCACTTTGCAAATCACTTGGTTCGGAGCTAGTAGAACCTAGTATATTACTACTAATGGCAAACTAATCTGCCCGCTCAAACCACGACAATTTGTTTTTTTAGATCGTGGAATTATTCTAAAGTCTGAACCCATAAATAGTGACTCATCCACACGTCACGGGTGGATTTGATATTCTGGCAGTCGCTAAAATTTAACAGACTGCGAACCTCCACAAACACACTCACTTACACCTGGCCAACGTCATCGCTCACCGTACCTCGCCTGCACAGAGTTTCCCATCTAAGAGAAGATCGTCCGAAATCAAGCACGCCATCGGTCATCACGGCTTCCTTCAATAAACAAAATCCAAGCTGAGTTATCCCATGAAGTGTCTTATTATCCCTCTCTTACGATTTCGAAAAACACTGTTTGAGAAAAACGTTTAAGGTTGGAAGTAAATAACTAACCATGCCCACCAACCTTAACAAATATGTGTGTAACTTTTAGGGAAAAATTCTTTTGTTACAGAAAGGCTAATGCATAAAAAAATTCCATAGGATGTGGAACTTTTCCCAATTTATATTTGTAGAAGAAATACATTTGATTAAATGCATACCCATTTGAACAAGATTGACCTTTATTTGATCGCGATATACCAGAGTTTTACCAGTAACTAAAGCATGGGAAGCTCGTCTAGAGAATATAGAAAGGGAATAAAGATTATTATAAGAAGGCTCTTCTTGTCCAGTTAATTAGGGAAATATCCAAATAAATTGTAAAAATAAAAGTGTAATGAGTAAAATGTAATTTTGCGTTTATGATTAATTTTCATAGAGAGTTAAGAACTTGCACACAAACTTGAACTTGAAATTGAGGGCCGACAGAGTCGGGGCCTTTGTAACGGCCTACAATTCCCTCCGCAATTTTCCCACAAAGAGTTCAGCGTCTAGTACCAGACTCGTCCACCAAACTACTCAGGATCTACCAATGCGTTTATGATTAATTTTCATAGAGAGTTAAGAACTTGCACACAAACTTGAACTTGAAATTGAGGGCCGACAGAGTCGGGGCCTTTGTAACGGCCTACAATTCCCTCCGCAATTTTCACACAAAGAGTTCAGCGTCTAGTACCAGACTCGTCCACCAAACTACTCAGGATCTACCAATCCTTGTCACAAGCTGCCATTGGACGGCATTACTGTGATAATAATAATAATAATAAAGGCATCTACCGATGCTTTATTTCCAATCAAGCATGACACATATCACCTTGTATATTGGATTTTCAAATGCTTTATATCTAACACCAGGAAGCCATGACGCTTTCCCCCGGTCAAGACCGGTACCCATTTGAGACACCTGGGTAGAGTGGGGTATTGTGTTTGGAATTTTTCTCCTATACCCAACAGAGAAAATCGCCACTAGTACCGGGACGCACAGGGTCCAATCTCCCATGATTTCTACACCGCCCAACTCTCCCTCCACCTCCAAGCTGCTACAGCACCACCTCCGAGCAGCTACAGAAATATTAGATTAAATTAGTTTAGGTTAGGTTAACACACGAACACACATTAATTTAGGTTAGGTTTAAGTTGAATTAAGTTAGGTTAAGAGGTTAGGTTAAATTAGGTTAGGTTGGGTTAGGTTAGGCCAAGTTCTGTTCGTTTAAGGTTAACTTAAAAAAGTTTAAAAATGCCTGTTTTTGAGTGCCGAGATGGAAGATTGAATAGCCAAACACCAGCGGTCGTTGTAAAAACTTATAATGATTTAATACAGGTTAAATTTGATATTGCGTTGTATTTTCCACCTACTGAGTTCTTGTAGAGGTTATAATGCAGTGATGAATAATAAATACATAACGAACAGATATGTTAATAAACCTCAGTAGTACTATATTGTTCAATAATTGGCGCGAATGGCAACTTTATGTAGCTACTCGGAGGTAGAGGGAGAGGGTTGGGCGGAGTATTAATCCTGCAAGATTGGAACCTGTGCCGCCGGGACTCGAACCCGGGTCTGCCGCACGGCGGCAGATCCTCTAGCCACACGGCTATGGCGAGCACAACATTTCATCAGGCATATTGGAACCAGTGTAAAAACTCCATCCCCAGGCATATTGGATCATTACAGCCCACTTTACCTGACTGGCTCATTCCAGACACTGTCTCGTACTCCAAGGACGAACAAGAAACATTTTCATAGCTTCAATGATACTCAAATTACATTCCTGATCCAATTCAGCAAGACAGCTCATACCGCAATCATCTTCAGCACATCTGGCATACCACTTGTGTAGCAGTCGCTACAAAAATGTCTCATATCATTAAAAATTCTCAATAACATTTAAATAACATAATTATTGGCGTAAACTATCTTACTGTAAATTATTACTAATAATTTTCTAGTTATAATTAATAATCTTAATGTTTTTGTGTGAATCACACAAATAGTAAGTAATACCAAGCAACCGCTTGAGTTAGACCTAGGCGTTGTGGCAACATTCCAGTCTCGCGTCTCCTAGCCTCATTTAGTGCCTTGATTTGGTGTTGTGAAGAGCTCGTCGCGTAAGTATAAATAAGTGTTTTTAATTCAATGTTAGATTTAAACTCACAATGGTGAATGTGTTCCTTAGTAGTTCCTAAGTATTTTTTATGTGTTTTAGCATTTCTTAGCTGGCTGTTCTCGTCAAGCTCATTTTACACCTACGGTGTGGAGCGATGGTATGGAGCGATGGTGGACTTGCTATAGCTCCTCCCACGAGAGGATTGAGCGTCAGTGCACACCGACTTGCTTTTACATTGCCGCTCAACACAACGCTCCTTCCCGAGAGACAGAAATCGCCACGCAGGGCTCCCCCTCCTGGGTTTTCCACCGAGATCTTGTTTTTTTCGATCTCTCCTGGGTTGCTAGGTTTAATTAATTTTTAATCTACTGCTAAATATGTATTTTTTCAAGTAAGACAGTAAATTCATCATTAACTGAAGTAATTTCAATAATGCAGTTAAGAATTGTTCCAACACCGTATGTAAATAAATATCTGATTCAAAACCCCGCCTATCTGATGGGGTAGAACGTGTTCAATCTGTTTCTCGACCTTAAAAACGCGTAACGAACGAGTATCTTACGAACTTGTAAGCCCGGCCAAGCCATGGATAGCCGGCGCTCCACTTGTGTTGCTTCGATTTGCTTGGCACGTTGCAGTGAGATGACACGTATTTTGATAGTAAAACTGGTCGTGCACTCCTTTAAATGAATGTCTAAAAGTTAATTTTTTTAAACATTCAAATTTCATGTTATGGCCGCACTAGTATTAAAAATGTCTTGCCCTCCAAAAACGATGTCTAAAAAGAGGTATCCGCAGTCTTTCAAAGAAGAATGGATGGAAAAAATGAAAAACCTGTCACGGCTAGAAACCTAAGCCGAAATTGGTAAGAGATGTCATCAACGGAGTGTGTCACCAGCGTAATGAAAAACGTATTGCACAACAGAAAAGTTGTCTCAAAGTTGAAATTTACGCTGCAGAAGAGAATTAAGAGAGACAGGAATTAAATTAGCATTAAAATTGATTACAGTTTTGCATGTTAAAACGTTAAGTTAATATTCAAAGTTGCAAACTAATGACTAGAAGATATGTAAAAAATATTAATGTTGAAAGTTACTGATTGAAAACAAGGCCTGCCGCTCATTTTTAACATCTCTTAATTTTGAACAACACAAGTATTTATTCTTCAAGAACTTCTGCGTTTCGCCTCCTTTGCCGAAAAAAATCGAATAAAAATTTCTGAATTCACAAATAAATATATAAGAATGATTATCAAATAATTTAAGTAAAGAGGGGAGACGGTTCACTGTTCAGATTATTATTACTGGCAGCCTTGGTTTACTGGCAGTGCACACCGCAAATATTTAGCATGCAGAATGTTGCCGCTCCTTACCGTGAGCGTGGCAATAAGGGTCATTTTACTCTGCTGTGGGCGGAGCTTATTTGGCTAGCGGGATGGAGCGACGATGTGGAGCGCGAAGACACCGTCAATGTAAAAGGGTCTTTAGTGGCGTTGGCGTGTTGATTAAGGTGTTCCGTATTTCCTTTATACTCAGCACAGTGTACCGTGTTATTGCAACCTGGGGGTTTCGTGAAATAGTGCGATTCCTTGTGCCAGAAACATTGGTTATGGCGCTATATGGACGTATTATAAATTTATCAGGAGTGATAGGATGATCGCTGGCTAAAAATTATACGCTTGATCGCGTACAAAATGGCGCATGTAGTTTCTCCTGATATGTCTAACCATTTACGATTCTTGATGTAAATTAACTTCTCGTTCCTGTCCGGCTTATATTGAAGTTGGTAGATTAGTAAAGAAGTATTTTGCCGGCATGTTTCGTCTGTCCTTATTCTATTGTTTGAGTTTAAAAGAGAGATCAAACTCTGAAGGGATCATTAGAAAGAACTCAGGGTTTCCCCGTGATGTGAACTTAAAAGCTTGATGGGGAACAGTTGTTGGTGGTTTCTTTGCGTGTCTTTCTGTGGATATGGTCATCCAGTGTCCTTAAATATTTCCAGATTCTCCGACGCCGCCAAACACCACACTTACCATAAACACAAATCCCTGGGCCTTGAGCTTAATTTACTATCCCGATTAAGATCTATAACCACCTCCAGTCACGGCACCAGAATTAAACTCACCTGCTCAAATTCAGCAGGCTTTTCCCACACATAGAGACGCACCGACTTTTGTGCCCGGTTTAAATTGTCCCTCAGTGAACCAAATACCGTGAATAAAAATACACGTACTACCTCGTCAACCTGCCGGAGCAGCTGCCTCCAGGACTGCGAAGTATCTTCAGCCAAGATCTGCAGGAACAAGTCTCGGCGATCCTCCCGGCTCCTTCAAATAAAGACACTAAACAAGTTCCTAATGTGTCATCATTGTCCTCTCGCGCGTTAGTCGAAAACATATTCTCGAATCTTTGGGTTTGTAGTTGGTATTCAGCTAAATCCACACCAGCCAAACATAAAACTTGTTCTCTCCATACTGCTCAAACACCACATTCATGAAACTCTTTCTCTCTCTTGCTCATACTTACTAACTTCATTCCAGTCCAAAATGCTCAATTGTTTCCTCCACTCCACTATTACACTGCCTTCATAATCTGTTATTTTTCTCATTCCACCTCCATATACGTCTGTTCACACTCAATGACTTAAGGCCCCCCTCACACGTACAAATATATTGGCAGACAATCTGAACTGAATTTGGTTTGTCGGTCTCAAGGCCCCTCACACGATGCAAACAACACACTGCAAACTTGACGAAAACAGGCGCACGCTTCAGTATACCAGTTGCAGGAAGGTGGAGAATACGCACAAAAATAGCGACTCCAGACGGCGAGTTCGTACAATTGATAGGATTCGCTATAGCTGCAATGAATGTAGCATTCGCTACAGAGCGTAGGAATTACAAATTTTCACATTCGTACTTAAATAAAATAATTATTAGCATTAAAAATCTTACTCTAAATTATTATTAATTATTTTACACTTCTAATTCGTAATCATTGAAGTTTGTGTGTAGATACATGAGAGATAAAATAATCAATCGACATTTCGAGTTTTAGAGCAGCTGTCTGTGGCAACAGCCAAGCGCGTAGCTTGAACGCACTTGCCGAGTCACTCTCACCGTTGACTTTCTAGCGTGCGCACCGCTCTTAACCTCAGCGACATCGTCACAGCGCCATACACGCACACAGCTCCCTGGGCCTATTTCATGGGACTACCTTTGTTGGATTAGTTTTGGTCCTTTTTGGGCCTACCTAAACTGGCCGTAACCTACCAGGATTTACCTTGCCTTGGCCCTCGTTTTGTCTCGCTTGTTTGGGCCTTAACACTACTTAACTCATCTCAAAATTGCCTCAACTTGAGCTGCCCTGCCTGGTATCAACTCAATTAAATTGACACTCCCAACGTCACGGGTTTCTCAAAGTCTTATAAATTGGGCTCTTAAATCACTTACAAACAACACCCACACTGTCGACTTCAGCACTTCTCCAGGAGCCTTCCGCCTGCCCGGACTGCAAACCATCTTCAGCCAAGTTCTTCAGTTGCTCAAGACTCGGCGGTCCTTTCCGGCTCCTTCAATAAACCACAAAGAAAAGCTGAGTTTCCGAGTGCATTATTACCCTCTCTCCTGATTAATCAGATACTTATCGAGACACATGTTCATGTTTGGCTTTACCCCACGGCCGAACAAGACACGAATAAGAAATAAAATATGTAAAAGCTCGCTCAAAATGGGCTAAAGAATAGTTCCTAAAAAGTAGTGAACATACAAATAAGAAATTGCTTATTGAAGTGCATAAGGAGGGAGAGAGGCGAGTACAGTCGTGCACCACAAACGAAGGCTGGCGTGACACTGACGTGGTGTCAAGGTTTGCAGCCGGTCGCTCCAAAATTATCAAGCATGGCTCATCTGCCTCGTACAGTCTGTGCCAACCTGAAATGAACGTACAAACGCACGAATTCAGCACCAGTTCAGATATGTTTGCAGACATATTTGCGCGTGTGAGGGGGCCTTTACATCTCACAGCAAACAAGAGTTGACTTCCAAAACTACCATCATAGAACATCTCAAACTTAGGTGCTTCTTTTTCATATAGCAGTTGAGTGTAGGCTTCCGCATCATGCTAAGCTTCCATTTATTCAATCCATACTCTTTTGTTTGCCTCTCAACCTCTTTCTTCCACCTCTTGCAGGCCCACACAACTCTCAAATATTTCCCACTCTGCCGGAAAAGGTCGACACGGAACACGTCAAACAAAACCACAGAAAAAGGAACTTTGCATTTAATTAAATCAGTGTCGAATGATACAGACGTTGTGTTAAAGTATTAATCGGTAATAAAATAAAAAAAACGTAAGTTATAGTTTTAACTGAAAATATGAATTTTTTAAACGGGTTAAGACAGATTTTTGTTGCGCTCAAACCGTGTTGTGATGAAATTTGTTGATACCCTATGCATGTTTAAATTTATTAAATAATTGGTCACAAGCTTTTTCTATTACGGATGGTTGATGTGATACTATTTTGTATGTAGATATTCTATGTAGATCTAAAATTTTTACAAATTTGATTGAAAAAGTTGATCATATATGAAATGAGGCTTGAAAATATTTTCTGTAAAATATACAGAAAAACTCAATGTAGTTGCTTTCAGCCAGTGTCTTTATACTCATATTATTATTTGTTTTTGTATATGTTGATAAAATTATGCAAAATAGATCAAGTATGAAGGTTCATAAGATTAATATTATGCGGATGTTGCTCAGAAAATATTAAAAAACAAAATGTTCAGATTTGTTTTGAAAAATCAATGCTTGATTTCAGGTTAATTGATTGTACAGCCTTTGAAAAAGTGTTAAATGTGTAGGCTTGGTCAGTAATACATTTTCCACTTTTTTTTGTCTAAACAGAGTTAATTAGATCGAAATAAACAAGCTTTCTTCTATGCACTTTCAGTCCTAAATGATTATTTGACAAGTTATAGCGGTGTGTTAATTTCCATCTTTGATGATGATTGCGATCAAATAAATAGTTAGCTACAAATCGATTTTTGGTCAATATGGAGTTTAGGTGCTGCACGGAAATTCAGAATTTCCATGCAAAAAATGAGTAGAAGAACAGATTTAAATACGTTTCACAAGAATGACATTCTGCTCGCTGATGCGTTATTTTTGAATTATTGAACTTTGAAGTTGGCCATCGTGCCTCGGAGGAAGCGATCGCGCCAAGCAGAATTTAATTAATAACTGAAGCTAACCCCCTATTACAAACGTAAAGAGATTGGGTCGTGAGGGTTAGCCATAGTTCTTCTAGTGAAAATTATAAATAAAGCTTCTAACTAACCCACCCATTAGGGTGACGACCGCAATCTTGTTTACATCGGGTCCAAGATAGCAGCGCCATGGTGGTCGCCATCTTTGAGCTGATATAAACAAGATTGCGGTTGCCACCCTAATGGGTGGGTTAGAAGCTTTATTTATAATTTTCACTAGAAGAACTGTGGCTAACCCTCACGACCCAACCTCTTTATTTTTGTAATAGGGGGTTAGCTTCCGTTATTAATTAAATTCCGCTTGGCACGGTTGCTTCCTCTGACATGCGAAGGCCAACTTTGAAGTTCAATAATTCAAAAATAACGCATCAGCAAGCAGAATGTCATTCCTGTAAAAGGTTTTTAAATGTGTTCCTTTATTCATTATTCATAACAAAATTTGGAATTTCCGTGCAGCACCTAAACTGCATATTGACCCGATTTTTTAATTTTTGTTGGTTGAATCATAGCAATAACATTGAAATATACTTCTTTTCTTCCATACACTTTTTGCATAAAATGAGTATATAACGAGTAGTAGCGGTAGGTTTAGTTTTGTCTTCGATGACAAGCATATCGGAAGCAAGACTCCATTGCAATGTTACCATAGGACGTACTCGATGAATTTTGTTCCGCTCCAAACATTGGAGTTGCGGTAAATCATTTACTGCTATAACTAATAAAATAATCATTTAAGATGGAAAGTGCATAGAAGAAAACTTGTTTTTTTTTAATCTTAATAACTATGTCTAGGCAACGAAAAGTTGAATCGACTACTGACCTTTCCTACAAATTTACCAAAAAATTGTTAGGCAAATAATTCTTTTTTTTTCTGATACATGATGTATATAAAATCTGGTATAAACTTTACTTATTTTTGGGATTAAGTAAGACTTATTTTGGTAAATGTGTAGCGTCGGATAAGAATCGATATGCGACTTTTTGGTGCCTAAACATTGTTAATTATGTCTAAATGAACAAGTTTTCTTCTATGCAATTTTTGTCGCAAATGAGTACTCTACGAGTTATAGCAGTAAATTAGTTACGGCAACTCTAGTGTTTGAAGTGGCAAGTAATTCTTTGATTGTGCGTGTGGCAACACTGTCATGGACGCTCTAATCCGACGTGCTTGAATGCTCGAGCGGTTCCCGCCATATACGGCGAAAGTTAACATACTGCTATTATTCCTTATTTTTGGGTAATAATTTCTATTGTGTTATTAAATAAAAGATCTTAAAAGTGAGTTCGGGCTCTGCAAGCTCTGCGGGACGAGCTAATAATAAATTTCAAAGTATTCAAACTTAGTCCAACAGCTCAATCGCATAAAAAATAAAACCTACCACTCTAATTCGTAAAATACTTATTTGCCACACAAAGTGTATAGAAGAAAAGTAGTTTATTTTGATGTTATTACCATTATTCAAGCAACCAAAATTTGTAAATCAATTAGTAGCTCTTTATTCGAGCGCAATCGTCATCAGAGATGAAACTAAACCTACCGCTATAACTCATTAAATACTCATTTGCAACGGAAAGTGCATGGAAAAAAACTTGTTTATTTTAACCTAATTAACTATGTTTAGGCCCCGAAAATTGGAAAATTGATTCCTACCAAACGCTAAACATTTACCCTTAATTTTGTTTGGAATTTCATTTAACTATCCTATTTCTCTGTATAAGTAGTTCTATAGGTAAATCTGAAAAATATGACAGTAATCAAATTCCCACTTTTTGGTGCCTAAACATAATTAATAAAATCAAAAGAAACAAGTTTTCTTCCATGCACTTTCCGTCTGAAATGATTATATTACGAGTTATAGCGGTAGGTTTAGTTTCGTCTTTGAAGAGGAATGCGCTCGAATAAACAGCTACTCATCTATTTTTGAATTTTTGTTTCTTGAATCATGGTAATAACATTGAAATAAACTACTTATCTTCTATACACTTTTTTTTGTCAAATGAGTATTTAACAAGGTATAGCAGTAGGTTCAGTTTTGTCTTTGATGACGAGCGTGTTGAAAGTGAAACTCAGCCATATTGTGCGCTCTATAAATTTCTTTCCGCTTCAAACACTGGAGTTGTGGCAAGTCATTTACCGCTATAACTAATAAAATACTCATTTCAGATGGAAAGTGCATAGAAGAAAACTTGTTCATTTTGATCAAATTAACTATGTCTAGGTGTTAAAATTTACAAAATCGATTACTGTCATGTCGTTCAGATTTACCGTTCGATATACCAAACTTAATTAATTTGCTTGCAATTGTCATTATAACACATGTCCTATAATATGGAATTGTTATATGTTGAGGGGAGTTTAACCCTTTCCTTCCTGACGGGAACTCCAGTTCTCGTCATGAACTTGTCTTCCAGTTTAGAGAAATTGACAAAATTTGAGGGTAATTTAACTAGTAGGGGAATAATTTGAAGTAAATGACAAAATTAGGGCAATTAATAATATTCCTGCATCTATGTTTTAGACACTCCAGAAGTTTGGCATACGCAATTTGCTATTGATATCCACTTAATGTAAACTTCATGGTCTATGCAATACATTTAATACTTTTTCATTTAACTTGAGCAAGTTTTTCATATAAACATGTATTTACAGATAAAATAAAGCAAAATCTAAATTGATATCTTTTCTCAGATTTTTCGGCTATTTTATTGTGTGAAAGCGTATATTTTTAAAGTATAATTTTTTACCAATTTAATGCTTTGACCACAGAGTGGGACAAATGTGTACCACTAGGTAAATTGTTCATACATGCATCAATGTAAATGTATAAAATTTCAAACCATTTTTTGACCTTTTTTGAAGGAATTTTAACACACCATGAAAATATTGAGCTTTTATTTTGTACATTTGTTACAAAAGATGGAAACTTATTCCTGCAACTACATTGATATTACCAGTCTGTTTTTCACAACCTAACCAAATCAACTTTACAATACGTGTAATCGTAGTCAGCGTGTTATAAAGGAAGGAAACACCTGCTTGTGCAGAAAAAAAACCTGCTGGGGTAATTTTGCTGATATTTCAGAGTAATGACTGAAATAACCTTAGGAAAATTTTTGCTCAACAATTAAAGTGTTGGGAAGGAAAGGGTTAATAGATTTGAAATTATTGTGAAAATAATATTAGGTACAAATAAATAAATGCTTCTCATATTTTTTCAAATATAAAATAATTTTCAGATCTGTATTACTATACTGTTTTAATGAAAATTTGAATCTACTTATAAGACTTGAAGTTTCAATTGGTAAATGTTTGAATGTGAAATATTTTACTATGCTTTTTATTGCTTACTAAGGTAGGAAGTGAGTACATTTTATTGTAAAAGGAAGGGCACCCACTTCTTTCTTGGCTTGCTTCTGGAAGCTGCCATTGATGTATTCTAGAAGGTGAAATTGATGTTTTTTAATCATATTTTTGAGTAAATGGACATAGTAAGCAATTCTTGTTATGTGTTTGTAATAATTGAACAAAATAAGTATAACATTTTGCTAACTGAGAATTGAAATTTTTTATTATTTTGTTTTATCAGTTTTCTATTTTATAAATTATATCTCTGCATAGCTTGTCTACACTGCAATGTCCAATTTTAAGAATAACTTGTACGATAGTCCTGCGTTTAGCCACTGAGTACTCCATAAATCAGGCTGCTGCCAGCTCAATTAAAATTTGCATGTTGACTTTACAATAACTAATATAAGATCTTTGCATAACTTTTCGTTTAAAAAGTGCAATTTTAAATCATTATGTGCAGAAATATTGAATATAATATGGTATGCTTACTTTCTTAACACTTTGACTGCGACATGCGCCACTGGTGGTAGGTACACGGAGGCAATTTTCATAATGCTGCTGACCGACCAGTAGTTGCACATTCAATTTTCATAAATACATAAACACAGCTGAATGAAGGCACAATCCAGTTCATGTTTGGTATTTTCAAAATATTCTACAACAATTGACTTTAAATTTGAGTTTGGTGTTGAACTTAATATATATAGTAGTGGCAGTCAAAGTGTTAAGCATGTTTTGTTGTCAAATTGGTATAAATAATTAAATACCTGATCAGCAATAAATTCTTTCTTCATGACCTTAGGTTGTTATTGGTACTGTATGCCATTAGGGAAATTTAGGTTACATTTTAAAACATCTATATAAAGTTTAGATGAATATTTTTAGTAAGTATGAATATGTAGCTTTCAGCATTTTGTAATTTATCTTTTTAACTTTTTAAATAATATTGATTACTGTAATAGTTGGTTGGGTGAGATAAATAATTTACTTGATATCAATTAGGGTATAATTAACCATTTTGTTTGCAGTCTGTTCAGTCCAGAGTTGTTATTCTTAATTGATTATTTAAATTAATATCAAAGGTAATCATTGATTATTTTGTCAGTCGGTTAATAGTCAAATATTCAATAAACCTACTCAAATATGTATAAAAACTTGAAAAATTGAATTGCAAAATCTTGACCTTTAATCAACATGTTCTGTTAACTTGTCCTAAAAAAACTTGTCTCTGGGTATCTGCAACTGACTTTATTAGAATTTTTCATAAGCCAATTGTACAAATAGTATAAGCTTAATAATTTTTCATTGTTAACCTGAGTATATAACTAGGTAAAATTTATACTCCAGATTAGTTTTATAATAAATTTCAAGACAATATGGTGACATTTCCAAAGCAGATATGTTTTTTATTTATTTTGTCCATTAAATTTTTTCAGATTGTGGCGGAGACACCAACTTGCATCTGGTCCTCCTGGGATTCTTGTCTAATTGTCAGAACTTGTGAAGATTGCGTCATCATTTTTAATTACTATTGTGTTAACACTGCATTGTGTATAAGGTGGTATTTAATCTCTACTTTTTCAAAATTTCAGTATGTAAATTAGCTGGTATTTAGATATCATTTGCAATTTAAAGTGCCATTTAAATCTCACATTTATTTTGAAAATTGATCTTATACAGTCTTGTATAGTTGTACTATACAATTTTTTACAACTGTATCCTGAATAATAATGTTTTGCTGTCTCTGGAAGTGTAAATGTGTCTCATTTTTTCTCATTGAGAAAATATTGTCTATGATCACTGTCAGTTATTATTTATTATATCAGAGATATTAATTCATTTAAAGCAACTGAATAATAGGTCAACCAATTTTTATTCAATTCAATCAGAAGTGGTTTTATTGATCTTTATTGTATACATAGTAGAGTTATCCTGTCATTGTTCTGTAATTCAAAAGATTAAAAAAGCATAGCAAAGTAAATTTCAAGTTATTTTCACTACTGTTGCTGTGTTATTGTAACATTTCTTGTATAATTTATTCTAAATAATCTACGTCAGTTGCCTGATGTATTACAATCCATAGTTTAACTTCTGTGTAGGAATCACAAAACACTGTATACTTTGTTAGGCAAGTTTCAACATGGCTACCCAGAGTGGATCTCCCACCATTTCAAGTTTCTCTAACATTACAGTGGTCAATATCCCAGTTGTGCCTATTCAAGAATCTGTCATTGAGTCACCTCCTATTCTTGTAGATAACCATGTTAATAACCAGTTGAGGGAATTTCAGTCTAGTCATATTTTCACTTCAGTATCAGCAGCTAATGTTGGTAAAGTTAATTTTATACCTCTCCAACACCAGTCAGAGCAAATCAGCAGCGCAATAAACAATTGTATATCTATTCCTGATAGTGAATCCTTTGTTGGTGTTCCACCTCACCCACCTGTCTGTGATGATAACTTTCATGATGTCCTGTCTAATTTTCAACATAATTTTGATGCAGTTTCTGACACAGAATCATCCAATGCTTCACTCTTAAAAATTCCTGTTATCAACATTGGCAGTAACAGCAGCATTTTTCATAGCAATGTAGACGTAAGTGCTCTGAATTCGAGTGTAAGTGTTACTGGTCAGTTCCAAGTAGACTCACCCAGACTTAGCGAAAGTGAAGCTGGTAGCATACATTCCTGTCCTGCTCGTAGGTCTGAGCCTGCATCTTTTGCAATTAACTTTGATCACTCTCCTACTGCTGAGAGCTTTGTTATTTCTGAAGCACACGCTGCAGTTGACGTCAATTCTAGCAGCTGCAGAAAGCTGAGACCCATCCAGCCATTGCATAGATTTGCTGGGGTTAACAAAACAGCCGCATTGCCTTGTGAGTCTGAACGCCAGTTTTATAACAGGCTGAACAACTCTAGCCAAGATGGAATCAGTATTGTGAAGTGTGAACTAGATTCTTTGGACTCCTTCATGGAGAATGCAGTGATTACAGTTGATGACATCTACGATAAATGCGATGAAGCTGTACATAACCACCATTCCATGCCTGTTAATGGCATTGAATTTAAGAATTCTGATATTGCATCTGAGTCAGGAACAAATGCAGGTCTCTTCCTCCCCCAAGATTTAGGAGTGAACCATGACACCTATGATTCCGAGTCTAAAGAGAACTCAACATTTACGTATAAATTAGTGAATGACGTCATGTGTATTCTCTGTGGCAATGATGACTCTCTTCTTGACTTGAAGAAGAACGAAATTTTTCCTGATAAAACAGGATCTAAAGTTTTAAGCCTTATTTGCAGTGTGTTGCTCCTGAATGGGTCTACTGACCTGTGTGTGCAGAGTGGTGTGATGTGTATGCACTGCCTGAAGCTGGTGAGAGCTGTGGACAATATGAGGAAATCATTGTTACTTAAAGAAAACCTAATAAAATCTATGTATTCAGAAACTGTAAAGAAAGTCCGAGTTCTCTTGAGAAACCAAACAAAACTCAATTTGAATAGTGATCATATTGCTAATTTCTCTTTGTCATCTTCCGCTAATGATGGTTCATCAGATGCGATAGATTCTAAGAATGCTAAAAATGATGCTAACTCTAAAATCTCTCGGTTGAAACGAAAGGCATATAGATGCCAGGTTTGCCAAGAGAAGCTTCCATCCTTGTCACACTTGGAACAACATTTGCAATGCTGCAAGAATGAAACTGAAAGCCAGAATGTATCAAAGCGTGGAATTTCCCTGTCAAGTAGTCGTGCAAGTGGAGGAAGAGAAGTCAAGCAACAGAAAAAAGCGCGATTGCGAAAGAGGTTCTCCTGCGAAGAATGCTTTAAATCCTTCCCTGACCGACGTCGACTTGTGGCGCACTCAACTGCGCATGAAAGAGGGTTTGAGTGCCGTGTGTGCGGGCGATATCTCACCACTAGGGTCCGTCTAGCCACCCATCTTTTTAAATTCCATGGCATCGGAGAAGAAAAACGTAAAGTGGTAAATTGTGATCAGTGCGACAAAGCGTTTCAAACTAAACAGGGTTTGGCGTACCACAAAAACGTATCACATAAGACGGGATCCAAATACGCGTGTCCTCACTGCGATAAAGTGTTCTACTACCACGTTTTGTATAGAAGCCACATATTGTTTGCCCACGGTGAGAAGAAAGTTGTCTGTAAGCAGTGTGGGGACAGGTTTTTCACGGTGTCCAAGCTGAACACTCACATCAACGCCAAGCATATAAACGCAAAGACGTGGCAATGCACCGACTGCTCGGTGCAGTTCACAACTGGGACCGCCTACCGTCAGCACAACCTCGTGAAGCACCGTGGGGCCATGATTGCTTGTGACTACTGCAGTGCCAAGTACAAGACAAAGTCATCCCTGTTCACGCATCTGCGCGAGCACAACGTGTATGCCTGCAAAGTGTGCAAGGAATTGCTGTGCAGTGCTGAGCAGCACGCGTCTCACATGCTCTCGGCTCATAATCAGGTGGTGTCAAAGGTCCCCAAAAGAAAGGTGCCTCCCGTTGCTCCAGACAGAAGGTTGGTGCGGCCCAAAACGATTTCAGAGTCTCACTTGAAAGTTTCAAGACAAGTTGTTGAAACTTCCAGTGACTTGACCCGTATTGACCTCAATGAGATTTTGTTGAATAACTCTTACAATAATAGTTCTGCTTTGCATATGTTCAATTCCGGTAACCAGGAGAAAATAAATAACTCGTATGTTCCGTGTTCTGGCGATAAAATTCGCTCTTTTGCTTTCTTAGATTCCACCAATGAATTAGGAGTACCTGCTCAGTCATCGGCTATCGCGCTCGATAATAACGTATCATTTATTAATGTAGAAATATTAGATAATTTACCATCTAATGAAAGAGATAATTTACCAGCTAACGATCCTGAAAACACTATTCCACTGTTGGATACATTGGACCATGTGGAAAACATGTCTGCCAACCTCAACAACATTGAAGGTTTTAATCACGTTATGAACTCTAACTTACCTTCCGAACTTGCCTCGTCTGTTGAGTCTTTCCCTCAAGTGTCTGGACCAAGCATAGTTGTAGAAGAGCTGGTAAAACAAGCCGTCGGTGGTATGGATACCAACGTTTCTGACTTCGACTCTTCTATAGGTCACTTGGACGACGCGAATCTAACTTCAACAGTCGAGAATTTAGAATCAGATTTAAGGCCGATGTCGACGAGGCTTGAAAACGACGTTCACCAAATGGAAGTAGCCACTTTGCAGTCCCCCGTCGTAGATATGGAACCATCAGTGCGGGAGCTGTGCACGGTGGACATGGAAGCTCCCGTAGACCAACTTGGAGCTGATGCATGTATTGAAGTGCCTGTAGAACGGCTCAGTCCCTCCGACATCGCTCATTCGGTCGACCTCGTGAACTCCACCGATGAAATTCAAATACCAGATAATGATATGCACTCTTCTTCTCCCAAAGCCATACAGTCCTCCAATATTTGGCTCAAAGAAAACGCTTGGGCTATGCTCAAAGGCACGTCTGGGGATGAAAATTTGGCTTCGCTTCAAAATCTGTCAAACCCAACTATGGAAGACCTCGACATCGGCGTGATGGACGGTGACATTGTGGCGGACAACGTGATTGGTTCTGATGAAACCACACATCTTGACATGGACGTGTCTGATAAAGAAAATGTTGGCTCTCTTGAGGTGCTTGATGTCGATATGACTAATTAGAATTTAGTAATTTTTTATTCCTTTTATGTGCTACTAGGTAATTGTGAAAGTAATCTGATCGTGCTCTCGTTCTAGTATACTTACATAATTGCTGCAAGTTTTGAAATGAATTTTCGACAAATCTACAAATTTACTGTTGCAAATCATGATTGGTTGTATTTCCACGTGTAATGAGCAAGCGGTCTGCGTAATGGCCTGTTTACGCGGTCATTGAGTGCGCGCGTGAGCAGTGAAGAGAGGCGCAAGCTCCGCTCATTTGCTCTCGCATTAGGCGCATTTAATTGCTCAATGATAGTGCGAACTATGCTCGTATTCATGGCGCTGGCCAGAGCTTGTCAGTATCATTACAGCCACACTGTCTTTGAGCAAGTAAATGCGCCTGAAGTGAGAACAAGTGGGCGTGGCTTGCGCCTCTCTTCACTGCTCACGCGCGACTCAATGATCGTGTAAACAGGCCTTTAGGTATAGCGAACTACCCGTTCGGGTCTCAATGGTAAAGGGTGACGCATAAAAACGCATGGATTTGACCGTTATTTTTGCGCCACCCTGGCTGTCTCAGTTAGGGAGGTTTGAACTAACTTGTTATCTATTCTTAATACTTTCAAAACTCTGCGCTGTAGGCAATTCTGTTGCTTACCTGAACTCAAGAATTACATTAATAAACTCTGGCAGCGAGGAATTTGGTTCACCGCGTGAGTGATTGTAAAGGGTGTCGCAAAAAGAACGGTCAAATCCATGCGTTCTTTTCACGCCACCCTACTTGTACGAATCAGGTAATGTCTATTTAGTTTTCCGCTTCGTTATACTGTTATACAGAACATCAGAAACATGTCAATGAAACAATGGTCGCTCCATTATTACAGTCTAGTTGTACGATAGATTTTCACCATTTCAACGTAAGGGAATGGAAGTTCATGCTCCATGAGTAGAAAAGTTTCCCGTATGATTTCTATTCGCCCGTTTTCTACCATCATCCAAGGAGCTTCTTTTACTCTGCTGAAAGTACTGCGGTTGCCGTACTGATACCTAACCACGGCCACATGTGTCCTAAGTATGTTTTAAGGCCTGTTTACACGGTCATTGAGTGCGCGCGTGAGCAGTGAAGAGAGGCGCTAGCCCCGCCTGTTTGTTTTTGCTTCAGGAGCATCTATTTGCCCAAAGACAGTGTGGCTGTAATGATACTGAGAAGCTCTGGCCACCGCCATGAAAACGAGCATGGTCCGCATTGTCATTGAGCAGTAAATGAGTCTGAAGTGTAAGAGAGTGGGCGGGGCTTGCGCCTCTCTTCACTATTCACGCGCGCACTCGATGATCGTGTAAACAGCCCTTTACCCTCGAGCCACAGAAAGATGCTTGTACAATACTACGCACGTGATCCTATCACCAACCTGGGTCCCACAAAGTGCTTTGTTGCTGGTGAGGTGCTAAATTAGTTTTGTTTCGTCTGGGCTCTGTGCATAAAGACCTTATATTAAATGAAGTCGAAGTTCGCGTCATGACAGTTGTTTATATATCTGAACTGTCACTTTGGTTGTGTTCCATTGCGCGCAAAATTGAACATTTAGCACTCGCCGAGGCACTAAGCCAGATATTCATTAGATATTTTGTGATGGATTTTGCCGATGTTGCCATCTTAGTATTAGCTTTTGTATACATTGATCTATAGTTTTTTTTAGAGCGGTGCTGGAAATTCTACAGTACAAATTGAAAGTATAAATGTATATCTTGCCTCTTGATGTTTTCATCACCTCCATTTTTGGGAATTTGCACTACTGCTCTGTTCTATCCTCCACCATGTATTCATTAGGTCTGTGCTGTAGAGCAGATGATAAATTGGGCTATTTCGACTGTCATCGCCAGCGAGTGCTGTGTTCTGTGCCTCACACCTCGGCTGCGTCACTGCAGAATGACTGCGGGCAAGCCTGTAGTGATGACAGTACAAAAATAAAAGAAGACAAAAATTTTTATTTCTAATAAAGCTGAGACATGAAATGCATAACATTGGGTTTTAAAATATCTTAACATTAAGATCCTGTGTTGATATTCGCACATGAGTATCGTAATAGTATCTTTCATTCAACACGCTCACCGCATTACCGCGGTCGTTAACGTTTGGTTCGGTTAGGTTGTAGGTGGCAGATTTGAGCAATCGACTTCACTGCTCAAGTACATTTTAATCCTTTTCACGGAATGGGAAAATTCAATTGCAAAAAATTTCCCCTCGTATGATAATAGTTATTTTTAAAAAAGTTCCCGATGCAGTTGAAGCAGATGTCATTTATTCATACCGGTACGTGAAAGAGCAATTTACCGAATGGTACACATGTGGCCCAATACGCGGGGAATGTGTTAAGGGTTGTCCTATTACCTGCAAGCAGTAAGCAAGCTATGTACCGTCTGCGTAACATTAAAGAGGCATAGAATTCCGTGAAATTAACGTCACTGGCTTGACTTTCTCTCGTGAAACGGTCTTTCTTCTGCGTTTTGAGGATTTAACTCCTCAGGGGGCTATAGCTATTGTATCTATAGGATTTAGCGCTCCCAGGGGGACAATGTGGGGGCCCGAGCTGAGAGTTCGGTAGGCCTTCTTTTTTGTTGAATAAAATGTTTTTGTTTAGGACCATCTTTTTTTCGGTTCACTGCTGGCCTGTTTTTCATCACCTACTTCTTTCTTCTTCGACTTTGATCTTGTTTATTAATCTTCTTTCTCAACTTACTATTTCTATGCCTTTTCTGCATAGATTCCGCGTTCCCTCAACTCCTTACTAAATGGTGCCTCCCTCCTTCCTCTCTTTGGATCGCTTTCGTGGCGGCTAGTGTGGCTCAAACTGACTGATAATAATAATTTTGGAATTCATAACCTTTGACTGAAGTGAGTTAATTAAGCAATGCTCTGACAGCAGACTGTTTTTTCCTGAGCGACGGTAAGACGAGTGTTATATAATAATGAAGGTATCTACGGATGCTTTATTTCCTATCAAGAGTGATACATATCACCTTGTACATTGGATTTTCAAATGCCTTATAACTAACGCCAGGACGCCATGACGCTGTCCCCCGGTCGAGACCGGTACCCATTTCGGACACCTGGGTAGAGTGAGGTATTGTGCTTGGAATTTTTCTCCTGTACCCAACAGAGAAAATCGCCACTAGCGCCGGGACTCGAACCCGGGTTTGCCCGCACGTGGCGGGTCCGAAAGCCACACGGCTATGACGAAAGATATATTACCTACTGTAGTAGCGCAATGCGATGTCTCAAATGATCTATTGTTACATTATTGCTCAGGCGCCTGTACCGAATAAATGTCACATGGAAATTATCATATAATAGGGAGTTTGACCTAACGTTTGATACCATACTGACAGAAGTAGGAGTATTGTAGTTTTATGTCTTGAATTGGTCGTACCCCAGAAATGATGTCGGTAGATAACAACGTAAAATATTTGTCACTCAACTTAGTCGTGTGTCCTGTCTAATTAAGTGGCCCTATTAGAAAATGGTGACGTTTATTTCAATTCCTTGTTATTACTACTTGAAATGACTGCCTTCAATTGAACTGCTGTCCCCCTCAGGGGGATACAACTATTGTATCTATGGGAATTAGCGCTCCCAGGGGAAAAATGTGAGGGCCCGAGCTGAGAGTTAGGTAGGCCTTCTTTTCATTGAAATAAAATGTTTTTTGTTATGTTAAGGACCACTTTTTTTCGGTTCACTACTGTCCTGTTTTTCAGCACCTCTGACTTTCTTCTTCAACTTTTATCTTTTTCATGAACTTCTTTCTCATCTTACTTTTTCTATGCCCCTTCAGCATAGATTCCTCATTTTCTTATCTCTATACTAAATGGCGCCTTCCTCCTTCCTCTCTTCGATACGCTCTATTTTTGCAGCGGTTAGAGAGGCTCAAACTAACTTATAATCTTAATCTTGCATTGCGAACCCTCGGGGGGATACAGGTATTGTATATATGGGAATTAGCGCTCCCAGGGGGACTATGTGAGGGCCTGATCAAGCTAAAGGTTAGGTAGGCTTCCTTTTGTTGAGATAAATTAGGTTTTTGTTTTGTTACGGACCATCTGTTTTCGGTTCACTGCTGTCCTGTTTTTCATCACCTACTACTTTCTTCTTCAACTTTTTCTTGTTTCATGAACTTTTTTCTTAGCTTCCTGTTTCTGTGCACCTTGTGCATAGATTCCGCGTTCCCTCAACTCCATACTAAATGGTGCCTTCCTCCTTCCTCTCTTAGAACATCTTTGTCGTGCAATTAAGGGAGGCTAAAACTTTCTTATATAATAATAATTGAACTGCTGCCGATGAAATTAGACTTTCATAATTTATCAAATAATCAATTGAACTCCAAGTAACTTATCATAATTGAAATGTGTACATTGAAGTAAATGTTGCAAGAAAATAGCATCATTTGTTCTCGATTATCACCCGCCATTACACAGCGTGTTTAGCTAGACGTTTTTGTCGATGAATTTTCCAGATTTTATTCAAAATTGCGCGTTGAACAGCTCATCAGATAACTCTACAGGTTGTATTCTCAACTTAATAATGCCTTTACTCTATCATAAACTTAAATTAACTCTCAAATTCAATTAAATTGCTTTGCTCAAGTTGAACGAAGAATTTCATAGCGTTTCATTCCCTAAGGGAATTCTAAATTACATTTCTACAATCTCCGAATTATTTCTACGCTCAAGTTCAGTGGTCATTTTCCTAAAAAGGTTCAGTGCTCATTTTTCTGACAATACGATTCTGTGATCATTTTCCTAAAAACACGGTTCAGTGTTCATTTTCCTAAAAATACGGTTCAGTGTTCATTTTCCTAAAAATACGGTTCAGTGTTCATTTTCCTAAAAATACGGTTCAGTGTTCATTTTCCTAAGAATACGGTTCAGTGTTCATTTTCCTAAAAATACGGTTCAGTGTTCATTTTCCTAAAAATACGGTTCAATGCTCATCTCCCTAAAAATACGGTTCAATGCTCATTTCTCTAGAAATACGGTTCAGGGCTCATTTCTCTAAAAATACGGTTCAGTGTTAGTTTCGTAAAAATAGCACGGTGACGAAACGTTGCCCATTTAGCAGCACGCTCTGCCTCAAGCCGCAGGCGTCGTCAGTTCGCGGCCGCTACGTCGACCTCGAAAGAGAAAGTCGCGCGTAGGGTTCAAGGCTGGCGGTTCAGACGCCGCACTTACATCACGAGTCTTCTGGTCAGCTACATTGTGTTGCGTCCTGCCTGTGTGTGGCCGGCATGTGTGAGCGAGAATGTTGCCTAGCAACATTGTGTTGTCTTCTGCCTGCGTGTAGCGGCCACATCTGAGCAAAAAAGTTTCCCTAGTAACATTGTCACCTCTTCCCTGACTAACGTAAATGTGTCTGAAGTACTTCTGTATGCAAGTACCGATAAAGTACGACTGTATTCAGGGAAAAGCGTTTTCTACGAACAGAAATTCTAGTAAAACTTTGATGACTCGTCTCCACGTATGCAGAGCGGGGAATCGTCGGTCAAACGTTTTTCGGACCATATTGCTTCTTTTTAATAACTGAAAATTTTTTTATGAAAAACCGATAGGATATGGTTGAGCGATGGGGCATTTTCTACATCGCTGATGAGACTGTAACACGTTCGAGCCTTATGGTTCCGTTTGTAAATTTTCAAGATTCTAAAGGCCCCCTCACACGTACAAATATGTTGGCAGACAATCTGAACTGAATTTGGTTTGCCGGTCTCAAGGCCCCTCACACGATGCAAACAACACACTGCAAACTTGACAAAGACAGGCGCACGCTTCAGTATACAAGTAGCAGCTAGGTGGAGAGTATGCACATGAATAGCGACTGCAGACGGCGTGTTCGTACAATTGATAGGATTCGCTATAGTTGCAATGAATAAGAAATAAAAGAGATGTAAAAGCTCGCCCAAAATGGGCTAAAGAATAGTTCCTAAAAAGTAGTGAACATACATATAAGAAATTGCTCATTGAAGTGCATAAGGAGGGAGAGAGGCAGAGTACAGTCGTGCACTACACACGAAGGCTGGCGTGACAGTGACGTGGTGTCGAGGTTTGCAGCCGGTCGCTCCAAAATTATCAAGCATGGCTCATCTGCCTCATACAGTCTGTGCCAACCAGAAATGAGCGTACAAACGCACGAATTCAGCACCAGTTCAGATATGTTTGCAGATATATTTGCGCGTGTGAGGGGGCCTTAAAATCTTCTCTGCGGTAGACTTGAAATAAAATTCTCAGACAAGAGTTATTCGTGTATAATAATAGTGAGATCTTTTCATATGAATGCGTACTACTGCACATCAAGGTTAAGGATGAGATTCATTTCTCTGTATTTTATAGGTTTCAAAAATTACAAAATATGCTGCATCAGGGTGGAAGGATTTTTTACGATGAAAAATGAAACATTTATTTAGAGGATGCGAACAAAATGTGCGTAAGATTTTATACCAAGATGAAAATAACGATATTTCCAATTATTTTACCTGACCTTTCTCAATATAGCAGTGATGGATTTGGCGCATTTCGTTGCTTCATCCCGGTATTTCGTTGGGAACAAAATCTGCACCAGTACAACATCAACTTCATTCTGCAGTCCGAAGAACATGCCAAAATCGTTTACCCTGACTAAGAATTAAAGAGCAGTTTGTATACGGAAGTAAATTCTGCCTGTTATTTTACGAATCGTTCGCGATTTAATTATACTACCTGTCAGTATGTCAGGAAATAGCCTCCTGAACTAAATGAAATTTACCTTAAGACTCCTTATAAGGAGAAATGCATAAATAAATACAAAGTAAATTTCGTAATACATAAATAAACACGTGATAAATCATTGATCAATTTATTGGAAATGAACATTTATATTTTCTTCCTTTCTTTGGTTTCTTTCTTTCTTTCTTACCGTCGGTATAATAATGTAAGGGACTACGAGCTATAGATGTATCGAACTCATTTCCACCAAAAAATCTCTCAATTGTTAGAGAACTCTCCCCAAAAAACGAGATTTCCATCTAGTTAGATCTGTACTTCTGTCGTGAAAATATTTTCTCGAATGGAAAGCCAATATTTTTTTATTCCAATATTTTCATGATAGAAAAACATCGTAGGTTTCAATTTATATAGATAGATTACATTTGAAATTAAATAAATTTGAAATCATTATATAGTATTCAGGTATTCAGTTTAGTACTGTGGGAGCAGGGACAGGGAGACTAAACAAACGAGAAATTGTGAATTTTATCCCATCAACGTATATTGATACATGTTTATAATAGACGCTGGAGTAGCTCTACACTGTTTTCATGAGCTTCTCATTTATATTGCACTACATGTGCTTAGTTCATCTTCACATTGCCATCTTTCTGTGAAAATTTCACGCACAAAGTATAATAGTAGCTTCGCCAAATTTGCTGGCCCATCACCATTAATAAAGTAATGGCGTAGCTTCTACCGTGCATGTACAGCACAGTTAAGCCTGGAAAACTACACGAGATGGCGACACTTAAGTCACTGCTTTTATCCATGGTTCGCTAAAAAGACAACTCCGTCGGCATTGCAGGCTTTTGATTTGTCTATTTATTAAGGGCCTTAATAATGAAAAAATCTTCAAAATCCAATTTGTCGTCATTCATTTCACGTATCAACTTTTGGAAATGAACGGTGCCTCCGTCCACACGCCTACACTCTGTTTCTAAGGAACAGCGAGAGCTCGATTCACCAGAAAAGAAAAACAGGTTATTTCTGATAAAGATATTATGAAAAACATCATCGATTTTAAAATATTTTAACATAAAAATCTTTAGTTGATATACTCACATGTGTATCGTAATAACATGTCACTAGTCGAAACAAATGATTGAGAGACAGTCGGAGGGCGTCGTCTTCAAGAGATTCTAAGATCCATTCTCGTGAACTCTACTTATATTTGAGCCAACTTCCTTAGAATAATAATGCGAGAAGCCCGAGCTGTAATCTTGGATACACCTACATGATATTGAACTTCGGGAACCTCACACCACAGATTTAATAGAAGCCAGGTGCCGTAGGAGTTAATTTAGATTTCCTGTAGTTTAAGAGGCTTTTTTTAGTGTAAGAAATCACTGGATGTAGGAGTTATTTATTCAGAGAGGAGGTCAGGAGTATATCCATTTAATATACTCCACCATATATGCAAATGATGGCAGGAGTACACAAGCAATTATTAACTGGATCATACAGGGTGCAAATGATGACAGGAGTATATATACATAAGCTATTATTAAACTAGATCATACGTGATACTAATGATGACAGGAGTACATAAGCAATTCTTGAACTGGATCATACATGGCGCACAGAAAGCTTGACATCGTACAGGACTCGTGTTTAGAAGTGTTTCATGTCTCTTCTTTTTTGTAACCTATAAGGAACATTTACTGAGGATACTCCAGAAGTATTTAAAGAAGCTTTCAGACCTCTTGCCTGGGGTAAAATATCCAAGAGAATTTTATTTCTGTTGTTTCTCCCTGTAATATAGCCAACCCCTGACACGGCTATTGTCTATCTCTTATAGTTTATCAATTTAGCACCTTCTTGTTGAAATATATATTTAAAATTCATTCTGTTGTTAAATCATAAATAAATACATAATAAATCATTTATCAATTGCTTGGAAAGTACCGATTTTTCTTTTTTCTTTTTTTTCTTTTCATTTTATTTCTTTTTTTCATTCATTTTTCATTTATTTATATATTTTTTCATTTTTATTCTTCATTTCTTTCTTAGGCAAAGCTTAAGAGCAGTAATGCGGGTGCAGTATAGACGCTGGACCGCCGCTAATTAAGAGCAATGTGACATGCAATCGATCCCCGAGTTATGCATCATCCTCCGTGAACCTAATAACACATTTCCTGCAAAGTGACCCACCGGTGGTCACTTTTCACCGTGCTGCTGACCTACATGCAATCGCTAACTCATTTTTTATTAATACTTAATGAGAGCTAAATAAACGGCCGATCCAGTTAATGTTTGCTATTTTCAAAGTTGATTACCACAATTGACTATAAATTTTAATTGAACGTTGAACTTCCGTTTAACCCATCCCAGTTAACTTGTTAACTTATGCGGGTCAAATTAGATCTAGTTATTCCACCACTAAAATGATCGACTCGAGCTGTTAATGACTGGGACTAGATTACCCGCATAAATTGAGACACGCACAAGCTGATGAGAGTCGCCATTTACAAGTTGAATTGTTGAAACTATTTTAAACACTATTATCAACCCGCTGTTGTTGAAACTATCCAACACCACTCGGGCGGGATCGAGCAATGTTAGTAGGTTTAGGTTGAGGTGAGGAATCCCGTTCATGAATGTGATACTTTGATTCATATTTCAACATGTGGATATGTTCAACACGTACAAGTCCAAGGTTGAGAAAGCACAAATGAGGTCGGACACTGCATGGAAGCCCAAAATTAATTTTCAAAAATCGAAAAAATTTCTAACGTTGGTCGCTGAGAATTTTTTCTCCTCAAACAGTTATCGCTAAAAACCGGTGGAAATTGAATTTATTGAATATAGTACTATATTCGTCATAACAAGGCCAGTACGAATGTAGTACAGCACGTGAGTTAGTACTCACAGTTTGTATGCACAATATTTCTATTTTTTTTAATTTGGCGCTAAAGTAGCAAAAATTCAGGCACGTACCTTTTTATGACGACCATTTTTAGGGAAGGAGAAATTAGCATACGCAATTATTTCCGTGGGACTGTAGTTAGAAATATCACGCATGAAAACTGTAAGTACTAATTCATATGGTGTGTATGTGTTCGTACTGGCCTTGATGTTATGACTGAAATATGATACTATATTCAATAAATTCAATTTCTAAGGTGAAGCAATATAGATACGAGTACATCTGTCTATTAGAACGCGTTTTCAATATATATGCATAAATTACGTATAGTTATATAGTATTATCAATATGCGTGTATCAATTACGTAAATTAAGAATTGAAACACACCTCTTCTGTTCTGAAAACTGACATTTCATTGGTGTACGTGTATGACTGAACGACATTGGACTACTGATGAAACATAATACATAATTATTTACGCACTGTACGTTGCCAGCCACTGGGAGACAATCAAATTTTGTGATAAATTTGGCGTCCATATTGAAGCTTTCACACTAATTACAACTGTAGGTGGAAATGAAGTCCCTGAATCGCACTGCTTTTTGGAGGAGTGGAGCTGCATTCCTCAAAAGACGTTTCTCATTTTTTGACTCGCTGGAAATGTGCCTCCTAGTTTACTTGGATGCAAAAGAAAATAGAAACTAAGAAATAGAAATGAGCTTCACTGCTGGTCTCGTAAATGCCCTTTTCTTGCATCAGCACAAGGAACTTTAGATCAGATTTTCAAAGTTATGACACATCCGAAGCAAGAAAATAAGCACCGATGTACACTAATACAACGACGGAAGTCATGTGTAAGGAAGTGACTGAATTTAAAGCATGACACATTCGTTAGAATTCACAAAACATCAGCGAGTAAGGATCTATGAAAAAACAAAAGGAACAAAACCAAGTTTTTTTCTGATTTCTCACATGGAAGGCGCTTCGATGCAAGGTAAACCCCCTTCCCGCTCCCGCAAAATATCACCTCATGCAGAAACAACACACTCTTTGAAACAGGATCGTTCTGGTGCGAAAAGTTAAATAAGCGTCGATTAATTTTTTTGTGTGTTCTTGAGAGAGAAAGAGAGGATCGAGACCAAGAGCAACTTCCTGACCGTCGCGCAGGTGTTGCGCGCTGGAGAAAGTGTCCAGTCTCGGCTTCCACCATTGTTCTTCGATAGCGCCTTCCAAAACGAAGAAAAAAACTTCGACAAGATCAAGTTCAAGGTTGAGTAACCACAAATGAGGTCGGAGACTGTGCACACGTAAGCCCAGAATCGATTTTCGATAATTGAGGATGTTTGTAACGCTAAATGATTTGAAATTTATGTAGCAAAACTGTTGTTGTTAAATACCAATTACTGTTACAAAAAACAAAGCAGTTGGGGTTAAGGTATATGCCTTTTTACTCCGAGCCCTTTGAGGGATGCTGAATAACAAACTAATTTATGCTCGTGCAACAGACACTTATGTACTAAGGGTGCTAATTTATTTACTCTAAATGAAACAGCCTACGAATATGATCATATTAGATTGAAACAAGAAAATCCTCATAAAAGGACTCCTTTATGGAAATTTTACCATGATATCAAAGCGAACACTGAAAGACATTTCAGCAGTATTTATGTGCGTTAATAAGAATATCACATGCCCTGAGGAAAACCCTTGCTGGACAATTTAAATGAATTTCAAAATTGATATCTTGGTAATATCCGTAAACTTTCCTTCAGCCTTGAAATCCTTGACACTGCGAGTAGTGGCCATGTCTCAACATGGTCACGAGAGGCACTTGAGTTGTTGAAATGAGAAGACATCTTATGCAGAAAGTTATCCCAGTTTTTAGGTCCTGCAGACTTTTTTCTCATTCGTGCCAACTGCCAAGAAAACAACAGCGTTGCGTGAACATAAAATTGAGCTGACTTTTTGAAATGAAGTTCTAGTGGAATCTATCAATGAGGTAAGACTGGAATCATTTTAGAACCGAAAAGATTTTTTTTTATCCCAGCACAGTATAATGTAGATTTTCCCGATGGCAGAACTATGGTATATGCGCAGCCCTATAGGGTTGCTAGATGCTTTATAATGGTCAAATTTTATTGTTCAGAAGCTCAATCTGATATAGAGCTTAATGAAGCCAAGTCCACGTGAAATAACTTTCGCAGCCAGCTATACCGCTAGAACGACGTATGTTTTTGGCAATCCAGGCCTTGAACCTTGTCTTGTGACTTCATGACTGGACAACAATCGGACGTCAGTCCGAGGCACATGGTTCAAGTTCACCGCAATTTTCCTTTTTTTTTGTATAGGTTGATCCATTATTCGATATGCAGTTTTGCATGGGGTTTTCTAATTTCTTTTCACATTAACCTCATCATGAGCCGTATATGGTGGATGGCGAATTGGCTGTCCTAGTGTGCGTCGTGTAAAAAGATTTTGTCACACTATAATTGCGTGTGGCGCACACTATTGAGAATCCCTCATTGGATTGCACACATTGTGCATCAGGTGTGATAAGCTAATTATATCACACGTTGGAAAGTACATCGGTACTTTCACAGACATGGCAGTGCTCAACCTCTCCTTGTCTCTTACAGAACGAGTAAGTACTAGTAGAAAGATTGGAAGCAGGCCAGCACACACGTCAGACTCAGAGATGAGGTCGAAGCGTTAACTAAAGGGGAGGTATAGTGAAGTGCAAGTTAAATGAGCAAAAGAGTATCCCTTATAACCTCTTCTTCCCACCTTCACCGTTTTCATAATGATCTGAGAAGCTGCCTCTTTCCCAGTCGAAAGCATCGTAGTTGTCAAATTGGCATAAGAAATCAGGGTCTTCCTTGTACAAAGTGTGACCTCTCGACGTAGAAAACACTGCTGTATAGTGCAGCATTTCCCTCCCAATTTATCTAGTCCCAGTTCGATAAGCTAAGTTTGCAACACCGGTATGATTGATGATTGAAACGAAAATCTTGTAAAACTTAGCATTAGAAATTTCTTCCTGTTCTTGAATATAAGTTTAAAAAACTTCCTTTAAACCTTTGGTCTGTTTTCAACTGACCGAAAGTTGTCCGGTGGCGACAGCGGAGACAGGACAGGTAAAATAGGTTAGGGGACTCTACTGAGCTTGCTCTCTACTCATCCACTCCCTCTCCTTAAGTTAAGATGCTCAAAAACTAATTCTAAAACCCAATTTAATAATGGAACGATCAATACAAGAACTGTATCCTTTGATGTTCATCTGTACACTGTTTGCTGACTTTGCTCTCGTGTATGTATCGATTTTGCGGAATCTCCTCTAGCATAAATTCCATGAGTTATCATGCTTCCGAGTGATTAAAACAGTAGGAAAAATCTTCATAGAAGCGGTTTAAAATTGAGTGAGTGATAAATGAATTCATCAAGAATTTTAATTCTAATAATTATAAACATGCATGCATCCTTGACAGCGTATGTCTAACTTAATTAGCACGCAAATGACAATAGGCAAACGCTCCTCCACCGGTGTTTACACAACTCTACCGGCAACTGTGTTTGTACAACCGTACTGGCAACTGTGTTTGTACAACCGTACTGGCAACTGTGTTTGTACAACCGTACTGGCAACGGTGTTAGCACTGCTGTATCATCACTGGCGTTGACTCAGCAGTAATTTACATAATACTGGAATAGCTGAACCGGAAGCAGCGTTAGTACAGCGGTACCGGTAACGACGCTTGTGCAGCGGTACCGGTAACGACGCTTGTGCAGCGGTACCAGTAACGACGTTTGTGCAGCGGTACCGGTAACGACGCTTGTGCAGCGGTACCGGTAACGACGTTTGTGCAGCGGTACCGGTAACGACTTTTGTGCAGCGGTACAGGTAACGACGTTTGTGCAGCGGTACCGGTAACGACGTTTGTGCAGCGGTACAGGTAACGACGCTTGTGCAGCGGTACCGGTAACGACGTTTGTGCAGCGGTACCGGTAACGACGTTTGTGCAGCGGTACCGGTAACGACGTTTGTGCAGCGGTACCGGTAACGACGTTTGTGCAGCGGTACAGGTAACGACGTTTGTGCAGCGGTACCGGTAACGACGTTTGTGCAGCGGTACAGGTAACGACGTTTGTGCAGCGGTACCGGTAACGACGTTTGTGCAGCGGTACAGGTAACGACGCTTGTGCAGCGGTACCGGTAACGACGTTTGTGCAGCGGTACCGGTAACGACGTTTGTGCAGCGGCACCGGTAACGACGCTTGTGCAGCGGTACCGGTAACGACGTTTCTGCAGCGGTACCGGTAACGACGCTTGTGCAGCGGTACCGGTAACGACGTTTGTGCAGCGGTACCGGAAACGATGTTTGCACTACTGCATCATCACCGGTATTTATACAGCAGTGCCGTTTAATGGCATTTACACAGCAGTACCGGTATCACCAACGCTGTAGCGGTACCACCACAGCTGTACCGGCATCACCACAGCTGTACCGGCATCACCACAGCTGTACCGGCATCACCACAGCTGTACCGGCATCACCACAGCTATACCGGTACCACCACAGCTGTACCGGTACCACCACAGCTGTACCTACCACCACAGCTGTACCGGCATCACCACAGCTGTATTGGTACCACCACAGCTGTACCGGTACAACCACAGCTGTACCTGTACCACCACAGCTGTACCGGCACCACCACAGCTGTACCAGCATCACCCCAGCTGTACCGGCACCACCACAGCTGTACCGGCACCACCACAGCAGTACCGGTACCACCACAGCTGTACCGGCACCACCATAGCTGTACCAGCTATCACCACAGCTGTGCCGGCACCACCACAGCTGTACCGGCACCCACACATCTGTATCAGCATCACAACAGCTGTACCGGTACCACCACAGCTGTACCGGTATCCCCACACCGGTACCGGTACCGCCACCGGGAGCGCCAGTTGCGTACCGGTATGACCACACACGCCCGCAACAGCTGCGCTCCCCACCACTTCCTCTCACTTTCACTCTCACCGACGCTCCCAGCCGGGATACTCTTCTTCTTCTCGCTTGCGCGTCTTCTCCTTTGCCCTCTCCTTTTAATTCCATTTGGAAATGTGGATGCTGAAAAAATGGTAAAAAGTTAAGCTATGAAGTAAAAAGGCATTTTTATTTCTTTCTTTTTCTCTCTATCTCAACCTATTTTGATTTTTCCATCTCTGTTTTCTTCTATCTTTCTCTATCCTCTCTTTTTCCATCCTCGCTTTCTCAATCTCTCCTCTCTCTTCTCCCTTCTCTACTTCTCCCTCCCTTCCTCTACGTCCCTC